>CM034157.1:164497096-164670585 GCA_019776745.2 Taxus chinensis
TGGTTTTTGGGTGACTCAGTAAATGTACATGTTTACCAGAGAACTAGGGGGCAGACACTGTAGACGATTGGAGATCTGGACCATTTCATGGTGGAGCACAAGGCTTGTGGAACACACATCTGCAATAGTGGTATTATGAATAAGATAAGCCTCTTGGATTGGACTGAAAATTCATAGAAAACAAATCAATTGTAGGAATCAACACCCTAAAAGAAATGAATCAATTGTAGGAAGCCAAATTTTTTTTGTAAATTTAATGATTACCGCTGACCTGCTAAAAGAAATGCATGCAAAATTTGAATTTCACCAAGTAATGTATTGTTCATAACTCAATCCTTTCTCGCTTGTGAAAATTGCTGAAAACACTTTAGCAAAAATTATCACCAAAAATTCTATACTTTGAAATTATTGTGTAAGGTGAATTTAACAACTCTTTCACAAAATGTTAGGATTGTAAATATATGAGTTGAAATAAGGCCAAAGCTACTTGGTCTGTGTATTCCAGGCAATGCCATGGCCAAGTTGATGAGCAAAACTAATACAATATCCCTGAAATCATTACAAACAACATCAACTACAAAAGAAAAAATTATCCCTCTAAATCAAATAACATTTACCATTCGGCGTTCACATTGCATTGTACACATGCGATTGCTAGTGATTAACCAGTTATGATAAACCAGTTTTAAGGGAATTTTTTATAAGCACATCTTTAATATACAATCGATGCTAACAATGTTTAATATTATTATTTTGCTCGCCGCTAAATAATTGAGTATAATTAAAGTATTCATAATTTATCTGATAACATATAATAATGATGTGCAACTCTAAGGGTATATATCCAAATCTCCATAATATCCATTAAGTCACTCAAATCGAGCGTGTACACTTTAGTATACATGGTTTGACATTTTATAGATTATGAGAACTATGTGCATCTCCTAAGTGCAAACCCGAAAGAATTCATGCAACTTCCATCTGGTATCCGACAATGTTTATTTAGGGGATTGGTGATTAGAAAATATATTAAGCTAATATATTACTTTGGCCAAAGTTTGAAGCATTGTTTTGCAAGCTTAGTTCCGACACTGCACACTAGCCCACAAAATTCCTCTTCTGTCACCACACAAGCATCTCAATACAATTATTTGGATTCCTTGTTGTTTAAGAAGATAAACTAGCTAAAAAGAGGGAGAGTCCATTACTGGCTCATTTCCTTATATGAAATGAATACCATCCATACCAGCTTATGATTCCTAAGAGGAACATTGTGATCATGTAATGATTACCCATCATTACAACCTAAGTTAGCACCAAGCTAAGAGTCTAGCGAGATGATGTAGGAACATTATGCCCCACGCTCCTTATACTAAGGTTGCCTTAGTTGAGTAATGTAACGAAGGCATCTTTAGCAATTCGTTTTAAAAGTATTATTTCACAATACTTAATAGGTTTCCATAAGAGTGTCATACTAACTCAACGAGTTACTAACTAACATTAGTTCCTCTTGTCATACTATTAACAACTTAGTAATTTTCATTAGGTGTAAATTAATATACATTTTTCATAGCAAGTCATTTAAATACATTTCTTGTCATGATTAGTCCATTATTACTATAAAGGACTTAAACATCTTTATTTTCTTTTCTATGTTATCCTTCTGATTGATCTGTGAATATTCATTTTGCTTTGATTATTCTATCTAAATTAATGAAATCATAAATAATCACATAACTTAAGAAATTATCGGCTTAATTTATAAATCACATTTATAAGTAAATTATCTACATTTTCAGTTCAAATAAGATAAGTCATAAGACTATATTTCAAATAAGGGACAAATATCCTAATCTTCATTAAATTAATATCTTCATGATATGAACAATTTATATAATCGTAACCATTCCAACTCATTAGTATATACACCAAGCATTTTTACTTATTGAATTCTAGTTGCTTAATCAAATATATATATAGTTTCTCATACTTGTCCCAATTGTAGAAAGCTTAACATAATATCTCAAACATAACCATAAACACTTTTTTATAACTATTGTGAAACATTTTTATTGCTACGAAACACAAGAATCCTATGGTTTCACTTCTCATCATGGAGGCTTAAGTAATTCCTTACCAGACTTACCTTACGGTCTTAATAGTCTATTACATTTTACTCATACCTGAAGTTAAACAATAGAAAGAACCTTTAGGAGATAATTCCGCATTCCAAAGTTTGTTCATCTATTTCATGCTAAATGAAGGTTCTATTATGCTTCCATAAGGAGACCTTTGTCCCGTAGTTGTTGTTTATAGGCCAAAAAAAAGTCTTACTTTCTTACCCAATAAAGTATATAGACTCATAGTCTTAAAATAAATAGTATTTATAATAACAAGAATAAATACTTGGTAAGTATATAGCGTACTATTGTTATTTCAAAAAAAAAAATCCATGTAAGTTAACATCAGGTCCATAAGTGTAATGACTACTAAAACAACCCATTTGAGACGCAAGAACAACCTAGGATTAGTTAGAAAAATTATGGGATAATTTTTTTTATTAAAATTGTCTGCTACTAGGTTACAAAACAACAGTTGCCACAAGCAAGGTTTCGAGGCCAAATAAAAATCTTAGCTCATGATTTTCCCATTACAACAATTATTAAATTTACAGGGTCAAAACTAAGGGTTAGACTAGTCATTAATAAGGTTAAGAGGGCAATTTCTTACTCTCCCACCCCCTGATAGGATTAAGAGATTCAACCTAGTTTTTCTCAAAATTAAGGCACTTGAAATATTCTAAAAATATTTCCATTAGATAGAAAATTTTCTCACCTTTCCAGTGATATAAGGAATTCCTTCTAACTCCCTATAAAACTCAAGTTATGGGCTGGCAGGCCTCAGAAAAAAAAAATCCCCCAAAGGCGGGCCTGTGGGGCATGGGGAAGAAAATTTTTCTCAAAAAGAGATTCAGGTCAGTGGGGCTAGGGAGTTATTTTGGATTTTTGAAATTTTGGAAAAAATAGCAAAAATTCACCCGATGCCCCAGCGAGCCCACGGCGGGACTTCGCGCCCCAAGAGGAAATTAAAGTTTGAGGTCCGCAAGGGACACATGTCCAAAATTCCTAACCTAGGTAGAAAAGCGGGATGCCGAAGGAAAAATTTGAATGTTTGCCTTATATTTTTTTTGAAAGGGCGAAAGGGTTCCAAACTACCCACTCCTCCACCTACGCGTAGAGATGCCACATGTCAGTCCCAATTTTCCAAGCAAGGGAAGCGGGCCAACAGAGAAAACTTAGAAAATTTTACTTTTTATCGAAACACGTTAAGGTTAAGAATCACCAGCGCCTCTGCTGATGTGCAAGGATGCCACTTGTTAATTAATCATTGGTTGCGGGCCAGCGTATTGGCAGGGAAACTTAAGAATTTTTCCACAATTTTCTTTTTGAAGCGTTAAGTCAGAAAGGGATTCGCGCCTCTACTAAAACCTCGTGAAGCCATGTGGCAACATCTTATTGTCTGCTGGCCAACAGGGAGGCAAATAAACTTTACAAAAAAAATTCCAAAAATTTATTTTTAAAGCGCTAAGGTTAGAAGGAATTTTGTGCCTTCGACAAAGCCTCGTTAAGCCACATGGCAGCACTTGATTGGTTGCAGGCCTACGGGAAAGCGGGGAAAACCTAGAAATTTTTTCCCAATTTTTTTTTTTAACTTAGCTTATTTTGACTAATTAGAAGGTTTGTGGGTCAGTGGAGCAGCGGGGAACTTCGTGCCTTAAGTTCTTTTGGGAAAAAAGTGCAAAAAAATATATTTAGCCTGCCGGTCTGCTTTAAATTTGATAGTTAGATTTGAAGCCAAGATAAATTAAAACTTCAGAAGTCCATAACTTTCGATTGGGAACTCCATTTTTGGCAAACGAGGTATTTTTGGAAATCTCTCGAAATCCTCTTTGCATAGGAAGATTATTATTTTTATTTTGATAAAGTATGACTGGTAATAGAAAACATGTTTCTGTCACTTAAAACTGAACTGGTCTTTTTAAACATATAAATTTTGTTCAAATTTTCCATTAACTCTTTCTCAACGTACCCAATAGGCATAGAGGATTTAACTTGGATGATTTTAGATGGATTGCAAGGTTTAAAAGGTTTGACTGATTAGAAATTCCAAAATTACCAATTTTTATACAACAAAAGACTGAGTTTTTGTCTGAACCCGATTTAAAACGTTCTATAAAATTTTCATAAGTATTTTAATTTTTTTGGGCTCGTTTTGATCTTTCTTAGATTGTATTAGTGTTTCAATTGTTTTGCATATTTTGACAAGTTTGTTATGTATCTTTTGATAAAAATTTGTAAAGTTTACAACGTGAAATAAAAATGAAGTTTATACATTTCACAACTAGAGATTAATCTATTTCTTTTGCCATACTATACAAATGTTGATTACATTTCATGCTAGTTTTAACTAGTTATATTTCCTTAAATGAAAATGTAAAAACAAGAATGCAACTTCTATTATTAAAATCATGCATTTCAACAAAAACAAAGCAATATATCTTCTTCATACATGTTTCTCTCTTTTAAACAGAAATTTCCCCAGCATATTTCAACAAAGATTTTTACACAACAGTAACTCCATTTGTGGAAAAGAATACAACTTCTATTTATATTTATCACATACAACTTAACAAATTACCACTCTTTCTCTTTTTCTTTCATTCAAATGCAGTTTCATGTCTCTTTACGCAATACAGATTTCAGTGCATATCTCTTTCTTATTTAAACATAGGATTTCATTTCCAAAATAGAATAACTATCCAATACAAATAGTTTCTTGCTCCTTTGGCTTACATGATGAAGCCAAAGTTCCTGTTTCTATCTTTTCATGTGGTTGCAAACAACAACATTGGAGATTCCATGTTCTTGTGTTTCAATTTGTCAAATTTTGCTCGTGTGTTGTGGAAGCAATGCTTCCATTGCCATGAGTTGAAAGAACATCTTCTATTGCATTGTGGTTGGGGCTCAGGGCACAATGATAGAAGGATGGCTTCTCCTTTTCATTGGATGTCTTGGTTGGGTGGAGAGCGTTGCCTTTCCCCTAAAACATGTCCAAAACACAATGTTGTGATCAAATTAAAACATGGAAAATGGAGGAGCTTCATGATGTTATCAAAGGAGTAACTATGGGGGAGAGCTTATGCCTCCCAAAGAAATGGGTATCACCACCTAAGAACAAACCGCCAATATATATATATCATTTCAAATCCCTGACATGCACTTCAATGCCTCTCCCAAGTACCCCTTATTCCTCACATTTCCTTATGCCTCCCTAACCTCTTATGGCACCCCATAATGAGTAAAGAAATGTAAAAGAAATATTTATCTTTTAAGGTGATCAATCCGAAATCCCAACTCCCTCCACACTTATACCTCCCCAAAACACTTATGCCTCCCATATAAATACCCCATAGTCTTCTCCTACACCATCCCTAGGCCATCTACCCAAATATGTTGAGACACACATGCCAAAACATTCACAACAATATACATTTCTCAAATTAAAAGAAGAGCATTTCAAGAAGGCAAGCTCTTACCTCTCCATAATGGATTGTTCTAAGTTCTAACCAGCAAGTTTATCTAATACAAAACAACCCAAGACCAACAAATCACAGGCCTGAAAAAAGTATGCAAACGTTCTCTAAAAGCAAGAGCTCCAAAATGTAAAATAATTCACCTCAAAAGAAGTATGCAAAAGTGAAGCAACCAAAAGGGTATAACCCCAAAACAATAAAATGAATTTATATGAAGGGGGAAGAGAGGAGGATCTGGATCATTTTTAGGATGCCACATCACACATCCTCAACTCCAACTCACAAGTCAAATTCAATCTCCAAGACACAATAAATAAGTAGGTGAATAATATGACAGTTTTACTTACACACTCAAATCAAGCCCATACCCCAAAGGACTGAAATTAATTTCAAGCAAGAAGTGCAATTAAAACATTTAGCTAGACTTACCAAAATGTATAATGAAGGCTAATTTAAAATCTCCAACCATAGGTAAGGTTGGTATCCCAAAATTTAAGAGGTATGGGACAAGTTTAACTTGTCCCACAAACCTCAAAAATAGTCTCCAAGGACAATTTCGAATTCTAAAGAAGAAAAGTGTTTCATACTCCAAATTTTACTTACATATCTCTTTCACATCACTTACACATTGCTTACACATACCCTTACAACATTTAATACAAGAGTCAACCACTCCAATAATTAAGGTTTCTTATGACCCAAGTTGGTTAATTTACCTTTTAAGAATATGATTACTCACATTATATACCACAATTTATTTAAATAAAAAGGGGTAAACACATCACTTAATAAACACATAAAAACATCAATAAAAAAGGAACCAAATAAATAAATACACATAACCCTTGGTCACATTTAAAGGTGATCCCCCACATGTGAATCCCTAACACAATCAAACACACAACAAATACAAGTTGCAACGGTGACCTTGTTGAATTCATCTAGAATTCAAATGTGGTTAGTCTCCAATCCCCTAATGTTTGTTATGATATTTTAAACCTAGAAAATACAAATACCTCCTTCGACCTCGTGGTCATATTAGAACATCAAAATGAATATAAGTATAATTTCAAGATCATTGGCATATACGTGAATCACAAGAAACATCAAGACAATTAGCAATATCACTTACAATTTCATCAACAACTATATGGTTACCAATTTTAATTCAATTCTCATTTTCTAGGTCTACTCAAAATATCCAAATATCACAAGTTCGAACAACATCTATAATATAACCATGTCAAACAATATATCAACATCAATATCTAAAATGTCTCTAATAATCATCATGCACCATATATGAATCAAAGTCCACAATAAACCATGATCTAACATCTAACATCATGCCCAAGGTAAACTGATAACAATGCATAAATTCTTTAATCGGGTGATCAATTATACAAGGTATTCACTGCGAAAAGTCATGTTTCAGGGTCCCCTCATCAATTTTGGCTGACTCCCCTATCATGGAAGTCCTTAGAGAGCAAGTTCTGAGGAACTGAACGTTTTAACAAAGTAAATCAAGCTCGGGCCATTAAAGCTGCAAATTTCTAAAAAATGGCTTTGACGTCCCGAGTCCTGCACCAGTCGGGAGACCTGACCAAAGGCTCTCGGCGTCGGCCGAAAGGCGCCAGGTCCTAATTTTAACATTTGTGAACTTTTTACGCGCAAAAGTCTTAAATCCGAACTTTCCCCGAAAAGTTAAAAAAATTTTCCCCAACTGTTGAAACTGGGCTTGACAGGTGGGCAATTGGGTGTCCGCAAACCGGCTGGATCGGCCGAAATTTGTCCTGTAGCAGCTTTTTCCATAGTTAGGCCGAAACGCTATGGAAATGGCAAGTTCCTCGAAATGGGAAATTTCAGAACTGTTCCCACGTTTGGCTTAGAGAGGGATGTGACGCGAAAAGTCCCCTTATGGGGCTCAACCAAGCCATCAGGATCACGCCACGTGTCCCAAAAGGCAGAAAAGCGACTGGAAATTCCATTTCAGCCAGCCCGCGTTTCGGAAAATTTGTCCCTTCACGGCACTGAGACCATTTGTCCAAAGGGATCACTTCGGGAGAAAGTTTTCTCCAGCGGCCCGCAAGGACCGCCCTTGGAAGAAAAATTTCATCCCCAGGTCCAGCATTAACTTCTTGAACGGCCAAATTTTCAATCACAAGAGCTACCGATGGAATAAAACTTGGACTTTCATGGAAAGCAGTTACGTGGGACTTCTTTCCATCAATGGACAGGTGAGGAAATTTCCTATCCTAATTTTAATGATTTTCAGGAGGTTGATAGTATGTTAATTATGAGAAAGAAACAAGTTCGAATCCAGTCCAGTGAGCTCATTCCCGTGGGAATGACAGAAAACACCTGTCAGACCCAAATCATTTTTGCTGCCCTGTTCAGAAGGCCATAACATGCTTGCATTTCTAAATTGAAATCCCCTTACAAAGACCTTGGTAATTATTTAAATGGTTCCGAAATGCACATTAAAACCTTGGGTATTTCCAGATTTTTTAGAAATTCCTTGATTACTCTTTAAGAAAACGTGGCCGGGTTAAGAAATGTTTTATTTGGTGTTGGGAGTGCAATCTAAGAGTTTAATTATCAAATTTCACCTAAGTTTGAAATATGGGACCATGTTGGGGAGCCTTTTCTCAAGTGTTTTGTAATGTGATTTGACCATTTCACTCAATTTAAAGGACTCTGAACAGGTTGTTGAAGGACTTCAAAAAATTTTTCCATTTTCCATGCCAGAATCTTTTCTCATTTTCTCTAAACTCCATCAAGGTTCTTGTTGGGTCTCATTGTGAGGAGTTTTTAGCGGTAGCGTTACAAGCTCTGTCATTGAGTTGTTACAAGACTCCTAAATGTCTGCAGGCTCTAGTATACAAATCCTTGCAATGGTGATCCAGGCCCTTGATCAGATTTATGGACTAAAATGTGCAAGATTAATAGAAGCAATAAAATAAAAGTTTGTGGACTAAATATCTTACCTGTTGTGTTTCAAGCACGATGACATGAACTTCTTCAAAATTGATGGAGGTTTAATCTTTCTACAAGAGAAATGTGTGCCATGTATTGATCTTCTTCAGGAACCATGATCATTGTGTGCGCTACCTGTCCAACATCCTGGCTAGAGTTATAAACTGTCATCACCTCTTCTAGTTGCACTTTTGCCACTGTATTTCACCACCTCTTTGAGACTACTCTAATTTCTGGACATCACCACTATTAGTGTAGGCTTAAAATTTATGCATTATTCTCCCTGGTCCCTTGGCTCAATTTAGATTAGAAACCAGTTAGCTTATCCTTTAGAGTAGATTGTGGCAGGTAGCCATTAGGATGCAAGATGCCAGCTTGATCTCTGGAGCTCTATCCAAGCGCAACCCACAACTATGGAATCACCGCCTTACTCCACCTTGACATGTGGCCCATAGGGAAGAATTATCCAATCAAACTCCGTTGAGTTCAATTAAGTGGCACTTGTAAATGCACAATGGATGCTGTATATGGGAGAGACTTACTAACATTAACATCATGCTAAATTAAACTATAATCTTATGTGATGAATGAAGTTAGTAGTATCGGGAAAATTTACAAGGTAAACTGAAGGATGTCATTAAATAATGTTTGAACTAAACAAAAGGAAGCATCCTTTAATGTTTGTAGTCTAAATAATATGAATTCCATTTGACAATCGGACCTGATCAATTTCTCTTCATGGAAACATCAGGGTTGCAATAGGATAAAACGAATGGGCTTGAATCACTTATCCTAATGCAATGATGTCCCAATCTAACACATAAACAAGGATTTGCAACATATCTCCTAAGAACTAAAACATGAAACACATCATGTTTGAGACAAGCTAGGATGCAATGTTAGAAATTAGGTCAAAGGGCCGATAAACCTCCAAGAATCAAAAGGACCTATTACGAATCTAGGAGCTAACTTAGAACCTTTTCCATAATAGATAGGGATTTTGTGTGGCTTGACATGAAGGAACACCTTCATGCCCACATCAAAACTACGATCAGTCCTATGCTGATCGGCATACTTCTTCTTCCTGTCCGTTGCCTCCTGCAGTCTTTACCTAATCGTAACCACCTGCTGCTCCATGTCCTGCAACAAAGCTAGTCGAAGAGAAACAGTATCCTCTAACCTGTCCCAACTAAGAGGTGTCCTACACTCTCTGCCATACAAGTCCTAGAAAGGATCCATGCCTATAGAACTTTGAAAACTATTATTGTAGGAGAACTCCACCAAGTAAAAGTACTGCCTCCCATCTCGTCTGATGATCCATCACATACATCCTAAGCAATCCTCTAAAATCTGATTCACGCACTCAGTCTTCACATCTATCTTAGGGTGATATGTTGTGTTGAAGTTGATCCTTGTCCTGAAGGCATATTGCATGGTGGTCTAAAAATGGGAAGTATACAAAGGATCACGGTCACAAATGATCTTCTCTAGAATCAGGTGCAACCTGACAATCTCATCAAGATATACCTGTGCCACTGCACTAGCTGTATAAGTGGTCTTTACTGGAGAAAAATGAGCCACTTTTGTCAATTTATCCACTGTGACCATGATGGCATCATGGTGGTATCTCGACATTGGTAGCCCAACAATGAAGTCCATGGAAATGGTATCCCACTTCCATTTCAGTATAGCATGAGGATAGAGAAGGCCAGCTAGATTATGATGCTCAGCCTTTACTTTCTAGCACTCTAAAAAATGTGACACGAACTGAGCCATCTCTCTATGAAGTCCTCTCCAATGATACAACAGTCTCAAGGTGGCGTGCATCTTCTTCATCCCAAGATGGGCTAAATAGGGTGCACAATGTGCCTCTACTCAAGATGTCCTGCCTCAAGCCTTCATCTCTAGGAACATAAATCCAACCTCTGTGCCTGAGAAGACCATCTACCTCTAAATTTGTAAAAACCATCAAACATTTCCTTCTTGAGGGGTCTCTGAGACTCGATCTCTGCTCTGGCTGTAATGTAGAAGCTGTCGTGAGGAAGCTGCTGTAGAATCTTACTCTGTAAATTTGTGCTCACTGAGGTGGCCATAGCCACATGTCTCCATCTGCTAAGAGCATCTACAACCACATTCTCCTTCCCTTTCACATGCTCTATCTCCATATCATACTCACAAAGTAACTCCATCCAACGCCTGTTGATGAGTGTTGAGATTGGGCTGCGTGAAGAGGTGGCGAAGACTCAATTGATCTTTTCTGAGTGTGAATCTTGAACAAAGAAGAAAGTGTCTCCATCCAATAAAAGCGTGCACAACTGCCACAAGCTCAAGATCATGAGTTGGATAATTAAGCTCATAATATTTGAGTTTGCGAGACTCAAAAGCCACTACTTTTCCCTTCTGCATCAATACACCTCCAAGTCCTGCTAAAGAAGCATCTGTGCATATGAAAAACTCACCCTGTGGAACTGCAAGAATAGGTGTTGTAGTGAGACATTCCTTCAGTGTCCTAAAGGCTTGCTCACACCTATCTGACCAAACAAACTTCTTCCCTTTCCGCTGAAGGGAAGTGATGGGGTGCGTAATCTGAGAGAAGTCCTGAACGAATCTCCTGTAGTAACCTTCTAATCCCATGAAATTGTGCACCTTAGTCATAGTAGTGGGTGTTGGCCAATCCATAATAGCTCTAATCTTGGAAGGATCGATGGTGATACCTTCCCCAGAAATGATATGACCCAAATACTACACCTCATCTGAAAGAATGCACACTTCTCCAAGTTCCCGTAAAGTTGCTGCTCCCGAAGACACTGAAGAACCTGGCGAAGGTGCCCCTCATGCTCCTCATGCATACGTGAGTAAATAAAAATGTCATCAAGGAAGATGAGCATGAAGCGATCTAAGAAGGTCCTAAATACCCCATTCATCAAACTCATAAACACTGCAGGGGCATTTGTCAAACCAAAAGGTACCACTGTGAACTCATAGTGGCCATATCTCGTACGGAAGGTGGTCTTATGAATGTCCACCTCCGAAATCCTCAGCTGATGGTAGCCTGACTTAAGGTCTATCTTAGAGAAAGTTGTGGCTCCCTTCATCTGATCAAACAAATCATCAATGCATGGAAGGGGATAACGATTCTTGATCGTTACTTTGTTCAGCTGGTGGTAATCAATACACAACTGCAAGGATCCATCCTTCTTCTTTACAAAGATCACCGGTGCACCCCAAGGGGATACACTAGGATGAATTAGGCCTTTCTCTAGAAGGACCTCAAGCTGTAACTTGATCTCGCAAGAGCTCAGGGGTAGTCATCTGATAAGGTGCTCGTGAGATAGGCTCTGCTCCCAGAACCAGATCTATATGAAAATCTATCTCCCGTGGGGGTGGTAACCCCGGTAGCTCCCCTAGAAAGACATCAGAAAACTCTCTCAAAATGGGATGGTCATCTAGTGATGGTCCACTAGACCCATCTTCTGATCAGTCACTAACTGTGACAACAAACATCTGACAACCCCGTCGCACACACCACTTAAGCTGCATAGCAGAGATGGTACAAATAGAAACGGGTCTCCTGACCCCCGCTATCACTACCTCAACTCCTAGATCATCTGTACAAGATATGATCTTGTGGTAACAATCCACTCTGGCTCTGTGTGTAGATAACCAGTCCATGCCCAAGATGACTCCATAAGAGCCCAATGGAAGGATACGAAGATCTGAGGTAGTGGTGAAAGGTCCCAAATCCACTACACACTCCTTAACTAAGGAGTCTATAGAGATCTTGGCTCCAGAAGCCATCTCAACATCCCAACTATGACCCTACCTAACTGCCACCAGCCTGCATCACTCTACTAAAGATGGTGCAATAAAGGAATCAGAAGAACCAGAATCAAACAAAATGGAGGTAGGAATACCACCAATGTTACCTGTAGTCTCAATAACTGTACTCTGATGCTCTGCCTAGTAGTTCTTGACCCCTATGTACATCCTATGACCATGCCCCATGTCACCAACAATAGGCTCTGAGATCTGTGTCTTACCCTTGTTATTAGGGTTCTGTGGGAAGTCTCTCCAAAAATGTCCAGTAACACCACACCCAAAACAACCACCTGATCCTCTCCCCTGAGTAGCAGCTCCAGTCGGTGCCCTAGAGGGGTGTGTTATTGACCCTGTTGTGGACTGCTGAGGTCTCTGCTGGTGAGCTCCTACTGACTGAGCTCTAGGTGCTCCCTGTGTCCTAATGGGACCCCTAAGAGGAGGCCCCATACTCTGACCCCTCTGTGCATCAAATCTCCGTGGAGGTCTATATGGTGGGCGAGACTGCTGTTGCTGTTGTTGTGGTCTAAAAGATGATTGTGTTGAACCCTATCCACCATGAGGAGGAGGTACTGACCCCCTCGATCTGTTGTCCTGCATCTATTGTATATGGCTCCAGACTCAGTCTCTAGCCTGCTGGGTCTTTCCCCGAGTCTCCTCTTCTATATAGGCCTTCTCAATGGCCTCAGCCAATGTCTATGGACAATGGATCTGCATTGCACCTCCAATGTCCAGATTCAGGCCCCGGATGAACCTATGGATCCACACCCACTCATCCTGCATGTAATCAACATACTGGAGTAGATCCAGAAATCTACTCTCATACTCAGCCACTGTAAGAGATGCTTGTCAGAGGTCATGAAACTCATCAATCCTCTGTTGTATGAACCTCTGAGATAAATATCTACTCCTGAACCACTCCTCAAAGAGCTCCCAGGTAACTATCTCAGAATCAACATGGAGCTTTTTCTCCTCTGTCCTCCACCATACACCTGCTCCATCCCTCAGAAGATGGATCACAACATGAGCTTTCATGTTACTAGAGCAAGGGCAGAGCTTGAAGCACCCGCTCAAGCTCACCAACCAGGCCTCTTCCTGAAATCCACCTATGTCACCAGAATAATGAGCTCGTCGTAGCTTTAGGATCTCCCTGATATGATCTGCAGTGGTGGTCTAGCGACCCCTAGGCCTCTCTGCATGCTCATCCCTAAGCCTAGGGCTCCGAGACCTATCTCTGTGTCCTGAAACCTGGTCTCCCTATCCCCTCTGCGGTGACTCTTCTCTGACTGACTCCTCATGGGATTTCTCTCCTCTATGCTCCTCACTATGCCGAGGAGATGCATGAGCCTCAATGGATGTCACCCTATCATGTCTGACTGAATGTGCTCCTACGGTCCCTCCACGTAGAGCGGCATTAACATCCTGAAGTGTCTGTAAAATATATGGTAGGATAGCTGCTACAACATGATCTGGTGGTGGTAAGTCTAGGTCTATGTGAAAAGACCCCTCATCCTATCTGTGCCTCCTACACAGACCAAGGTGAGAGTTAGTTCATCTTTCTAAGTTTTATTCAGTTTCCATGTTTACTAAAATATGTAATTTCCATGCAAAGTTGTTTTCTAGATTCAAAAATGTGCTAGGTTAAAGTTCATGTGTCAAGTTTTCTAGTGTGCCCAAGGGTCCAAGCTCTTGAACCCACGGCTATGATACCAAGTGTAATGCCCACTAAAACAACCCACTTGAGACCCAAGAACAACCTAGGATTAGTCAGAAAAATTATGGGATAATTTTTTTTGATTATAAGTGTCTGCTACTAGGTTACAAAACAAAATTTTCCACAAGCAAGGTTTCATTAGGCCATTAATAAAAATCTTAGCTCATGATTTTCCCATTTACAACAATTATTAAATTTACAGGATTTCAAAACTAAGGGTTAGAATAGTACCCAAGGTATTAAGATTAAGAGGGCAATTTCTCACTCTCCCACCCCCTGAATGGCTTAAGAGATTCAACCTAGTTTTTTTTCTCAAAATTAGGGCACTTGAAAACTTCTGAAAACATTCCCATTAGATGGGAAATTTTCTCACCTTTCCAATGATATAAATAAGTCCTTCTAACTCCCTATAAAACTCAAGTTATGGGCTAGCAGGCCTTGGGAAGAAAATTTTCCCCAAAGGCCTATGGCCTAGGGAAGAAAATTTTCCCAAAAAGGATTTCATTCGGTCTCGGCGGGGCTGGGGAGGTAATTTTTTTCCCCACTTTTGGAAAAATATAGAAAAATTCACCCTACGCCCCCATAATTCAAGTTATGGGCCGCTTAGAGGAAATTTTCCCAAGAGGAAATTTAAGTTTGAGGTCCGCAAGGGAAGTGTCCAAATTTCTACCCAAGGCATCCAGAAAAGTGGGACGACTGGGGCAAAATTGACCTTTGTCTTACATTTTTTGAAAGGGCAAAGGGTTCAAAATTACCCTGCCTCCTCTGCCACCGTAAGAGATGCCACATGTCAGTCCAAATTTCCAAGCGGGGAAGTGGGGTACCGTGCAGGGAAAACTTAGAAAATTTGAATTTTTCCCGAAAGTGTTAAAGGTTAAGAATCACCCGCACCTCCGCCAATGCCCACGGATGCCATGTGTCAATCAATCATTAGTTGTAGGCCGGTGGTTCGGCGGGGAAACTTAAGAATTTTACCCCAATTTTTTTTTGAAGCATTAAGTCAGAAAGGGATCCGCCCCTCTGCCAATACCTTGTGAAGCCATGTGGCAACATCTGATTGGCTGGGAGCCGGCGGGAAGGTGGAGAAACTTTACAAATTTTTCTAAAAAATTATTTTTAAAGTGCTAAGGTTTAAAACGTGTCGATCCGTGCCTCTGCCGATGCACCTCGTTAAGCCACATGTGATTAGTACGGGCCGGTGGGGGCTTAGAAAAATTGTAGAAGGAAAACAAATTTTAAGTTTGAAGTGCAGGAAAGGTTAGGTTGCGGAGCACCCCTAAGCCATGTGGAAGGATTGGTTGCGGGCCTACGTTGGGGGGGAAAACCTAGAAATTTTTCCCAAATTAATTTTTTTTAACTTAGCTTATTTTGACCAATCAGAAAGTTTGCAGGTCAGTGGAGTGGCAAGGAACTTCATGCCTTAAGTGCTTTTGGGGAAAAAGTGCAAAAGAAAATATTTGGTCTGCGGGTCCGCCCAAGAATAATTTATTTAAATTTGATAGTTAGATTTTGAAGCCAAGATGAAGTAAAACTTCAGAAGGCCATAACTTTTGACTGGGAGCTCCATTTTTAGAAAATGAGGACTTTTTGGAAAGCTCTCAAAGTTCTCTTTGTACACGAAGCTTACGATTTTAATTTTGATGAATTTTGAAGGGTAAATTTTAAGAAAAATTTTTCTGTCACTTCTAAAAGTGAACTGGTCTTTTTAAATTTATAAATCTTGTTCAAATTTGTGATTAACTCTTTCTCAACATGCCCAACAGGCATGGATTTTACTTGGAGGAATTTTAGGATGGATTGCAAGGTTCAAAAGGTTTGATTGATTAGCAATTCCAAAATTACCAATTTTTATACATCAAAAGTCTATGTTTTTGTTTGAACCCGATTTGAAAGGTTCTATAAAATTTTCATAAGTATTTTAGTTTGTTTGGACTCGTTTTGATATTTCTTAGATGGTATTAGTGTTTCAATTTTTTTCCATAGTTTTATAGGGTTGTTATGTAGATTTTGATAAAAATTTGCAAAGTTTACAATGAAATAAAAATGAAGTTTATACATTTCATAGCCAGAGATTAATTTATTTCTTTTGCCATACTATACCAATGTTGACTACATTTCATGCTAGTTTTAACTAGTTATCTTTCCTTTAATCAAAATGTAAAAACAAGAATGCAACTTCTATTTTTCAAATCATGCATTTCAACAAAAACAGAGTAATATATCTTCTTCATACGTGTTTCTCTCTTTCAAACAATAAATTCCTCAACATATTTCAACACATATTTTACACAGTAGTAGCTCTATTTGTGGAAAAAAATACAAGTTCTATTTATATTTATCACATTCAACTTTACAAATTACCACTCTTTCTCTTCTCTTTTCATTCAAATGCACTTTCACGTCTCTTTACACAGTACAGATTTCAGTGCATATCTCTTTCTCATTTAAACATAGGATTTCATTTCCGAAACAGAATAACTATCCAATACAAATAATATTTCAAGTCATCCAATTGAAGTGGGAAAAAGGGCTACAAAAATAAGTCTCACAAAGGACTGCCAAACTCTTTCTTCTTTCTCAGTTCTAGAACAACAACATGGAGATCCTCCATGTTCTTTATTTAAATTTGATCACAATAGAATAGGGGGAAAGGCAATGCTCTCCACCCAACCAAGACATCCAATGATAAGGAGAATCCATCCTTCTTCATTGACCCCCAAGCCCCAAAAACGATGCAATAAAATATTTTTTTCAACTCATGGCAACAACATGCTTCCACAAACACACATGCAAATTTCACATTAAAACACAGTCCAATACAAAATGTAGTTTGCAACCACATTAAAACATAACAAAGAAAACTCAGGCTCCATCATGCAAGTGAAAGGAGCAAGAAAGTATGGGGGATTCTGCTTATGCCTCCTAAAGGGGAAATGGGTATCACCACCTAAAAACAAACCACCAATATTCATTTTGGATTTTTCAGTTGTATGGGCAAAGCCCTTGCAAAATCTTCTCTATACGCCATTATTTTGTTTTTTCGAGCTCGGCTTTCAATGTACTTTAGAGATCCTTCTCTGCAAAAGACTCACTGTCATATCGGGTTTCACGATTTCTGTGCAGTGGTCGTGCTTTGGTCATTTTCAAGTTTTTCCTGTAAATCCATTTTTCTTTCCACCATGGCTATTACTTCGAGCTCAGTCTATTCTGTTTGGTATTTTTTAGCGGAGCCTATGAGATCCGAGTTTTCTTTATGAGTTGAAAATTTGATATCTGTGCCATTTCTTTCTTTTGATATAGAATCTGAGATAGCTCTGAGAAATGTTTTCTTACAAAGGCCTCCATGGCGAGTTTCTGAAGCTCGATTCTTCTCTGTTCTTTGAGATCTCCTCAATCTATTGGCCACCATATTTGTTTATAGGTGAGATAATCTCTCTTGCATACAAAATCTTCTATTTTCTTTTCTTCTTAAAATGTATCATTGAACTCTTGGAAATATTTGTGGGTTATATGATTTGTTTCTCCTGATTGACTCTCGGGTTCGAAACTTCACATGGGCCTGTGGACCTCTTGCTTCTTTTTCCGGTTGCTTGAAAGGTCTGACCATATGATTATCTTCAGTGAGTGTGTTCTTTGGCCCAATATGCATTATCAATTATAGATCTATATTTTCTGAGTTCTGGGTATCTGTAGATATGTGACCTTGAGAATTTTCAACTCTGTGTAGAAATACCTATAAAATCTTGAAGTACTAGTTTCATTATGTACTATAATTGTATTTCCTAGTTTTCCTGTATCTGTCATGTTCGGCCATTGCTAAAATGAACTTCGAAAAGGGTGGGTGATTATGTGTTTGCTGTTATGAAAATCTGATTTACCTTGTATCTTCCTTTGTTTTACTTTGATGGACATAGAGTACTTCCTTCTTTCTAGATATTCATACTTCAGGATCTTCTTTGTATGATTTCTTTGTGCTTTAACTTCTGGACAATTGTTACCTCATCATTTGTTGAGAATATTGTAGAAGATGGTTATGATTTTCTGTAAATATATCTAAAGTCTTTGGCTCATTTTTGTATTTTGGAGAATCCATTTGTTACAATTCATTGTTTCAATATCAACTTGATTGTTTGAAATAATGTAGCACCCTTTGATAATAATTGCTTTAATCCTTTTCAAACTGAGATCACTTGAACATTGAATTTCCTCATGAGATGAGTATTTGAGATGCATTTGTCTTTTGAAAATCATAACTATTGAATGCTTGACTATAACAATATTTCTTAACTTTATGAAAATAATGTATACTGTTTTCTGAAACTATGCATAACAATATATTTCTAGAACTTTTTTTACAACTCCTGCATGTTGGACAATTCATGTTTTGTCAAAAATGTAGTTCCATTTTCTTTTGTGCTTCCATGTTGTACTTGAGCTTCACCTGTAACAACTAGCTTTGATTTTTGTCTTTTCCTGTAGCAACTAGCATTTGAAATTGTTTCTTTCCCATATCAACTAACATTTCCCCTAGCAACTAAAAATTTATCTCTATGGCAAAGCCCTGGCAACTTTTTTAGAAAATTTCGAGCATAGTGTTGATTTTTGATTTGGCAAAGCCCTGTCAAAATAAAAATTCTTATCTTAATCATAGCAACTTACTGATTTAAATCATTCCTTTCAATGTAGTAGTTTAAAAACACCATGATGGAAAGTTGTAAATCTCCTTTTAGACATGGCGAACATGTTAAAAACTTTCAAATTCATTCCTTTTTCCTCTCTTTTAGCCAAACATGATCTTTCAAATTCTTGCTTGCAAACTAAAAACATTGTAATTCTATTGCTAGTGTCTCTTCTACACTGCAACTTCTTCTATTTGAGAACAATTGTTGGAACTTCAAGTTACATTCTTCCTTTTATTGCATGAACTTATGACTTGTCTATTCTTCTCTTTGGCTGCAACCTGTACCTGCACACTTAGAAAATAGTTTAGAAAATAATTAGGCTTTTTGGCCTCTCTTATGTCCATGTTTTTTTTCCTTTTTTCCCTTCTTCTTCCTGAGTGAATAAAGCATGCATGCAGTTTATTCTTCAAGTAGAATACATCTCCTTTTTGGAGAAGATTCATATGCATGAAGTAGGATAGTGTAGGAATATGAATTTATCCCCGAGATCATAACTAACAGTTAATTCTTTTCTTCTTTTTCAAGAATAATGGCTTCTACAATGAATATGAAGGAGAATGAAAGGTGGAGATGAAGATGTTTTAATTGAAGAACAAAAACTCCAAGGCAATGATGGGTTCACTCATACTCCTTTGCTTTCTCTTTCATGCATGTGTACCTTTATTTTCGGAAGCTATTCTTTACTTTTCAGTTACATCCCACGGCTTGTGTGGGAAACATTTGACTCTCCTTGTGAATAAAACATTGAATTCTGAAAATGAGTTGTGTATTTCGTTGTGCATTCTAGCTTTTCTGTATGGATTGTATAATGAACTAAACAACTTAGTAACATAATTGAATATTACTGAATTTTGACAGGGAAGGTAAGTAGGAACATCCCATTGACAGGGTTCCCTATCCTGACACCTATCATTCTTCATTGCTATTGATTTCTCAATTTGTTCCTTGATAGCTAAATACTACTGCTTCAAACTATTAAACTCAATTCTAAGATTTCTTTTCCTTTCATACTCAACATAACCCTCTGTATAACTTTGACCTTGAACAACATATTCCTCATATTGGTAATCATTTTGGTATACAGGGTTTGGGTTATAAGGGTATTCATTCTGATAAGGGTTATAAAACTGATCTGAAGGAGAAGGTGGATAAAAGGACTGTTGATTTGGCTAATAATATTGCTGAAAGTGAGGATTCATGGTTGCAGGACCTCATAAAATACTGAACTATGAAAATAGGTCTGCTATTCACAAAAAACTGGTAACAACCAAAATAACAGATATGAATTTTCTTGAAAAATAAAAGAAGAATAGCTGAAAATTTTAATACTTGTTGAAAAATGCTATACTGATCTGGAATGAGATTTACGGAGTCACCAGATGAGTTCTGCTTCATATCTTGAATCTTCAGAATGCATCAATAGTAGTTTTTTCCAAAACTACTATGCATGGTGTCTAATCTGCTTGAATGATGAAACACCTCTAAAAGTGAAACTTTTAGTTGTGTGAGTGTCCCACCGGGCATGCCAAAAACTGTTATCTCTCGAAAGTGCACCCTGTAGAGAGATGGCTGCAGGTTTTCTAAGCTTGCACAAATGATCTCTCTCTTTCGTAGATACAATGGAAACACCTCAGGTCTGTGGGTATACCTATTTTGAGGTGAGTCTCTGGTATCAAGGCCGGTTCCTTATTGGTGTATCCTAAACTGATTTCTGGGAGTTTGAGAGTAAAAGATGACTATAAAATGATTAAAACTAAGGTGATACACCAAATTTGTATGAGGGCTTTGACTGAGTATATGCACAACTGATTTGGGAAGGATTCTTGATGCACGAACCAATAGTTTTTCTACAGAATGTCTAAGGGAAAAACACTTGATTGTACTGAGGGAGAATCACAACAGTACTAATAAGTTAACATGCACATTAAAATTAAGCAGAAAAGACTGAATTTGCAGCAGGGTAAAGTGATTGATCAGGGAATTTGCATTCACAAGATTAATATAAAAATACACAAGACTGCAAAATAACTTGGAAAGGCATGGAATACTTCACACTCAGAGGGAAAAACTGGAAAAATTTGCTTCAGTACTCATATATCCAAAAGTCCTCCAGAAGTTTTCCTCCTCCTTGTGCTTTGCAAAGGCACACAATATATAGCAAAAATAAAGTTCACCCTCTTCCTAAAAATAGCCTAAGGCTTGTACTCACCCATGCATCTTATTTTTATCCTTTATTTAATAATAGATAAAGGAATAAAAATAGAGCATGCAATTACAAATAGGCATTATTAGCCTTACTTACATTACAGTCAAACTGGAGTTGACTGTTCTATTTTTAAGAAAAGAAGGATAAATAATTTGCTAAAAATAAGGTTGCTTGCTAGGCAAGTCTCTTTCCATGAACATGCAACTCTGTCTTCTTCTCTATTCTATCCTGTTGTGAAGGCATGCAAAATACAACTCCCTGTATGTGAGCAAAATAATTACAATACTTATTAATATTTGCAAAAATAATTCCTTTTGTGGGACCACCTATGTGCACATGTTCTGATATTGACATCTCCTTTAGCCATGGCATAGGCATCATAATACATTGAAGACCACCCCTTTGATTTGTTTGGGCATAAACTAAGCAATAATCATGTTTTAATAATTAAGCCCCTTTGCATAACACCGTATTATATAGTCTGCCACCATCTTTTATTATGTGGCCTTGGCACATTATAATATTCACCTTTTCGGTGATCATGATATATGATTTGGTCACCCTTTTAAAATTATTTGAAGCATGCACTTGGGTTAAACCTGAAAGTCATTTGCAATGATTAATTTGGAGGACATGTGGGCTGTCCCCTTCCACGGTGACTCACCCCTTAGTGACTTGGTTGGTGGCATCAACTCTGGTCAGGTTAACTATTACCCTTGTGGTTTATTTTGAAATTTCGTGCCTTGTTCTTTGTCGTTGATCTTTGTACCCTGTCTGATTGCAGACCGTCGATTTATGACCTGTAATTAGGGTTTTGGCTTGCATTTAAAATCGATGGTGACATCCTGACCATGGTTAGCATTGGTTGTTGTGATGATTTGAGGCATTGATCTTGTGTCCTTGGTGTTTTGATGCCATCGATATTTGACTGTGGTTGAGTTTGAGTTAACCCACTTCTTGGGTCCGGGCGGTAAAAAGAACTTGACCCTAAAGCACATTCATTTTGGATTTTACAGTTGTATGGGCGAAGCCCTGGAAAAATTTTCTCCTGATGCCATTATCATGTTCTTTCGAGCTTGGCTTTCACTGTACTTTGGAGCTCCTTCTCTGTAAAAGACTCTTGTCATATCAGGTTTCACGGTTTCTGTGCAGTGGTCATGCTTTGGTCATTTTCGAGCTTTTCCTGTAAATCCATTTTTCTTTCTGCCATGGCTGTTACTTTGAGCTCAGTCTGTTCTATTTGGTATTTTGTGGCGAAGCCTACGAGATCTGAGTTTTCTTTGTGAGTTGAAAATTTGATATCTGTGCCATTTCTTTCTTTTGATCTGGAATCTGAGATAGCTCTGAGAAATGGTTTCTTGCAATGGCCTCCATGGCAAGTTTCTGAAGCTCGATTCTTCTCTGTTCTTTGAGATCTCCTTAGTATATTGGCCACCATAGTCATTTATAGGTGAGATAATCTCTCTTGCATACGTACTCTTCTGTTTTCTTTTCTTCTTCAAATGTATCATTGAACTCTTGGAAATATTTATGGGTTATGTGATTTGTTTTTCCTGATTGAATTCAAAGTTTGAAACCTCATGTGGGCCTATGGACCTCTCGCTTTTCATCCGGTTGCTCGAAAGTTCTTACCATTTGATTATCTACGGTGATTTTTGTTCTTGGCCCAATCTGCATTATGAATTATAGATCTATATTTGATGGGTATCTATGGTAGTTTCTTCTTGGAAAAATACCCAATAGCTTGAAGTACTGAGTTTATGTACTATAATTGTATTTTCTGAGTTTTGGGTATCTGTCATGTTCAACCATTGCTGAAATGAGCTTTGAAAAGAGTTTGTGATTATGTGTTTGCTGTTATGAAACTCTGATTTACTTTGTACTTTCCTTTGTTTTACTATGGTGGACATAGAGTACTTTCTTCTTTCTGGATATTCATACTTCAACCTCTTCTCTGTATGAGTTCTTTGTGCTTTAAGGACAATTGTTACCTCATCATTTGTTGAGAATATTGTAGAAGATGGTTATGATTTCTACAAATATAGTTCTTGTACATTACTTCAGGTCCATTCTGAAATTTGGCTCATTTTTGTATTCTGGAGAATCCATTTGTTACAATTCATTGTTTCAAGATCAACTTGATTCTTTGAAATCCTGTAGCACCCTTTGAGAATACTTGCTTTAATCCTTTTCAAACTGAGATCACTTGAACATTGAATTTCCTCATGAGATGAGTGTTTGAGATGTCATTGTTTTCTAAAAATATATCTATTGAATGCTTGATATGCTGTAACAATATCATTTTTTTCAAAAATGACTTTGTGAAAATAATTTACTAGTTTTCTGAAACTATGCATAACATATTATTTTGGAACTCTATTTACAACTCCTTTCCCGTTGGAAATTATAAGTTTTTGTAAAAATGTAGTTCCATTTTCTTTTGTGCTTCAATTCTGTACTTGAGCTTCACCTGTAACAACTAGCTTTGATTTTTATCTTCTCGTTAACAACTAGCATTGGTAAATTATTCTTTCCCATAGCAACATGGTTCTTTATCTTGATCGTAGCATACTTTCTATAGTAACTGAAAATTTATCTGCCCGTAGCAACTAAAAATTTATAGTGTTGATTTTTATGGCGAAGCCCTGTCAATTTTTTTTCAGAATCTTGTCTTCATTCCTTTCAACTGTGACCTTCTCTTTTAGCCAAACATCAGCTTTCAAATTCTACTTTTTCCTTCTGTTGCACGTGCTTCTATTGCTAGTCTCTCTTCTACATTGCAACTTCTTCTATTTCAGAACAGTTGTTGGAACTTTCGAGTTACATTCTTCCTTTTATTGCATGAACTTATGACTTGTCTATTTTTCTCTTTGGCTGCAACCTGTACCTGCACACT
Organism: Taxus chinensis; assembly: GCA_019776745.2. Lineage (NCBI taxonomy): Eukaryota > Viridiplantae > Streptophyta > Pinopsida > Cupressales > Taxaceae > Taxus > Taxus chinensis. The sequence goes on from CM034157.1 coordinate 164,520,980, forward strand.
TAGAAAATAGTTTAGAAAATAATTAGGCTTTTTGGCCTCTCTTATGTCCATGTTTTTCTTCTTTCTTTTCTCCTTCTTCTTCCTGAGTGAATAAAGCATGCATGCAGTTTATTCTTCAAGTAGAATACATCTCCTGTTAGGAGAAGATTCATATGCATGAAGTAGGATAGTGTAGGAATATGAATTGATCCCTGAGCTCGTAACTGATAGTTAATTCTTTTCTTCTTTTTCAGGAACAATGGCTTCTACAATGAAGATGAAGGAGAATGAAAGGTGGAGATGAAGATGTTTCAATTGAAGAATAGAAACCCCAAGGCAATGATGGGTTCACTCATACTCCTTTTCCTTCTCTTTCATGCATGTGTACCTTTATTTTCAGTAGTTGTACTTTACTTTTCAGTTACATCCCATGGCTTGTGTGGGAAACATTTGACTCTCCTTGTGAATAAAACATTGAATTCTGAAAATGAGTTGTGTATTTCCTTGTGCATTCTAGTTTTTCTGTATGGATTGTATAATGAACTAAACAACTCAGTAACATAATTGAATGTCTTAATCATGAAGGAAAGAACATTGATAGGAACTTGTAACATTCAGTAATGAACTCTGATTTCCTATAATCTGCATTTCTATTTGTTGCTTCAAAACTCAGCACTTCACCTAATTTGTAATTTTTCGTCTTCATCAAGACAACACAGTTGTCCTTTGGGGCTTTGTGTTCTTTTGCTGAAGATGACATGAAATTACAGACTATGTGATCTGTTCTGTTTTGAAACAACACACATAACTACAGATTTCATTTAATTTATAACTAATTCAGTAGTAACAAATAACATAAAAACTTCCTTAGCTTAGGTATACTTCACCCAAGACTGTTCAATATAACGACGAAGTTTCAAGTTGCCCATTTTTTCAAAAGTGTAAAAAATTGTCAACATATACCACAATTTATTTAAATAAAAAGGGGTAAACAAATCACTTAAAAAACACATATAAACATCAATAAAAAGGAACTAAATAAATAAATACACATAACCCTTGGTCACATTTAAAGGTGATCCCCCCATGGGAATCCCTAACAACATTCAAACACACACAATAAATACAAGTTGCCATGGTGACCTTGTTGAATTCATCTAGAATTCCAATGTGGTTGGTCTCCAATCCCCCAATGTTTGTTGTGATATTTTAAACCTAAAATACAAATACCTCCTTCGGCCTCGTGGCCATATCAGAACATCCAAATGAATATAAATATAAGTTCAAGATCATCGAATATATGTGAATAAAAAAAACATCAAGACAATCAACAATATCACTTACAATTTCATCAACAACTATATCATCATCAATTTTAATTCAACTATCATTTTCTAGGTCTACTCAAAATATCCAAATATCACATGTTGAACAACATGTCATAATATAACCATGTCAAATAGTATATCATCATCAATATCTAAAATGTCTCTAATAATCATCATGCATCATATATGAATCAAGAGTCAACAATAATCCATGATCTAACATCTAACATCACACTAAATTAAACTATAATAATGTCCATAATATAGTCAAAAGTATCGGGATCAATATCAAAAGGTGTCAAAGGGAAGTGGGCACTACAGATTAGTGAACTTTAGGAATTAAATTTTTGAAGACACTGAGTTGATCCGAAATTAATGCATGATTCTTATGAATAAAAAACACATTTATGGAGGGTATACATATCATCTTGTATGCATATTTCATCACAACTCACATAATTTATTGGCACTATGTTCTCTTAGAGGATGTCAAATCAACCACATTTTATTAATGCACATTTATAATCCGCTCTAATACCAAACATTTTGAGTAAAGAGATTTGGTATGGTCAAATAAACATTTGAAAAGTCTCTTTGTATTTTCAAACGAAATAATGGCATTATATCAACTTTTGGAAATGAGCATAAAACAACTTCTTGAAAAAATAGGAATTACAAATAACAAATAACAAATAATAGCCCATTTAATTAATTACGGGTCTAACATACTAACTTTTAATGGCATCCATGTAAATGCGATGTAAATTCACATGGGAGTTATAAATCTTGTGTAACTCAACAAAATTAAAATTGTCATGACACTATGGGGAATTTTTGAGAAGGATAAGACCTATCTTTGCTACTGAAGATCTGTTATACTATGAATATTTGTTTGCCTGGCCTTCATAGGGTTTCAAAAACCTTTTTGAAAAGATTTTATGAATATGTTTATTTTTACCCTTGCGGTAACACTAATATTGTAATTAATATACTCATGATGATTAATGAAAGGGTGAGGGACCCACTAAAATTTATTTAATGATTAAAAATCCTCACATCTTTATCCTAAGTGTGCTAGTGTAAAATGTTATTTGCAAAATACATCAAAATACATGAGAGTGCCAAGGGTCCTCAGAGATCCTATCATAAAATTGGCATGATCCATTTATTTGATTTTTGATAGGATCTGTATCTGTTTAGTCAATTGAATCTTAGGAGGAACTCTTATTGAAAATCCCTCATGTAGATAATCTTGTCTTTTTGCTTAGTTCAAATATACCTCATCTAGGGACTGGTTATTTAGAATAATTCCCCCAAACTTTTGAATTTTAAAGGAATGATTAGAAGTTTTCGAAGGAAATTTGGAATAGACTATCATTCACACATATTATGTATCTACCTTAGTAGATAAAATTTTACAAACACTTGATTAACATTCTGGCTGAGTGTCATTCTCAGGTTGTTTGGAGTTAATGAGCATCAAGCATGTTAGTGCATGGAAAAATTCAAATATTGAAACTCATAACTAAGTACTATTACTAAAGATTGATAACTCCACTATAGACTTTGGGTAGAAATTAAAGGGTGATGTGTCAACCCTTAGTTGCATGAAAGTGACTACTCCACTGGAGTTTAATAACCCCAGGCCAAGTTACATTCATGATAAATGTTATCTTAGTAACTACCATCTTAGAAAAATATGACCACTGATACAATCACATGGTAAGGAATAAATGGTGACCTCTATGTGGCCCCTGTGCATCTGTTTGGTCAAATAATTGTGTGATTAAATAGGATCATAGCCTTGTAGTTAACAATGAATACAAGGGCTAATGTAATGTCTATGGAGAATTGCAAGACATACAAGATCGACCCTTGATCCTAAAATGATACATGGGTCTGATATTTGTCTAGAAAGATTTATCTTTGGAAATTTTGGAATTTTAAATTGACTAAAACATGAGCCTAAAAATGAATAATTGGGTGGCTTTTAATGAGTTTTTCTTGATCACAAGGGACAAAAAAATTCACGTCGAGTTCACATGGGTAATGTATGGTTATTGGGAAAATGGGGATAAGGCACCCTAAATTTTTTTCATCCATTCAACTAGGGTATTCAAGGAAACGAAGTGAGGGAAACCAAAATCAACACACTAATTGATAGAATGCTTGGGGCCAAGGACTATTATGATCTATAGTACTCTAATGGAAGATTTAACTATAGTGTTAATTTACATTACTCTAAGGGAAGTTAACACCTTACACTAGGAAACTAAGTTGATTCCATGGCCTTGGATTGAAGAATGGAAGGAACCCTATGGGGGTTGTTGGCACTATGGGGGGGTAATGATAAATTAAAGTAGCATGTAAATATTATGTAGCCAAAGGTAAAGAATGTAACATGAAATAAGGAACTAATTTTACAAAATCTAACCTAGCATGTCCATAAAATACTGAGCTAACATAAAGTATACAATGAATGTAGGGTACTCTATACAAAATGAAAAAGTGCAGTTAGAGAACTTAACTATTGGTGGTGTGGTTTCTGATGCATCTATGTCCCAAAGGACCATGTAGTTTAAAAGAAAATAGATTTCAGGTGGAGCAAGGGGAAAAATCTTTTGATCCTAGCTCACTATGATGACCCAAAAGTGCAAGAAAAAAAATCCATGCAAGATAATTCCTTAAGTATGAAAGGATGTGGAGTGACTCGCCCATTCTATTTTGATGTAACCCTGCAATTTGCGCAGAATCAAATGTGGTTTCCTACGTTTGCATGTTATGTCTTTAATTACATCTATTGTACAAAATATGTTTGCGCAGAATAGAAAATCTAATTGCAAATTATGTGATTTTAATGTACAAATAGGATTTTAGGTATTTATACCGACTGACAAATTATCCGTGGACGAAGGCATTGGTAGGGATTTTAATTTTTCACAGATCGTCACAATAGCACCCAAGGGAGATGGCATCTGGAAAGGGAGGAAAATTTGGCCTTTGGGGATATATATAAAGAGTCATGAACAATAAGAATCATAAAAATTGAAATAAGAAGGGCCATGAAAAAGTAAGATGTCAGAAGGCTAATGTCCTTTTAAATTTTAAGAAGAATACTTGAGCCTCAAAAAAACTCCATATTATGGTTTTTTTTTTAACCAAAAAATTTTCTCTGTCAATAGTATCATCCCTAATAAAATGGTTGTGTGAATAACCATACCCATTTCATTGAACCATCCATTTTAATCTTTCAACACTATTCTTAATAGGATAGAATGCATTAGCGACCACCTACCCAAAAGAACAAATTGACAAAAATTAATGAACATTAACAAATGGGGCTCCACCTCAGAAAATTATGATAAGTATAAAAGAACGGAATATCAGTAGTATTCTTTATTAACATTTCAAGAGGTGATTTTGGTAAGGCAGATATATTCTTCAAAAAGAGGATTTACCATCACTAATCTTCTAGAAAATATTATATGTAAAAACATCTAAAATGGAAGAATTTAGAATCAGGAATGAGATACACAATGGCCCTAGAAAAACAAGACTTAACTTGCATCTTTCATTAATTAGGTGTAAAGAGTGTTAAGATATGTTTAATGAAATGATAGAGATATCTACGGCCATGAGAATGAAACAATTATCTCAACTATTGGTATAAGTGGCCTGGTCCCTCAGTCTATGATTATTCCCTTGGAGAAATGAATAAGATTTTTTTGCTTTTGAACTTTTTATTTATTTTTAATTAACTGTAAATAAGGGTTAAGGGGACCCTACCCCGTACAATAATTCAAATCAAAAGAGATAATTGTAGTGCCCACATTTTTATAGCTCAGTTACTTGTTGTTCCTTTACTCATAGACATGTTTCGGCAGGGATTTGTTATATTTTGGACATTACATTAGGAGATTTGATCTTATTAGACATGTATGGAGATTTAGGCGTATAACGCCAATTTAGCTTGATTACTATGTTGTCACATTATCTTATGATGTCATGGATACTAATTGATATGATGTGTTTTGGACCATAATTATATTGATGGATACTCAATTAGTTGCATGTCGGGATTCTATGGATACATGTCACTTTATCATTATGTCTAACTTATGGTGAATTTAGTATAATTGTGCACATTATTGTATTTTTTATTCCAGAAAGATGATATGTTAGTTAGAATTCATTGATATCTTATTTAGTAGTTGATTCACATTTTATCAGACATGTGCGTTTAATGTGTGTAATGAGTGTGCAGGTGACAGGTCATAGGAGAACGTGGGATTCAGGCCAGCTACACAATTTTGCACAAGCAGCCCACGGGCTAAGTCCTAGCCGTGTTTATTGCATGAGGCCTTAGTATTAGAGTTTATTGTTTTGGGCACCATGGGTGACCCTCATTTGTAATGTAATATGTCTTGTATTATTAATCTTGCTTAGGGTGTTTCGTTTGTGTTGTAAACTTGTTTTGGGGAATTAATGGCCCCACTTACATTAAGTCTTAAATTTGTTTAATGATGTACTTAATCAAAAGGGTTTAGGGTCACATGTGAACCCTTGGGTGGGCCCCACACCCTCTACCCTTGTGCCCAAATTGCCAAACCCGAAATTGGGTTATTTTAGACATTTTTAGGGACCCCTTTTTAGTTTGGGAGTTCCCTTAACATGAAAATGGGCCCTTGGAACCTACCTAATAGGTAGGGGGGATTATTTCCAAGGCTAGAGGGAGTTTTCCCTCCCATTTTTCTCCCCTTTGATCACATCCATGTAAGAGGTTTGGATAAGTGTGTTTTGTTAAAAGTTGCACAAGATTGTTTTGTTATAATTTTGAGTAATTTGGGAGAAGAGGGCTAAAATCATTTTATCCTTTCTCTCTTTTATCATTGGCATCTTTGACCTTGAGAGGAAGAGAGGGGTGACACATGTCACCCCCTCATTTGTGAGGATTTTTGCTTGCTCCTCTTCAAATTCTCCCTCATGGGGAAAGAAGAGAACTTTTTTTTTGGAGCTTTTGCTTGGAGGCTTGTGGATTTTGGAGCTAGAGTTTGCTTGGGTCAAGAAGTGGAAGAGATTGAATTTGGAGAGTATTTTTAGAGGTAGGCTTCTTGAGCTTTATTGTATGTGTTATATCATGCTAGATATTAGTTTGTTTACTTGTGAATGTTTGTTGTTGCATGTAGATTTTGTTTGTTGTTTACTTTTTTTTCTCCCTCCATCATATGACATGATGGAGTTTTGGAGTTTGTGGGGGAAGAGAGAGGGATTTTCCCCTCTCAATCCTCATAGGCTTGATGGGCAAGCCTTGTAGGATTTTAGTTACTCCCCTCAAATGGTTTGAGGTGGGGAAGGTGGTTCATTTGGCTTGAACCTCCTTCCCCATTCTTGGTAAGGAAACCCCTTTGGGGTTTGAAAATCCTTCCAAGAAGGATTTGGTGAAAGGGTGGAGAAATAAGGAGGGCTTTGAATGAATTTGGAGGAATAAGGAGGGTATGGAGATCTTGGTTTGTGTAACTAATGTTGGTTACATCTTTTGGAGAACTCCTTTCTTCTCTTCCCCATTTTAGAGGTAGAACATGGTTTCTCCTCTTTTTCATCTTTGTAAAATTTGGAGTCTTGTTTTTATTTTTGCCTTGTTTAAATGTGGATGTAATGTTGTTTGTTCACCCTCACTCTTGTGCAAAGTTGTGGATAGTAGTCCTCTTTCCCATGGGCTTGGGGGAGGCTAGCATGCATTCCAACCTTGGAAAGGCATGTAATGATGCCTATGGTTGGGTGGTAAAACAAGCTTCTTCTCCTTGTATGGATTCCTTGAAGGCATTTGAAGTTGGATCTCAAGATGGAAGTTGGTGATAGTTGGAGTTTCATTGTCCTCTCAAATCTTTGTGAAACATTACTTGCATTGTAACCTCTAGAGTATGGCTTTTTGGAAACTTGTACTTTTTGTAAAATCCTTATTTTGTAATTTATATTCTTGTAAACTTGAGTCATTATTGATTTAGTAACCTCCCTCAAATCTTGCAATAGGTTTGTAACTTATTTCTTGAGTAGTTATGTATTTTGTGAAATAACATATTGTACATTGAGTTTGAAAGAAGTCTTGTAAATGAAATAACATGTGGTAACTCCTTTTTGAAATGAAAAGTTGTTTATTGGAAAAATTGTCTCTTCAAAAGAAAATATATTACTTTTTGGAGATCTTACTTGTGTGCAAATATGAAAACCTTAAATTTGCCTTGTGTTGAAAAGAAAATCTAGTTGTTATATGAAGTTTTGAAATTTAATGATTGGAATAAGAATTATTATCGTTTTGAAATGTACATCTTTTTGTAAAATTATCATAGATTTAGACACTAAGTGAAACTAGATTTTAAAATATTTCTAACCATTATATGGTTTTAGAAATCTGATATTCATTTATGTTCAAAAAGGTTAAATCTTGATTTATTGGAATATGGTTATTTTGATCTAATTGGAAAAACTTTAAAATTAAAATAGGTTATTTTAAAGTTAATTAATCAGATTTTCTATTCATATATTATTGAAAATAAATCATTTTTACCATTACCTGCAAAAATAATCATATTTAATTGCATCTAATATAGATGTTATTCTAAATTAAAATGTATGTTGTATTATATATTAATACATAGTACATAGTTTACATTGTTATATTAATATATATATATATATATATATGTATATGTATATTTAATATATATAATGGACATATTAATTTATATGTATATATATATATATATATATATATATATATATATATACCATATATATATTATATATTTATATATTATATAATATATTTATATAAATAAATAAAAAAAATAAAAAAAATTGTTTAGGGGGGGGGCCGAACCCTCTCCCCCATTCCATGCGGCTCCCCTTTCCGCCATTGCTCTAGCCCTGCACCCCTGAACCTGCCCTGTCCCACCCTTCTGCCCTGCGCAGCACCCCTCCTTCCCACGCGCCGTTGGCCCACCCCTACCTCCACTATCTAACCCCCCCCACGCACCGGTCTCCACACCCTTCCCCTATGCGGACCCCCTTCCCTTCCTCCTCCCTTCGCCACCCAAGGCGTTGCCCTCCCACATCCAGCTTCCGCAACCCCTAAAATGCTCCAAACCCCATACTCTTTACACTGCCACGTCTAACCCCTCCCCCCCGCATGCGTGGAACCATAGCCTCCGCCCTCTCCATTTTGTGGCCAAACGCCCCTATCTAAAACACTCCATAAAATACATCTGAATATAATAAGCAATACATCTCCATAGCAAAAAAAAATAAAAAATCCATAACATTAAATCTCCATAGCTCCTCCAAATCTGCACCTGCAAAAAAAGAAGAAACAAAAAAAAAATGAGAAAAGAAGGAGATTAGGAAAAGAATAGCATAAGGATGTTTAGGGCAAATTCTTAGGGAAAAATAAGATCAAGGGTTGAGATCTCTTTAATCCTAAGGTCCAAATTAACCCTATTCACTTTTAAGTCATGGACATTTTAAATGTGAATGGAAAATAAGGTTTTAAGAGGTATATGTGTGGGTAAATAAAATAAAAGGAGGGGGGGTCTCCAAGTTATTTTTAAAAAGGGGATGTAATCTGTTTCCTAGGTTGTCCTTAGACAACTTAGTAAATTAAATAAACAAAATTTGTTTTTAGCTAGTGATTAAGTGATTGGGCAAATCAATCTAGATTAAAATACTTAATAATTCAATTAATAATACCATAGTTAATAGATATTAAATCGTGTGTAAAGTGTTTAGAAAATAAGTAAATAATTGTAGTTTTAATGGGAATTAGGTTAAGCGAATCGAACTTAAATTAGGTATTCACTTTCAAAATAGAATTGTACCGATTAGTAATTGGTCTATTTTCCGGTGTATCGAGAGATGGGGTAATAGTATTAACTGAGGAGGTTTGTTTTCAAAAATGGAAATTTACCCTGAGAAGATTAGTCACGTTTGCGTGCGGGATTTTGGTGTCCCAGGAGGGTGAATTACAGGCATCTCATTATGCAATAAATTGTTTTGTATTATTTCATCTCTTCATTGAATAGTGTTTTTAGTTGTGTATTATTGGGCTTGCGGATCCGCTTTGCAAAGACTAGATTTGCATCGTGGTTTGCACAATATCGTTGTCAGAATCCTTAGATGGCCATAATACTTTTGAGTGTGAATCTCAGATTTGAGCAAGTGAAGACTTTTTGGCAAGGTATCCACCCTCCTCTAGATTCATGAAGGCCTAAAAATCATTAATTTGATGCACGTTAGTTTTGTAAATTTTCTAGAACATCTCCTTTAGGCCATTAATGTATAATCCGATTGCTTCAACAACCAGTCTCAGATTTTATTTGATCTCTCTCCATTCTTCCTTCTTGGAAACATGCCAAATAGACATGGGGAACTAGAATTGATAGATTGTTGGTGGACTTGTAGGGGGCATTGATGGTTGGTGGTTGAGCTTTTAGAGCAGAATCTGGTTTCTTTTCTTTCTCTCTCAGGGTTCGATCGTTCTATATATTGTAAACACAGGTCTCATTTGAGAAATGGGGAGAGACATTCTGGGTGTGGGCAAAATCTGTAAAATTTGTTGTCCCAACTCCATTTTGAGCTATATGCCTTCTCCTATGCCTGGCAAGTGAATTTTATGCCTTCTGAGCATTAATGTATTAGTTTGTGCACCTTATAGAGCAGTAAAATCCTGTTTTTTTGTGGTCTCCTTCAACCCTTGCATTGTTTTGTTGTTTCTTTGTGCCTCTCCATCTCGTGTTTGCTTCCTGTGAATGTATTTCACATTTACAGGTGTAAGATGTCATGTTTCATGGATTTTGAATGGTGGATTTGGATTTATGGGTTTGTGTCACTTCTGTTTAACCTCCCTCATCTCCTTTTTCCCCTATTTCATCCTCCCTCAAAAGAGTATCTTGCCACTTTCCTTTTCTGGTGTATCAGGGTCCGCTTAGTGTAGCAAAAATTTTTTTCACTAATTTCTCTCTCTCAAAATCTGATCTCCTTGGAATGGTTAGATTAGGATTAAGATTAGGTTTTTTCTGCATTTAGAGTAGATTTTGGCAGGTAGTTTAGGAAGCAAGAACCAACCTTCTCTAGAGGTCCATCTCAAGTCCGCAAGTCCCGCACAGCTTGAGAGATGGTCCAATGTTTGCAATCACACCGTATGCCCCACTCAGACTGGAGGCCATTTACCGAAATTGCAGTAAGCAATTTTTGCCCAGTGGGACATTGAGGTTAGATTTTTCTCATCTTTCTGATGTGTCTCATTATCAAACAACAAATTTTAAGCCATTGTGCGACCACTAATAGAATTTGGCAGGCCCGATGGCAGGACAGAGGTTAGATTTTCTCATCTTTCTGTGGTGTCTCATTATCAAACAGCGAATCTTAAAACACCATGCGACCACATAACCAGTTTTGGCACACCTGGGTGGGATAGGTGTGAAGCACCTTACCACTTCATCTTCATCAAGTTTCGATGTGCGTTACTCTTGGTGGATTACAACCTTTGGAGGCACATTCAAAGCACATCTGATGACTCCATCTGGTCAACAACCCATCTTCTCTAAAGTTGCAGATCATCTCTTTTCCATCCATTTCCAACCATTTTTCCCATATCTTCCATTTTCTTCCATTCCATGAAGTTGTGTAAACATGGATTCATTTACATCTTGGGATTCACATCTTAGGCAGCAACTCCATAAATTTAACCATCCTCTATATTTCCAATTCATTCCCGGTTACTACACAACTCCTCTATATCAACATTATGATGAATGATCAGTCCCAGTATGAATTACTCATATGAGCAAGGACAAAACTAGTTTGGACTATTCACCAAACTCCATAGAACAAGGAGGATCATCCTCCATGGTACAGTTATGTGGAGAATATTGATTATACTGCTAAAAATATCCAACAGAATTGGAGGCTAGGTATGATGCAGGTCTAGGGCTACAACATCAAGATGAAGGCATATCAGGATTAGATGATGGTGGATCCCTTGTCCATGGCCATAAGGCCCTTTTGAGAAGACATTTGAAAGCCGATAGAGAAACTTGACTACATGGTTGAGGATGTTGCCCCCAACTTGAAGCAATGGACCGATAGATAGCAACTATGACATTTGATACCAAGCAACCTTGTCAATGGGTAAATTCCATTGCCATCTCATAGCTATTTTCTTTTCATTCCTCAAGATAGCGCCATTTCAACCCCAGATGCTTCAGTTCCCAAGGGTTTCACATTTGCTGCCCCAAGTGTTGAATTCCACTTCTTCATCTTCGTAGTCTTCCATCCGTCTGGAATTTTCCTACCTTCCACTTTGATCTTCCAAATCTAAGTCCCCTCCACAAAAGTCCACAATGCAATGCCTTCCCCTCTACCCCCCACAAACAATGGAAAAAATCTATCGAATAGACCCCACCCACCACTCCTACCTTCATTCCCAAGTCCATGTCAGGGAAGAAACTCAAAAAACCAGCTCAAGGGGGGAGCAACAACAAGAGAGACAACCCAACAGAGAAGAAATGATGAGAAAATCTGTGAGAGTTGACCCTAAGATTCTGGATTAATAATATCCCATTACTGGTTAAACCTCTGGAAGAGGTCCGTTGGAGAACAGGTGGTTGAAAACCAAGTCTACAACAATAACAAAGAAAGAAAAATTAGGAGTGGAGGTTGAGGAATAAACACATGAATGATGATCAACACTCTGTGTGTTACGAGTGGTTTCCATGAGGGCACTCTATTTTTGGAGATTGTTGATCAATCGAAAAGCTGCAAAATCAACAGAGGAAGAATAAGTTAGCTCCAAATCTAAAAGAAGAGGAGTACATCCCAGCTCTAGAGGAGACCCATACAGTTCCAAAGGCTCTAAGTGCGGAGCACGCCAAAGAATAACCTTCAGTTCTTCCTCCCACTTCAAGCCCTTCAATCTCTAATGTTGAAGAAGATTTTGAGCTTTCAAACTTCATGTTTGAGGATGATGGGAACCATGGTGATCAAATTGCAGATCAGGAGGACACAATGGAGGAGGTCGAGCACATGCAACATGAAAATAAGGAGGTAGATTATCTGTCAGACTTGGTAGGATTGCTTTGATGGAGAGGAGCCTGAGGAGATCACATCATTTTCTCCTCCATCATCCACGTTCTGAAGCACATGAGCCTGTTGCCATGGAGGAGAGACCATTCAAGGATAACATCCTATGTCTCGTAGCAACCCTCTCAGAACCAAGGTTGGAAGATATGAATATTCCATGTTCTTCTGAGTAGAAGGAAGGAAAGGGTAAGAGGATTTCGTCATCTCTTGCACACAATCCACCCAGGAAGGTCAGCAAGAAGACTCCATTCTTGGAGTTAAAAATCAGAACCATGGGCACATCTATCGGATCAGATCGTGCCCAATCAGGTACTTGGCTTCATTGGAGCCAAGGGAGAAGCTAAAACTAAGTCATGCCCACTTCAGGGCATGAGGATGAGTTCTAAAGTACCAAGAATCAGCTGAAATGCCTCTTTAATCCAAATACAGAGCAAATAAAATAGGTATTTGTCTTGTTTCTAGTTGACACCTTTATGATTTGGGTGGAGGATCGACTTATAGTAAGTTTTTCACTCATACAAGTAGTCCATATTCAGTGTCAAATCATTTCCATGGCTGCCCCTTTTGAGAAAGGGAAGCTACTTATCCTTGCCAAGTTGTAGGATTTGTTTGAGTCCCTTTTCTACATGGTTAGTGTAGGAGTAGGAGTAGATTTTCTTTCAGTAGAAGAAGTGCTTGTGCAAACTTTGCATGTTCCACTTGGGGCATGTATGATTTTTAAGTTTTGTACATAGTGTGTGTTGTGGTGTTTTGTTTGTCCATTTCAGAGCAGGTGAAAGTAGTCAATACAATTTTCTACAATCAGAACCAAAAATCCAAGATTTTCTTCTAAAAATTTGCGGACAGCGGGATAGGTTCACGGTAACCAAGATGCAAGTAGTCAGGCTCCATTAGGGGAATATAGTATGGGATAGATGAAAGCCCAATGGTCAACTACTGGTCTCTTCATCTATCATGAAGATTTCCCCATGAGCCGCCAAGCTGTTATCCCAATTTTTCTGCCTGAGAAAAATTGATCAAACATGACCCTAGGTGCATAGGAGATAATCAAAGGGTCAGCACTGTTCCTACGAGCTCACATTTTCAAATCCAACAGTCAGGTTATAGGAGGGACTCATACCCAATGGAGGAGAAAGGCTATCAGTCAAAGGATCAAACAATGTCAAAGGAGGCCAGAGGCTCACAATTTTGAGGAAAAATTGGGGAAAGGCTTGAAGTTTAAGAATTAGCCACATACGATTCGACTCGGGGCCAAACAATTGATTAGACTTGCGGAAGGTGAGCCACGTGAGGGAGCCAATGGTGAAAAATTCCAAAAGGCTGAATCCAGTGTAAAAGACGGGGAAAGCCTCAAAATGTGCACCAGACTTTCCACATGATTCAACTCAAGACCTCAAAAAGGGTATGAATGTGACTGTTGAAAGACACTCACATGAAGCTAGGCTTGGAAGCCTTCACATGGCGCATCCAAAACATCGGTCGCTGCAAAGGCTAGGTCGCAAAGAGTGGGTACCCAAACCCAGCGTAGTCACTGCCAAACAAGCAGAAGGGAAGCTAAAAAATGGGGATGGAGTTAGTTAGCCTAGAATTGGCTAAGTATAGAGCAAGGCCAGCGGAAAGCTGCCATGTGTCAACTTGTTGCAATTTTCAAAGTAAGAGATCAAGGAGGGACCAAATTTTTTGCCAACTTTCCATGTGTCCAAATGCCCAAAAAGATGGAGCGAGGCCCAAATGGACTAAGTATGAAAGGACCAGACGGAATCCTCCACATGTCTCAGTGGCCCACACATTTAAGGTTCGAAGGGAAAGAACGTGGTCCCCCAAATGAGTGCAGAGATTCCACGTGTCCCAGGTCTGAAAAGAAGAAAATAGAGACATAATTCGGTAGTTGAAAATCTCTAAGCTCGGAGCAGAGCCAGCGGAAGCATGTCACATGTCGATCTCAATGTAACAACATTCAAAATTTCAAATCCAAAGAAGGAGTAGTCCAAACCATGCGCCAGTCCCGCGAACAGATAGCCCTGAATTAGGGCTCAGAGAAAGGCCAGTAGGAAATAACCACCAAGCTCAGTGCAATTTGAAAAGTGAGAAAAGGTGGAAACTATAGCTAGCCCCATCTCTCCACGTGTATCGTGTCTGATACAACTTCAAATGGAAGTGCCCAAAATCGACTTAGTACGAGAGGACCGGTGGAATCCTCCAATCTTAGCAGCGCAGGCTTCACCAAGGGTGAAGTCAAAGGTGTCAAAGAAATGAGCGGAAGTTTCCATGGCCACGACAATCAGAATAAGTATAGAAGAATTGGCTGTTGAAAGATCTAAAGAGGCCAGAGCCACGTGTCACGTGCCATCATGGCAAAATGAAAAAGGTGTAACCCAAAGAGGAAGACTCTCCCTAACTACGTGCCAAGCCCTCCACGTGTCCAGAGCCAGACAAATGGTGAGCCAAACCAAAAGATACATTAGCCAAAAAGTATAAGAAGAACCGAGTGGAAGGAGCCACGTGTCTCTTTGGAGAAACTTCAAAGGAAAAATTTAGAGGTAGGTCCCCAAATAGTGTGCTAAGCCATCCACATGTCTAGGGTCAGACATATGGCCCCACCAAACAAAAGGGACTTAGTCAAAAACAAAAAATACTAAACAAAAGGCTCGAACCGCGTAAAGGAACATGTGGTCATGTTTCAAGTCAAAGGACAGAAAGGTGGGTCCTTTTTGTGTTTTGATGCTTTGAAAAGTCAAAGTAGGACAAGTCCCAAAGGGCCATGATTGGAGTGTTTTGAGGAATTTTTTCTTTGTTTCCATTCGAGGGTAAAGTATAAAGTAAGCCATGATTCTTCCATTGAATATTTTTCA
The DNA here is from genome assembly GCA_019776745.2 of Taxus chinensis. NCBI lineage: Eukaryota > Viridiplantae > Streptophyta > Pinopsida > Cupressales > Taxaceae > Taxus > Taxus chinensis. Next base: position 164,536,272 of record CM034157.1, read on the forward strand.
AAGCATGAAAGAGGGTCATCAGATTAATTTGGGATTTTGGATTTGTTTCCATAAAGAGCTTAAAGTTATCAAAGTTACCTGTAGCCCCCCCCATACCAAGGGATAACGTCAAATGTTCCTATCCTGCATGGAAATTCAAAGCAGTGAGATTTGGGCTTCGGCTGCGGGGAGTTTTTGAGTTTTTCAGCCCACGTTTTTTCCATTCAAAATTAGGTGCAAAGTGAGTTTTGGCCCACCGTTGCCACTCTCAAGTAAAACCAGTATTTTCATCCATTCTATATCAGAAGCGGATTAAGCGGGCTTCAAATGTTCCAAAGTGTCATATCTTTCGAGGCACAATCCTACAAAAATTCAACAAATTTGGCTTTAGTTATAAATCTCTCCCATGTGGACGACTGAAAATTCAAATTTTGAAATGTCAGACGAATGGGTGAAAAATTCAATGCATTTAATGTTTTCCTCCATGGCATGAATGTATGATCTGAGGCATTCAAGAGGCTCATACATTGGTTTGTTGCATTAGTTTCATCATTTTTGTAACCAACATGTAACCGTTCTTAGAAGTAATTTAATGCCATCTCCATGACATTGTTAGGGTTGGATCCTACAGAGTGGGCTCTGTAAAGTTAATAGATTCAAAGTAATCAATACATAAGTCTGTTTTCCCTTTCTTCCTCTGATTTTTCTTCTTTCCTTGTCTTAGTTGTATATTGGGAATCATCCATCTTTTATGATAAGAAAATTTGTGTTCTTACTTTATAATGATTTCTGGAGCTTTGTGACTCTATGGAATTATATTCTGACTATGAAAGTGAATGATTCTACTTATGCATCTCCCTGGTTCAATACGTATAAGGTTATACTGCTACCATCTATATTTCCTAAAGGTATTGTTATGTTCTTCTTCTCTCATCTCCTTAATTCTTCCATTCTTTTGTATTGATGATATTTGGGCATAAAACATTTCAAAGTTTGCTTCAGTGAATCCACACTTTGAAATTTGTACATTTGTATAGGAAGTTGTTTTGCATGGAGTTTCAATGGAGGATTTGGAACCTAGGTCCTAGTAAAAAGGAGGGAATTGATGTCCCCTGAATATGGTTTGTTAAAATTCCATTTATCCTCCCTCAACAAGGTATCTGTCACCTACTGATCAGGATAAAACCACCTTTATTTTTCCCTAGGGAACATTTCCATATATAGTTCTACCATTTGGACTTTGTAATGCACCTCGTACCTTCCAGAGAGTAGTTTTGGCCATTTTTGTTGATCTTACAAATGACTCTGTTGAAGTTTACGTGTATGATTTTATCATCCATGTGTTTCAATAAATAATTTTTGCGATAAAATAGATAAGGTATAAGGATAAGGAGGAATACCTATGATATGTAGGTTGAAGGTTGAATGCACTCATTACTGAGTTTATCCAAGCTAATTCCAGAAAACTCATTTTTTTTCTAAGGACTACTCAAATGATATTAAATAGAAAATGACAGTGGACTGCCTAGCAAGGCTAGATCCGAGAAGTGTGATGCTTCCTCGAATGGTTGTCAATCCTCTATTTTTATCAAATCAATGAAAGTAAATATGAGAAATAAAGGTCCTATTGCTAACACTTTGATTTAGGTATCTCAAAACATTATCAAAAAACTAGATTAAGAAAAGTATTAAAATCTAAACTAATCTAGCATCAGGAAAGGTATGTTTCTTGGTTGGGACAGGTCACAGGGGTGTTAGGTAAGGTCACAGAGGTATCTGGTAAGGTCTGGGTGGAGTTTAGGTGATGTTAGAGGTAGTTTGGTGAAGGTTAATAGAAAACATAGTGACCAATATTGGTCTGGTGACTGATGCCGGTAGAGAGGGGAGACTGATGATGGTTAAGGTGACTGACATCGGTAGGGGAAATTTGATAGTAAATTATTAAATAGAGGTTTTTAGGCTCTCTGTGATTGTACAGAGAGTGAGGGTAGTATGGTTTGGGTCGTAATATGGCTGAGAAGACTCAGGGATACTAAGAAGGAGGTTTGGAATGATGAAAAGGCTTGGGATGGTTGAATAGTGGGTTGGTGGGAAGAAGGTGATGTACAGGAAACAAAGGAAATAAACTACTGAAAGGAGCAAAAGATCTACAAAAGGAATAAGCCAAATGATTAGAATCACAATACTTACTTGATGTCTTGCAGATCTTGGGAGTTGGAATGGTTGATGGTTGATCAGAGAAGAAGTGCTTGAGTCCAGTGCCATGGAAATATGGCCTATGTGTTCCTGTGAGTATTCCAATGCTCTGGAAGGGAAAATGGTTGCTTGTCTTGCACTATGGTTGTGTGTGTTCATCATCTAGATGCAGGAGGGCTTGAAGATTCATGCTTGAATGCAATCAGGCTCCAATAACTAAATGACCAACCCATGTAAAGAGTTGTGAAAGTGTATATAAGGTAACTGATGGTGGTTAGGTGACCGACATCGGTTGAGGGATAACCGGCATCGGTTAAGGTGGGAAAGTCTAGGTTTACCAAAAATAGGTAGATCTTTACTATTTTTGGTGTGATTTTGATTGAGTCCACTTAGGGAAGTGGAGTTCACGTGAGAGAAGGTAGGAAGGTCATAGAAGAAGTCCAATTAGGTTTAGGAAGAAGTCTTAGTTAGTTAGGTTAAGTGGTGACTCAACACTGGGAGTGATGACTCAGTGCTGAGAGTGATGACTTGGTCATTGTGAGTTAAATGCCCTTGGAATGGGTCTAGGGTGAGGTGTAATGATGAGGTGGAGGTGTGAGGGTGAAATTAACTTAATTAAAATAATTAAATTAATTAATAATGTGAGGATGAATATTAGTATAGGATGAAGGGGTCATGATTAATTAAATATATTACGTTAATTGATTGAAGGGGACCAAGGGGAGTGTGACCCAAATTTGGTGTCTACATTTTCCCCTTTTTTCGTGTAGCTTGTATTGGTAAGCGATGCTGACAAAAATAGGGATTCGATGTCTCAGGTATAAGTGAAGGTTAGGTTTCCCCAAGTAGGGAAGAAGGTGATCCCCCTCAAACTATGAACCGATGAGGTTGGAAAAGTAGTCAGGGAGTGGTTTGATAAATAGGTGATTGATGAAAGTGAGGGTCAGTAGGTAAGGGTATGGTCATTTTGGGTAATGGGTAATGGTCATATTGGGTAATGGGTAATGGAAATCAAATGCACACACATGTATAGATCACAATATGGTACCAGGTGGAAGAGCTTGCAAACTCTATGTTGTCAAAAGGGTGATAGGTTTATCCAAATGAGGTTGAAGTGATTCAGGTATCCAAGGTATAGGATATGGTCATGAAGCACAATGAGGTCTGGTGTAGGAATGGGTAATAGGTTTTGTTCCATGGCACCAAAGGTATGGTCGGGATAAACATCATGTCATTAGGCAAGGTAAGGTCATTAGGCTAAACAACATGGGTAACAACATCACAAGGTATAACGAGTACACAAATTCAAATGTCACAAAAGGTGATTCAGGTCAGGGTATGTAGGTCAGGGCACAGGTAAGGCCAAGGTATAGGTAAATAACATGTCCCTAAATGTAGTTAAGGAAATGTACAGGTAATGTAGGCTTGTGGGTAAGGTGTAATAGGTGTTGGTAAGGTCAAAATTTGTTGGAGCAATAATGTTTTTAGGCCAAAATAGGCATAGGGTGGGTCAAATGGTTATGTCAGGTGACCGATGCTGGTTATAGTGTAACCAATGTCGGTCATGTCGATTTGGGGTTAAAAAAGGAAAAATCCACTTTTTATGGATTCATTTTAACCTTTCCACTTTTAGAAAATGACAGAGGAGAAGTTGAGGAGTGGAAAATGATAGTACGAGGTGTTGAGCTGAGTTGGTGAGCCACGTAGTAGGTGATTGGACATTGATTGGTGGGTCCACAAGATCGAGTTGATTGATTCAATTGGTTGTGAGTTGAGGAGTTGATTTCGGCCTGGCAGAGGCGGGATAGGGAGCGGGTGGACCACTGGCATAGCGGCTAGATGTGCCACCATGGAGATGGACACTGAGTAGAGGTAGGAGTCAATCTGAATCCTTCATTTGGTTGAAAATAGTTTGTAGAAATTGTTTTGTTTAAAATTTGGGTGTAATTTTAATTTGTGAAATTGTGGGTAAAAAAATGAAGGAAATGAGGGGTGGGAAGGTCAAATGTAGGTTAAATAGGGTTGGGAATGAAGCTAGGATAGGTTTGGGTGGGTTAGAGTAGGTTTTTAGGTTAGTTTTTGTGAATTTTTTGATAATGGGGATGGGGGTTTTGGTTTTTTGCCGAAACAGAGACCGACAATGGTCATGGGTTGGCTGACATCGGTGGGCTTTGGCCATTGTTGGTCAAGGTTTGGGTGACTGACACCAGTCAAAGAGGACCGATGATGGTCAAGGTGACTGATGTCGGTCATGATTAAGAGTAAATAGGTGAAAGAAGGGCTAGGTAGGAAAGTAAAATAGGCGAGGAAGGGGTAGGTGAAGATTTATGTAGAGGGAAGAGGGTAAAATGTTATTTTGGTGATGTGGGATAGGTAAGTAGGTGAAATGAACTAAGATAGTGGGTAATGATGATAAGGGACAATAGGTTTGTAGGTGAATTAGGTAAAGGGGGTAGGCATGATTGATGTGGTTGGGTATTGTGTGGTGGGTTTTTGGTGATTTGAGTTGGTAAAGTCTTGACAAGGTCATGTTGGATGATGCAGGTGAGAGATCAGCTGAGGATGAGGGACAAAGTACCACCCCTACTGGTATAGATGTGGCCTAGCATGACCATGGAGGAGTGGGAGCACATGACTGATGTTGGACTTAGTGTGATGATCTGACGCTATAGGTGTATATCCTGGGATCATAGCTTGATGGTCACTCTCATCGATAGATGGGACTCCATGACCAATACCTTTCACTTACCGATGGGTGAGATGACCATCACCTTAGAGGATGTTTATAGGATCCTGTGGCTTCCTATTGTTGGGGAGCCAAGTATATTCCATTTCATCTGAGGCATCAGTGGAGCTGATAGTGGTGGTATTTTTTGAGGCGATGGGCCTGTTGAGGTATCAGAATGTGAGTCTCACTTATGGAGATATGTATGTAGCCTATTTATAGGAGACTAGGCTATCGGTGATGATGATGGTGACAGTGGGATGTTTTTATCTTCTAGATTACGAGGGTGGGAGATTCCCATGAGCACTGATGGGGGTGCTACAGGATATGATAGAGGAGTGGATACATTTTTCTTGGGCACCAATTTCCTAGTTTAGTTGTATAGGGAGTTATGGGCCTATGGGAGATTGAGGAGATTTGGTATGTGTTGTACCTATTTATTACATTGTTGGGCATATGAGCACATTGTGTGTGTGTGCCTAGTTGGTTTACCATGACAGGATTGGTTCGGGGGTGGCTTGTTCAGAGTTGGTTTCAGACGATGGGTACCAGTCAGTGGATAGCCGAGGGTGGTGAGGGACACATATGATGTGTCATACTACAGGAAGTGATTGGAGGGCCTTTTGGAAGTTGATATTGTGTGGAGGCCATATGTTGACTATCCATCATACAGAGGCATGGATGAGGAGTTAGAGGAGCTTCAGCTACTGAGATGGATACAGGGGCGGCGTGCTGGGGAGCATGAGATGATACCCATGGATAGGGTCAGATGGTAGTTTGGACTACAGTAGGATGTGCCCCCACCTTTCCCACAGTACCATAGAGATGACGTGGAGAGACCCATGTCTCCACCACATCTGAGTGTTCCTACAGGGTAGGAGGAGTAGGTACGAGATAGACATATTGATGATGTGGGAGTCACTGATGGATACAATTAGTGGTGGGTGGCACAACTATAGGAGGCACCACTGAGGCTAGGGAAGCCTGATTTAGCTACTATCATAGTGCAGAGGGATACATTACAGGGTCATGTGGCCACCCTACAGGCATAGATTATAGGGTTGTAGGGACAACTTACAGGGTTGGAGGTATAGGTAGCCACTTTATAGGCTTAGGTTACGGGATTACATGCCCAGGTAGCATAGAGGCACGCACCCGCATAGGGTGGAGATGGGGATGGAGGAATAGTGGCCACCTTATAGGCATAGATGGTTGGTTTATAGGGCTAGTTGGCCATGACACAGGCACAGGTGGTGGCCTTACATGCCCAGATTGCAGCAGGTAGGTACCCCCACAGGCCCAGGGACAAGGTCCCATATTACAGACACCTTCACCAGGATAGAGTCCCGTGGCATAGGTAGGAGGGCAGGCATCAGGATAGGGGACAAGGCCATTATTAGCAGGGAAGAGTTCACAGGTTGTAGTGAGACCCATGACACCACCCCAGACTGTGTCGATGGTGAGGTTCAGGGATGCCTTGAATGAGGCTCGCTACTATCAGGATCATTTGACAACTGTCGGTATTGATGTCCCCTCATATGTTGAGTACAGAGCCCAGCAGGAAGCCAGTGAGTGGATGAGATCCAGGACTCATAGTTCTGGTAGCACAGGGGGTCATCGACCCCAAAAACAGGGCCATGGTGAGGTTACGAGTGCTCAGAGACTGGGCCCAGAAGAGGGCCAGGAGGAGGAGACAAGTGAGATTGGACAAGAGGGCATCAGGTGGGGGTGAGTGTGATATGGATAGTGTACCATTATATTTTATTATTTATATATATATATATATACCGTACTGCATGTGCCGAAGACGTGAGATTGTACATGAGAGTTTTTGAGATACTGATATTTATTGTATATATCTATGTATATATGTATTGATACATAGACTCTCCCATTTATATAGTTGATGATGTTGACTGGATGGATGATGTACTCATTTTTAATTTCCATTGTTATTGTGTATTATGGAAACTAGTTGAATTAGGCATGATTGAGTCAAGGTCATGTAGGCATGATTAAGTTTTAGGTCATTTAGGCATGGTTGAGTCAGGTATAGGAATGGTGGAGTTTAAGTGTGTTAGGCAGTCGAGGTCATGTAGGCATGATGGAGTCAGGTGGAGGTAGTTTAGGCATGGTGGAGTCTAGGATTTAGGGATTTAGGAAGTCAAGGTCATGTAGGCATGATGGATTTAGGTACAAGAAGTTGAGGTCATGTTTTATGTGTTTGATTTAATTTCCAAGTTATTGGTAGTATGGAAAATAAATGATGATGTATATGTATGTTGGGGTGTAAAATTTCAAATATTTGGTATCATGTAAATGTGAAATGATTGATGTATGATATGGTGATGTTATAAAATGGTAGGTATGTATGTTTTTATGATTGTTTAATTTCCCAGTTTTGTGTAAAATGGAAACTAACTAAGGTAGAATGTGAATATAAAAGGGGGAAAATTGGTTAGGGGAAAGAGTGGCTGAGCTAACCTCCAAGGGCCCCATGCCCTTGGAGTGCTACCTACATAGCCCTGGTGAAAAGGGGCCTCAGGATGATGTAGTTCTCCCATAAGCTAGGGAAGAATATGATGAGGTAGAGGAATGGGTTGGTAGGTTTTAGGCATGATTGAGTCTAGGTCATTTAGGCATGGTTGAGTTTAGGTCATTTAGGCATGGTTGAGTTTAGGTTGAATAGGCATGGTTGAGTTTAGTTCATTTAGGCATAGAATTTAGGTTGAATATAGGCATGGTTGAATAGGGCATGGGTGATTTTGGTGAAAGAGGAATTCCTAAAATGTAGGTGTCGAAGGTCTGGTCCTATATAGGAGAATCAAATAAGTAAGAAAAAAGGTGAATGGTAAGAGGAGACAAAAGTACAACCTAATTGATAAGAACCATGATGATTCTATCATACCAAAGATGGTGTATGAACATAAAACCCTAAAGGCATTGCATGATTGACTATTCTAAGGGTGAAGAAGGTCACATGATCATGAAATGTCACATTTGCAGCATGTCCCTTGAGTAGGTAGAAGATTAGAGAGGAAAGGTGGTGAGGTGAAAGAAGTTGGTTTAGCGTAACCTGGTGTGAGACAACATGCCTCTTTGGTAAGAGACCCAAGATCAAAATAGGCAAGTCCATGATGAAAAAGTCATCTTTTTTTTTTTGCTTTTGTTTTTATAGACTGATCGATGTGGGAAGTCTATGTGGGATGAGTAGAGTATCTCCTTGAGGTCTTTGTGAAGCTGATCGATGCGGGAAGCTTCAGAATATTTTTATTTTATTTTTGCAAGAATAGTCTTCTTTTTGTGATAGACTATGTACAATATGGCTAGCTTTGTATAGTTGTCCTTCGAGGGAGTAGTCTATTTATAGCAACAAGATAGAAAGATTAGATGTCCTTTTTGAGGGAGTCATCTTTTTTTGAGAAGTTTGACTCAAGGAGTTTTGAATTTGAAAATCCCATATATTACTTTTGAATTTTTTTTTTGGACTTTTAGGTCATGGACAAGACTATAGAGAAGTATAGGCTTCTTTTATGAAGACAAAACCATAGCACACAGGGGTTAGCTATGAAAGAGAGGTTTTAAGTGATGAATGACCATGGGATTCCATCTTGAAAAGGATGAAAAGTATCCATGAGAATCATGCCATGAGTAGATCCGTGGTACTCATATTGAAGATAAGGCTGAAAAGTGATGGGTAATCACATGATTCTTGTTTAGTCGTTGATCCTTAAAATAGGTAAGTGGAAGGTGAATGGTGCTCAAGGGACAAGTGTTTAATAGACATAAGGTGATCTAGGACTTGATTCAACAATAGAATGGTCAAAGATGCAAGGCATTGAGGGGCTCAGGTTTGGGTTTACCTTCGAGTGAAGATAAATGATAAGCACCTGATCCATAGGTATGAGTAACGATATAGGGTCCAATCCAATTAGGAGAAAAATTTTCCCATTTACTTTTCTCCACTTTTGTTACATGTTGATTTTCCTTCAGGATGAGGTCACCAACCTGGAAGGTTCGTTCTTGGACACATTTATCATAGGCATGTTTGATACATTTTTGGTAGATTTGGAGGTGATCAAGAGCATTTAGATGATGTTTGTCTAATAACTCGAGTTGTGCCAAATGGTCCTAGTGAAAATCATCATCATTGAGCATATCTTTGAGTGAGATATGAAGAGATGGAATTTGGACTTTGAGAGGTAGGACAACCTCTATACCATAGACCAAAGAGAAAGGTGTGGCAATAGTTGAGGTATGAATACTAGTGCGATAAGCCCATAAGGAAAAAGGAATGTGCGTGTGCCAATCCTTTCTAGTATCGTCAACCACTTTCATAAGAATTTTGTTTAAGGTTTTGTTGGTTGATTCCACTTGGCCATTTGTTTGAGGATAATAAGGTGAAGAAAAAATGAGTTGAATGCTGAAGGCATCACAAAGTTTCCGTAGGGTTTTGTTTTTGAATTGTTTTTCGTTATCAGTGATGAGGCAGTGAGGAACACCAAAGTGACAAATGATGTGATGATTGATGAATTCACATATTTTCTCAGATTTTGTAGAAATAAGAGGTACACCTTCCACCCATTTAGTGTAATATTCAGTAGCAGTAATAATCCATTGATGACATTGGGAAGAATGAGGATTGATCTCTCTAACAAGATCCAAACCCCATTGAGAGAAAGGCCAAAGGTCTCGTGTGACCTGTAAGGCATGACTAGGGGTGTGATGAAGATTAGCATGTTGTTGACACTTCACACAATGCTTGACATAGTCACAAAAATCATGGTTTAGGGTTGGCCAGTAATATCCCAGGAGAAGGATGCGCTTAGTGACAACTAAACCACTGAAGTGACCCCCACAAATCTTGTCATGAACTTCCTTGATGGTGTATGGAATTTCAGAACTTGTAAGACATCGTAAGAGGATAGCGTCAAAACCATGTTTATAAAGAAGACCACCCATGATGACATAGTGAGAGACACTTTTGAGAAAGGCTCATTGTCCATTGCGAGTAAGATCTGGAGGTAGAATGGAAAGGGAAAGGTAGTCAACAAACTACTTATACCAAAGGTCACATGGGTCAGTTTCAATGTTTCCTACAAGGTTGATGTCTTGAAATAGATAAGAGGGTGATTGCAACCTTTGTACTGTGAAAAATATTTTTGAGTCAGAGGGTGAAGCGGGGATTTGAGAAGTAAGACATGCCATGGTATCTGAAATTTATTAGTGGAACACGGGGTGGTTTGAAGTTCATAATGGTCAAAGGTAGTCAAAAGTATGTCAACATGATGCTTATACTTTTGAAGTATCTTGTTATGACACTGGTATATACCATTAACTTGGTTCACAACCAGTTGAGATTCACCAAAGATATTAATTGATTTAATGTCTAAGGCTATGGTGGCTTGAAGACCTAACATGAGTGCTTCATATTCGGTGATATTGTTAGTACAATCAAAATATAGTTTGAAAGATAATGGCATAGGCTCACCATCAAGAGGAATGAGGATAACTCCAACACCACCCCCATGCTGACATTTGGAACCATCGAAGAATAAGGTCATCTGGTAAATGGTATCATCCAAAGAGAGGGTAGCGATGGATTCATCAGGGAAATTGAAGTTAGAGGATTGATTTCCGGAGAGAGGTGTGTCTGCGAGTTGGTCAGCAATTATTTTTCCTTTGACATATTTTTGATGGGTGAATTCGAGATCTAGGTCTACAAGAAGCATGAGCCAATGTACAACACATTGATGTTGGTAGGGCTTAGCATACATGTAATGTAAGGGGTCAGTATTGGTGATGAAATAAGTTTTTTGGTTGAGTAGGTAATGGTGAAGTTTAGTGGTGACAAAAACTAAGGCTAAGCATATTTTTTCAGCGTGAGTATATCTAGTTTCGTAGTCTAAAAGCATATGACTTATATAATAAACCACTTGCTCCCTATGTTTCTCGTCACGATGAGTGAGCATGACACCAAAGGAATGATCAGTAGCAGAAATGTAAAGGTAAAATGGTTGGTCATCCTTAGGGGGAATGAGCACAGGTGGTTGGAGGAGGTATTGTTTTAAGGCGTCAAAGGATTTGTGGCATTCATCATCCCATTTGAAGGAGACATCCTTTTTGAGGAGATGATGAAATGGATGGAAGTGGTTGGAAAGATATGAAATAAAGTGATGAATAGATTGTAACTTTCCTTTAAAACTACAAAGTTGAACGAAGGTTAGTAGGTGGAGGAATTTCAAGAATAGCCTTGATTTTAGTGGGATCAAATTCAATGCCACACAAAGAAACAATAAAACCAAGGAGCTTGCTAGAGAGAACATCAAAGACACACTTCTTAGGTTGAAGGTGAACACAATATTTGATGAGATGGTCAAAGATGACCTTAAGGACTGTAAAGTGTTTGACCTGATGTTTGGATTTGGAAAGAAGATCATCAACGTAATCTTCCAATATGTGATGCATAATGTCATGAAAGATATAAATTGTAGCCCGCTGATATGTAGCACCAAGTAGAAGAATTTTTAAGGCCAAAGCTTTTGGCATGCATTTTGGAGACAAGGTAGAAAGAATTGGAAAGGTCCCCCAAGGAGTGATGAAGGTGGTTTTGTGTTGATCTTCCAAGGGTGAGTAATATTTGGTTATAACCCAAGAAACCATCCATGAGTGATAGCATCTCATGGCCACTCTCGGTGAGATCAACTAGTTGGTCAATACTAGGTAAAGGAAAGTCATCTTTGGGGCAAGCTAAGTTAAGGTTTTGGAAATCCATGAAAAATGTAGAGTCCCCCTGTCACTTTTGTGACAGGAACAATGTTAGAGATCCATTGAGGGATAATCAATGGGTAGGATGAAGGAAACCGAAAGGAAGGCATTGGAGTTCTTCTTTGACAAGAAGGGAAAATGCAAGGATGCATTTTCCACAGCTTCTGTTTCATGGGTTTGGCTTCAAGGAATAGTTATGATATTGTGGACAACAATGTTTGGTTTTATACCATGCATATTAGCGTAGGACCAAGTAAAAGTGTTGCTATGATCCCGGAGGAAAGAAGTAAAAGCTTCATGTTCAACAACATCTAAATATTGGCCTATTTTTAGAATGTGTGGGTCATCCTGAGTGTGAATATTAATTTCGATGGTTGATTCATTCAACATGGTTTGTGTCTCAGAAGGTAATGAACAATGAATATAAGAATCTTCCACACCAAGGTAGGTGAGAATAGACTCATCATCCTAACATTGAATGATGTTAATAGAAGGTGTATCATCATTGATCATGTCAGGATATAGGAAGGGAAGAGAAGAGGGAGCCTCGCCATTTCATTGATAAGTTAGAGGTCCTAGGGAAATGATGTTCATGAATTTTTTAGGAGGAATGGATTCTGGATCCATAGACTCTATAGGTGAAGGTGGTGAAGTTGGTGAATGGGGTGGGGAATGTTTATCATCATCAATGAGTTCAACGCGGGCCTTCTTGGGAGATGGTTCAAAAAATCCAATACCAATGTGGTCTTTATACTTACGAGTGGTGCAAGGAATGACAATATGGTGAATTTGTTCATAAAAACCAAAGCCAAAGCCTTTCCAAGCACAACGATGGAGGAAGGCGTGGTTAAAGCGGTGGTTGGTAAGAGATTAAAGGTCAGATGAAAATGGTCAAGTTTGGTAAGGTTTCTCGGGTGAGTAGGTAGTAGCATCAAGTCCCCCATATGTAAAGTTGGTGTGAAGGTGGGGAGGACCATAGGGGAAAACCTCACCTATGTGGTGATCATAGCAGGGATGTTGGTGAATTTTACCATACTCTAGAGGAGTAAGGAATGTGTCAATGTTATAAAGGCAGTACTCCCCTAGAGTGAGGTGTTGAAAAACACCTTCTAAGGGATCAATAGTTGATATATGGGTAGCGGGAATGGATGAACTACTTGACAACAAGGTGTAGACACTTGTAGTTTGATCAATGCACTATTATTCTTAATATTTCACTAACTATTCTTCCTCTTGCAAATTTACGACACTTCGTCAGTTAAATCTATCTAACTTCCCCCCTTACGACACTCTGTTGTTTGTATTTCCTCTTATAAACTATTTAAATAGGTTATAATAATTCTTCTTGGCTAATATTCTCTTCTTTACGACCTTTATTAGATGTTCTGCACCAAGGAAAATAAATCCACTTATTGGATTGATTAAGCCTTTCAGAAATCTAATTTCTTTCTCATGTAATATTAATTACCCTCTAAACATGGTTAGCTAGGGAACCATGGTCAATCTCTTCTAAACACAGTCAAACATCACTGGTGACTTCATGAACAGTGCTTTTTGGACTTTTTCATTTGTCCCTATACATGCAGTAAAATCTCCCATTGGTCCCAAATGGAAAACTATAAATAGGGTTAGACCCCCTCCCTCATTTTCTAGAATTCTCACTGGAAAATCCAGCACATATTATAGTATTTTGTTTAGGATGGTGATTGGTATTTTATTTTCTTCGATTGAGCTAGTAGCATTTTCTTTTGTATTTTATAGCACAAATATGGAGTAAAAGGGAAGAACCATTGGCCTTAAAGCCATTAATAGGGAGATATCTTTTTGGGAACACATAATTGAATGGTATATCCTTATAAGTCCCCCATTATGTTAAGCTTTTAGAGTGAAGGTTCATTTTATTAGGGCTTAACCTCACCAATGTGGTGATCATATGGGGGATGAAAACCTTGTTTACCATTTCTTGAGGAGTAAGGAATGTGTCAATATTGTTAAAGGCGGTACTCCCCCAGAGTGAGTTTCTTTAGAAACACCTTCTAAAGGATCAGTAGTTTATAAGTGGGTAGCTAGAATGGATGAATTATTGGACAACATGGAATAAGAAGCATTGATTGGTTGAGAAGTAGATGGGTGTCAGCTATAGAAGTTGTGGTAGTAGTGGGAATAGAGGAGTTAGTTTGTGGAAGATGTAGCAACAACATTGGTGGATGAGGCAGTGGCTGAAGAAGAAGTGGTAGCGGTGGTAGATGCCTTAACTGGTATAAGGACATCATTGGGTCGATACAACATGTTACAGGTCTTGAATGGTGAAGGGTCAGATGGAATGGTATAGTTGTGTCCTTCATGTTCAAATTTTAAACAATGGTGTAAGGTTGAAGGAACATAACCCATGACATGGATCCAAGGTCGGCCAAGCAACATGTTGTACTAGAATTCCCCCTCTAAGACATAGAATAATTCAGGAATGGTATGGGGACCTACATGAATGTGGATAATGATGGTGCCAAGGGTGGAAGTCATGGCATCATTGAATGAATGCAACATAACTGGGTTATTATGCATGCAATTGGAAGGGATGTGCATTTGGTTGTACGCATGGGAATAAATGATGTTGATACTGGCACTACCATCGATCATAATGTGTTGAACATGTATATTATCAATGTAGATGGAAATGAATAGGGCGGGATCAGGATCATCTGATTGGAGAGGTACAATCTCATCATCAGAGAAACTGAGAGCAACTACTTGATGAGTGGTAGTGGGTGTAGAGGAAGGGGATGAAGTGGTGAGAGAGGCCACATGGTGAGGAGTGATAATGGATGCCACAGGAGTAGGGTCATTAGGTAAAACCTCAATAGATTGTAGAACCTCAATGAGGGCCTGTCGATGAGACTCAAAGGTTTGGACAAGTTCATATAGAGAAATTTTGAGAGGAGATTGCTGCAGTTGTTTAAGCATTATAAGATGGGTAACCCTGTCAGAAATAGGGTATGTGGGTCCACGGATGGTGATTTTTTGTGCAGGTGCAAGATGGAATATTGGGTAAAAGAGTGGTGGATGGCTGGTTATTTTCTCCTTTCATTTGTCATTCTGGGATTGAGTTGTAATGTTAACCATATTAATATGTGGTAAAGGAGAAAATGTGTCATGATAGGTGTAGCAACAGGATGGGAAAAAATATGGTGAGGGCATATATTGGTTTTGTGAAAAGAATGCAGTGCATTGGCATTTTGGTGGAGGTTTGGCTAGCTCTCTTATGCAGACCATATTGATCTCAAATGTTGGAGGAGGATAAAAGGGTTGTAGAGGGGAAGATGAAGGTCACTGAATAGGTAAGGGACAAGGATGTGTGGTGATAGGTGGAGGTTGAATACGATCCTCATCTAAAATATCATCATCATCAAAATTTTCTTCGAGAGGACATACTTGGAGAAGAACAGTCTTAAGAGCCTTACAATTTTCCACATCATGCCCTAGCACATGATGGTAAGCACAAATTTTTGTATCATCAAACCCTTCTGGTTTAGGTTTGAGTGGGTAGTAAGGTCTAAGTGGTGGCAATGTGATGACAGAGGTTTCCAAAAGGTTAGCTAAGATGTTGGCGTAAGACCTTGCCAATGGATCACAATGTGAAGTAAGTGTGGGTCTAGATGGAAGTGTGGGTGAATTTTGTGGGAGAGGTGCCACGGGAGGTGGAATCAGAGGTTGAGTCAGTTTGACCACCTATTTGGTAGGTAGTATGGTTTTAGGTTTGGATTACACCTTCTTGGGTAAAGATGTAGCAGGTGAACTAGTTGTTGAAGGTGGTGTAGGTTTAACTACCTCTTTAGAGGGTAGTGGGTTTTTGGACTTTGGTTGCACCTTCTTGGGTAAAGGTGAAGATGGAGTGTGTGATGTAGAAGGGAAGGTAGATGGAGGAAGGGGATGGGTTAGCCAAGGTGATAATGGAGGTGTGGTGAAGGTTGTGGGAAGAGGAAAGGTGGAAGGTACTGGTTGAAGAGAAGGGAATATCATAGGTAATGATGAGGATACTTGGAAGTGGTGTAGGTATAGGAGGTAGAAAGGATGTAGGTGATGGTGAAGGCGTAAGCTGTGTAGGTAATTTGGGTGTAACAGAGGATCATGATGAGGAGGTGGGCTGCTATGTTTTTGGTTTACCTTGGGTAGGAGGCTGCTTGGCCAAGGTTGATGGGTGGGGTCCTAGGATAGATGGAAGGGGTGAAGGTGAAAGAGGGGTAGTGGGAAAAACTGGTGTATGTGGCCTAAGAGGTTGGGTCTTCCTCTTAGGTGGGGGAATAGTCTTTACGTTGGCTTGTGAGGATGTGGCTAAATCTAGTTTGATAGGGGGATGGACTAGGCTTGATGTCGGCATGACTCCCAATGTGGCAATGGGTTTGGACATGGAGGAAGATATAGATGTAGGTAAGGTTTTAGGCATTGGAAAAAGTTTATTTGATGGTAAAGGTTTAGGTGTGGGCGAGGGTGATGAAGAAGAGGTCACTACAACTGGCATGGGCATGGTTGGTTTGGTTGTCTGAAACACCTTTGGATAGATCGTGGAAGTATCAACAGACAACATTTGCATCTGAGTTGAGAAAGGTAGCCGAAGGTGTCCCCAAAGCATGGAATTGTCAACATAATCCAAGCGGTCAGCCAAACATGAAAATGACACCGTTGTAGGGGGGATGATGTTGATTTGGTAGTAATCCCTGTAAAGAATGTCTGTGAGATAGGGAAATGGTTGGCTTCATACTTTGTGGGTAAAAGAGCTGAGAGAAAATAAATAGGATCCTTGAAAGCCAATGGAGAATTGTCACCAATAGGAAGGGGCTTGCTAATGGATCCCCTATGGGTAGGGGAGATGATAAGTAGGATGAGGTAGGTTCATATTTTCGTGAAGAGGAAGGTAAGCATGACTCTCCCTTGGGTAGGAGAGTAAATATTGTGGGTTTTTCGTCAGGTTGAGAGGTGAGTGGGGAAACTACATCGGCAAATATGGTGAAATCCTCCATGAGTGCAGGGGGAGATAAGGGAGACTCTTACGTGGGTAAAGGAGTAGATGAAACAAGTCCCTTCGTGGATGAAGGAGCTCATGCAAGAATATCCTCGATAGATGGAGTAGGAGGAAATTAAGCACAGATAGCTAGTATGATGTCGAAAACAACATGAACCTCACAAATGTTACTGTCATTGGTCGAAGGTTTTCTAGTTTGGTTAGATGACAGGGTGTGATTTGGGAATGACTTCTTGAAGATGTGAAGGTTCTGATTAGCCAGTGCGTTAGGGTTATCCAAGATGAGATCTCCATTATCTAACATTTCTTGGATGATATTTTTGAAATTTATACAATTACTGTCGCTATGACCTTTAACGTGATGATAGTTGCAGTAATCATTTTATTTGTACCATGCAGGCATAGGATGAGAGGGGTCAAAACTAGTATGTGGTTTGATGGGTGGAAGAGTGATTGCTCCAGATTTTAGAAGTTTTTCTAAAACTGAAGAGTAGGGTTCTCCTATGGGAGTGTATTTTTGTTGCTCCCACTTGAACTGGAAATCCTGAACAAGAGAAAGGTTGGAAGAAGGATTTGATTGGTTGGATAGGTGAGATGGGCCAACTTTCAAAACTACCACATGGGCAGATCCTTTTTCTTTAGAGTAATTATTTTTGTGGTTTGGAAGAAGAAGAGGTATCGTTTGATTTAAATGTAGCATTATTGTTACACAATTGTATCTTCTTCTCTTCAATGACATGAATTTCAAGTTTTCAGGCCATGGTGAATGCCTCATCAATTATGTGGAAGGTTTGAACTTGGAGAGTTGGTGAGATGTGCCTTGCACAAGCCCTGGTGAACAACTCTATTAACTCGGTTTGAGGTAGTTGGAACGTGAGCTGGTTGATTAGGCTTCACCAACGAGTGACAAAATCTATGATAGATTCATCTTCGTATTGGCATGTCGAGTACAAGTCGGTCATGGTGAATTTCTTGACAATGTTGATAGAAAAGTGGTCTAGGAAAGCTTGAGCTACTTGGTTGAATGAGAAAATGGAGTGCCTAGGTAGAGCACTATACCAATCCAACAGCAGGTCCTGTCAAGGACATTGGGAATGTTTGTAAGAGTAAAGCGTCATCATGAGTGATCAGATAACACCCATGTTTAAAAGACCACAAGTGTTGTTGTGGGTCTTCTTTGTTGTTAAATTGGTTGAATTTAGGCATTTCCCAATGCATAGGGTATGGATGAATCAGAATGGATGGGTGAATGGGCTCATTGCAAATCTCGTCATATGTCAGAGAATTATGTGAGCTGGAGACCGATGCTTCCAATGTCTGCATCTTGTCCATCATCATTTTGATAAGATCGTTAGTAGGTTGTGATGACTGGGCACCCCCTGCAGTATAAGGGGGTAGATGATGAAGGTATGACGTGGGTGACATCCCAGTATATGGTGGTGCCGAGTACAAAAATTGTGAGGGAGGAATAGATGTAGGTGGCAAGTATCCTGAATAAGCAATAGATGAGATAGGGGCTGTTGGTGATAAGTGTAGGTAGGTGGAGTGGATGTAACAACTCTCGTAGTAATTGGAGGAAGAGACTGCGGGATGGAGAGGACAATGTTTTGGAAGGGAGTATGGGCTGTTGACACCATGGGTGGCTGAGATGCAATAGGTATATGAGAGGTGGTGGGTGCAAATAGACCTACACTCAAGGTAGTTGATAAAGGAATGGTTGACATCACAAGAGAAACTGATGTCAAAGGCGTGACAGATGTCATAGGTGCAGTAGATATCGATGATGTAGGGTCAAGTTGGGACACCACAGGTGGTAAGGTGGAAGAGGGTAAGGCCGAGCTAGTAGTAGTTGATGCAGAAGTGGGTGTGAGGGTAGGAGGAATGGACACATGCATGTTGTATACAAGATTCCCTGATGAATCCTGAGTGGATGAATGGGCTAAATAATATTGTAAAGTAGAAAGGTTTTGATCAAGGAGTCTTGCAAACTCCTCATCACTGGTACTGATGGTAATAGGCTGACTGGGATCCATAGGTGATAGAATGGAAGATGGCGATGGGCTAGGTGGGAGTGGCTGAAGGCTAGCATGGAACACGAGGGTGTTGGCTTGGCTACGAGTCAAAACCATGTGACTTATAGTAGACCTGGTAATTTGAGCTCTGTAAATGACACAAGAGTACAAAAGGACTAGAGAAAATGGTTCCAGAAGGTGACAATTGAGTGATGTTTTAATTGAAAATTTAAAACACAACAACCGATGGTGGTTGGGTAACAGTGTCAGTGACAGAGGGTAACGATGCTGGTCAGAGGACCGATATCGGTTACTATGGAAAATAAAAGGATTTGTAAATGTGGTAATAAATGATGAAAATGAAGCAAATATAGACTTTGACAGTGATTTCAAAGACACAAAGATATGGTGAGGTAACTGAGGAAACCCCAGAAAGAACAAAAATGTGATGAATGCTACTTTGGTTAAAATGACCAAAACAACAGGAAACTGACAATGGTTAGTAAACCAATGATGGTTAGATGAGTAAACCTGATGACGGTTGATGGACCGATGCCGGTCACTGTGAAATTTTTGAAAAGATGGAAAAAAGTAAATTTGGTGATTTAGATCAAATAAAAGACCAACCTAGAAACCTGAGTATGGCAATGATTGACCCTAACACACTCAGAAAGAGTTGGAATACACCAACTATGATTATGGAGTGTGAAAGGAGTGAAGAATGAAGAAAACAAACTCACACCTCAAAACAAAGATCAAGAAAAAACTAGCAAACACGAAATCCTATGTGGTGGATTTTATGTTCTGGCTTATGCCATTTAGGACTGACTTGTGAATAGAGTAGAGTTTTTGGTTTGATAAAAGGTGCCCTATGAAAATCCAACAACTAAGGATAGTTTCAGGTAAGTTTTGGTGAGGGAGATCCTTTCTCTGAGATAATGACTGGACAAAGAAACCTAGTTTGGAGCCCACTTTCAATCCTTTGATCATGTGATCATTGAAAAACTTCTTCTGGGTAGGATGTTGTTTAAGAAAATGAGTAATTTATTTTAGTGGTTTGGTGTAGAGAAGAAAGTGTGCACTACGATTCAATTTGTCAACCATCAGCTGGGCATGACTTCCAGCATATAGGTTGCCCACAATTTTTAAATGAGCTACAGATGCAACACTCAGAAATGATATGCAAATATTTTAGACCCAAATCCACAATGACATTTGATGAGAGAAATGATGAATAGGAAAGAGTATGTCTTTCACTAATGCAATACAAAATAAAAAGAATGGTTCTTTTTAATCCAAAATACGAGTGTCAATGAGACAATAGAGGAGAAAGAATGTTCCAAAGGAGAAAATTTAATGTGAATACTTTCAAAAGGAAATAGACACACAATCTTTCACCTAGGAATGAACAATGCAAAAGAACCCAAATGGGTCCCACCGGGTGTGCCAAAATGTTTCACTGAATAAGTTGTGTGATAAAACAGATAAGGTAAAAGGTCAAGGAGGAATACCTGTGATATGTAGGTTAAAGGTTGAATGCATGCACGTTACTAACTTTATCCAAGCTGATTGTAGAGAACTCCTTTTTTCTAGGAAGGACTACCTGTAGATACAAAGCAAGACCACCAAATGATATTAAATAGAAAGAGTCAGAGGACTGCCTAGCGATTGCTAGATCTGGGAAGTGTGATACTTCCTGAATGGTTGTCAATCCTCTGTTTTTTATCAAATCAATGAAAGTAAATACGAGAAATAAAGGTCCTATTGCTAACACTTTGATTTAGGTATCTCAAAACATTATCAAAAAACTAGATTAAGTAAAGTATTAAAATCTAAACTAATCTAGCATCAGGCAAGGTATGTTTCTGGTTGGGACAGGTCACAGGGGTGTTAGGTAAGGTCACAAAGGTATCTGGTAAGGTCTGGGTGGAGTTTAGGTGATGTTAGAGGTAGTTTGGTGAAGGTTAATAAAAAACACAGTGACCGATATCGGTCTGGTGACCGATGCCGGTAGAGAGGGGAGACCGATGACGGTTAAGGTGACCGACGTTGGTAGGGGAAATTTGATAGTAAATTATTAAACAGAGGTTTTTAGGCTCTCTGTGATTGCATAGAGAGTGAGGGTAGTGTGGTTTGGGTTGTAATATGGCTGAGAAGACTTAAGGATACTAAGAAGGAGGTTTGGAATGATGAAAAGACTTGGGATGGTTGAATAGTGGGTTGGTGGGAAGAAGGTGATGTACAAGAAACAAAGGAAATAAACTACTGAAAGGAGAAAAAGATCTACAAAAGGAATAAGCCAAATGATTAGAATCACAATACTTACTTGATGTCTTGCAGATCTTGGGAGTTGGAATGGTTGATGGTTGATCGGAGAAGAAGTGCTTGAGTCCAGTGCCCATGAAAATATGACCTCTATGCTTTTGTGAGTTTTCCAACGCTCTGAAAGATGAGCTGGATGCTTGTCTTGCACTGTGGTTGTGTGTGTTTGTCATCTGGATGCAGGAGGGCTTGAAGATTCATGCTTGAATGCAATCAGGCTCCAATAACTGAATGACCAACCCATGTAAAGAGTTGTGAAAGTGTATATAAGGTAACCGATGGTGGTTAGGTGACCGACATCGGTTGAGGGATAACCACGTTGGTTAAGGAGGGAAAGTCTAGGTTTACCAAAAATAGGTAGATCTTTACTATTTTTGGTGTGATTTTGATTGAGTCCACTTAGGGAAGTGGAGTTCATGTGAGAGAAGGTAGGAAGGTCATAGAAGAATTCCAATTAGGTTTAGGAAGAAGTCTTAGTTATTTAGGTTAAGTGGTGACTCAAGATTGGGAGTGATGACTCAGTGTTGAGAGTGATGACTTGGTCATTGTGAGTTAAATGCCCCTGGAATGGGTCCATGGTGAGGTGTAATGATGAGGTGGAGGTGTGAGGGTGAAATTAACTTAATTAAAATAATTAAATTAATTAATAATGTGAGGATGAATATTAATATAGGATGAAGGGGTCATGATGTAATTTAAATATATTACGTTAATTGATTGAAGGGACTGAGTACATGCACAATTGATATGGAATGAATTTTTGATGCACATGCCAACATTTTTCTAAAGATAATTAAGGGTAAAAAATTTGATGTATTGAGGGATAAAATCACAGTAATACTGCTAAGTTACACATACACATTAATATCATACAGAAATTACTGAATTTGAAATAGGGTAAGATGATTAATCAGGGAATTCAACATTCACAAGATTAATAGAAACATACACAAGACTGCAAATAATTAGAAAGGAAGAAAATACTTCACATTCAAAGGGAAAAACTGAGTAGAAAATTGCTTCAGCACTCATGTATCTAAAAATGTCCTCTTTTGTGCTTTGCTAAGGCACACAATATATAGCAAAATTAATTTACCCACCCTTCCTAAAAATAGACTAAGGTTGTACTCGCCCATGCATTCTATTTTTATCCTTTATTTAATAATAAATAAGGAATAAAATAAAGTAAACTAATACAAGAGGCATTAATAGCCTTTGATTACATCACAGTCAAACTGCAGTTGATTGTTCTATTTTTTAGAAAAGTCATGGGTGAATAATTTGCTAATAAATAAATCTTGCTTAATGAGCAAGTTTCCTTCTGGGTGCATGCAAATTTGTCTTCTTGTGCCTGATGTCACATCTGTCATTTTGATCCACTTACCTTCTTGGATGCACATGCAAAAGCTATCTCCCTATGAGTGAGCAAAATTAATTACATTATTTGCAATACTTTGCAAAATAATTCATCCAAACATCTATCCTGATTGGGATCACCTTTGTTTCTGATGTTGACACTTGTTCTGTCTTCTTGTGGTCACATGGAAAACACATTGTGAATCATCTCCAACCTTCCCACTAGTGGGGACCACCTGTGATTGTGAGCACTTGTATTCATTGGGTTTGGCCACTCTTGTGGACTTAGCAAATTATTGTGTTTTTAATACAAATACCCTTGTTTTAAAAAGGTGCCATGTTACATTCGGCCACCTTTGTGGACTTAAATATTTTGTTTTGAAATAATGGGCACATGTTTTAAAAAAGGCACCACATTGGCCACCTTTGTGGACTTAGAAAATTATTGTATACCCCCTTTTATTATCATGGTATTATATAGCTATCGTCCCTCCTTTTTCATTTGATTTGAATAAGGTTATACTTTACCTTTTTCGGTGATCATTGTTGATATGCATGGTTTTCGGCCCCCTTTGATCATTTGGGACATAGACTATGGTTAGACTTTTAAAAGTCAATTATGCAATGATTTTGGTTATTTAAACATGGGGCTGCCCCCCTCGTGACGGTGACTCATCCCTCCATATAATTTTTCGGTGGCATCTAACTCAGGTTGAGTTAACTGTAACCCTGGTGGTTTTCTTTGAAAGTTGGTGCCTTGATTCAGGCCATTGATCTCTGTACTTTTGATTCGTGGCTGTTGATTTTTCTGACCCTCGGTTAGGTTTTCCAACATGGCATTTAATATGGTAGATGTTAATGTGTGCATGGTGATTTGCATTGAACTCTGTTGATCGGTTTCCAATCGTTGATCTCTGATCCATTTAATCTCAGGCAATCAATCTTTGACTCGTGGTTAGGGTTTCTGACCTAGAGTTTGGCGTAGTAATGGCATCTAACCATGATGGTTCACTTTGAAAGTTGGGGATCGATCCTTGAGCGTTGATCTTGGTAATTTTCCTTCTCTACCTTTGATTCTCTGACTGTGGTTGAGTTTCATTTAACTCATCTCTCGAGTTTACATGGTAAAGATCACTTGACCCTAATGATCACTCATTTTGGATTTTCATCCTGCGGGCGAAGCCCTAGAAATTTTTTGGCTTGATGCCATTGTTGAAGTTTTCTGAACTCAGATCCCCTGCAAAAATGGCTCTTTGTTCTCTCAGGCATCTGTATCGTCGTTGTTTCTTTGTCAAGCTCTTGAACTCTCTGCTCTTGGCCACCATTATTGATTATCTTGAGTTTGGGTTGGATTTTCTTCGATTTTGGTCAATTTTCCAGACGTTGCTTTTCCAGATTTTACTGCAGAGGAGGTCTTTGTCTTCTTTCTTAGCCACCATTGTTGAAGTTTATGAGCTCATCCCTTCTGCAAAAATGATCACCTGTTACTCTATCGAATCAGTATCATCGTTATTGTTGTAGCCTTTGAGCTCATTTTGTATCACCTTATGAAGCTCTGTGGGTTCGAATACTTGCATATTTTTCCACTTCTGTTCTTTATGTGAGCTCTGCAAGAGGGAGACCACCATTTTGTGAGATGTCGAGCTTGGTTCTTCTGTAATCCGTGGTCACAATAATACTGTGTGGGTGAGTTCTTTACATTGTAACTGTAACTTTGATGATTTCCTCAACTCTATTTTAGAAACATCTGTAAATGGTTGAAGTGTTGGCTTCATAGTGCACTCATACCTGAGTTTTCTATTTTCTTCGTATTTTCATACTTGGCCATTGGTAAAATGAGTTTGAAGAGCCTGTGGTTATTGTGTTTTATTTTGCATTCTACTCAACGAGGATCTTTGGCCATACCATTCTCTATAAATGGTGAGTTCTATTTTTCTTGAAATACTTGGCTTCAATTATGGCAAACAAATCATTAAAACCTATCGATAACAGACTTGTATTGCTTCTCAGCTCCTAGTTTCTTTCATGTTTCTTAGTTGTTTTGAGATAACGGCACTGGCCTAACTGATGTGTAACAAGTATTTCCACCATTAGTAGGTTTCCTGTGTTTTGAATCTTTGATCTTGTGGTAACCTTCTTGATGGGAAATTTAGTCATGCTTTTTAGATCTGTTAGGCTTGCTTCACTCAATTTCTCTTTTTTTGAACTGATGTGCATCTATCTGAATGGCCATTACTGTACCTTCAGAGCTCTATTTCCTGGTTATTATTGGTGGCTTGAGTATTCACCCACTTGTTTCCTAGTTTTGAGAGCTTGTCGAAGGTTCTATGCATTCTGAGTTACTTTTCACCTGATTCTCTAACTTCTTCTTTGTATGAATTCCTTGTACTTTGTTTAAGATGAGCTCTTGAGCTTTACTTCAATGTGGTCCCCATTAGTAGGTTCTTTCTGAGCTCTAGCTTTAGAGCATGTAGTTTGGTTGCTTATTCACTTAGTCGACCTTGAGCATCTGAAGCTCTGAACTGGAAATATCTGGAAGTTCCTGTATCATGCTTTGTTATTCTTGTAATTGAAGACTTTGTACTATGTGGTTCTTTATGCATTAGGCTTCAAGCTTACTCTTGGGCATCGAGTTTTTCCTTATAAAATTCTGATTTGAAGCTTTATTCTAATGGGTATTCTGTAAAAGTATATTACTGAATCTTTTAATAATTTGTAATATAAATGTGAGTTTGGGAAAACATCTTTAATCTATTTGGGTTATGTTGTGGGAAATGGTGAATTGAAAATAGATCCTCCAAAAGTAGAGGTTATTGTAAAATGGCTTAGACCTAATAATATGATAGAGGTTAGGATTTTTCTTAGTGCAGTCTAATATTGGAGAAAATTTATTTCTAACTTCTCATTTATTGCATCTCCTTTACATAATTTGAAAAGTATTAAACAATTATTTCAATGGGGAGGAAAACAACAGAAAGCTTTTGATGCACTAAAATAGAAAATTAGTACCGCTCTGGTCTTGGCACTCTCATATTTGTAGCATTCATTTGAGATTGAGACAGATGCTAGTGACTATGAAATGGGGGAAGTTTTAATAAAGAACGAATGACAATTTTGTTACCATTTTGAAACCTTCATGAGTGCAGTACAAGAATATCCAACTTATGATAATGAGTTGTATGCTTTGGTGCGGAGTGTAAAAAAATGGAAGCAATACTCAATGGGAAAGGAAACAATTATACATATCGATCATCATCCTCTTCAATATTTGCAAACAAAAACAAAACTACAATAGTTTACACATTTCTGTTGGATGGGATTCTTGAAACAGTTTCATCTCGTGATCAGGTATAAAAAAGGTTTACAAAACAAGGTTGCTGACATGTTATCTATACCTCGAGTTGTTGTTGCATCTATTCTTTTACAACATAGTTCTTTCACTCATGATAGTTATAAGGAACAATATTTTTATGATGTTGATTTTAAAGAAGTGTATGATAATTTAATGAGTGGGAAAAAAATTAGGAGAAATGGATTATCATGTGCATGATGGAATTTTATATCATTATGGTAAACTTTGTATTCCAGAAAATGAGTGTGTGTGTGTGTATGATTAGAGAATCTCATACTTCTCTTATTTCTGGTCATTTGTGTGTTGGTAAAAAACTTTCACATTTACAAAGGTATTGTTAGTGGCCTAGAAGTCATGAACATGTAACCAAGTATATAAAATGATGTGTTCTTTGTGCCATGAGCAAGCCAAGTAACAGGAAATTATGACTTTACACTCCTCTTCTTGTCCCTACACAACCATGGGAAAGTATTTCCATGGATTTTTTAGGAGGATTTCCCATGTCATGAAAGAAACATGACTATTAATATGTGGTTGTGGAAATATCTCGCAATATGTGTGTGTTGATTACATGTACTAAACAAATAAATGATGAAGGAATTGCACATTTATTCTTTCAGTTATTACGGGTTCATTTTGGATTACCCACTTCAATTATTTTAGATCGGGATTCTATATTTCTTGGGGAATTTTGGTTAAATTTTTGGGGTTTAATGGAAACTAAATTAAAGAAAATCACTTCTTTCCATCCACATAACGATGGTAAAACAAAGGTTGTAAACTACACAATGGTACATTATCTTAGGTGCTATTGTGGTAAACATCCTAAATTATGGGATGAACATTTATATTATATGCAACATGTTCATAACTGGTCCTTACATGCTTCTACTTTAAAGTATCCATTTGATACTTATTAGGGTTATCTACCTAAATCTCCATTTGATTTCTCTTTTTGACAAGATACTATTGTAAAAGGTTTAAGGTATTTTAACAAAGATAAAATATTTGTGCAATGAATACAATAGGTCCATCAGTATGTTTGAAAATAGTTAGCAGAAAAGTCAAGCTAAGTACAATGCAAGACATGATAAACACATAAATGATCACAAGTTTCAAGTTGGTGATTCAGTTTGGCTTCACATCAACAAGGAAAGGTTGATAGGTGAAGGTAAAAATTTTAAATGTATTCGGTATAATCCATTTTGAATATTGGTGAAAATGGGTAACAATGATTTCTGGTTGGATTTACCTCCATATATGCAAACTTATTTAGTTGTAAATGTTGAGAAATTGAAATTATATGAACTTCGCTTATAATTATTTATCATGAAGATGCTAACATTATGCCTTCCATTAATGATTTTGCACTTGAGTATATCAATGAGTTGTAGAATGATATTATTTTTTATAGGAAGGTCATAACTTCGTGAAGGGGTGATATTGAATATATTCATGTTAGGTTCAAAAGAATGCATCTGAACAAGGTGAAATTGATGCAAAATGGAAAGGTGAGGGAGAAGTAACCTCGCATATTTACCAATTAAGTTTACTTTGAGGTCAAAAATTTTCTCTATGGGAAGGAATGATATAGAGGATCCTCACTGAGAAAAAGTAATCTAAGACCTTCTTAGAATTAGTTTATGGGTAGTTTCATTGCACAGAGAAAAATACAAGCTTTTCGGTGATATCTTGTTTGCATAAATCAGAGAATGTATGAAAAATTTATGCCTTACTAAATTTTTTGGGAAACTGGCAAATTCGGGATTACACTAGAAGATAAAGATATTGTTGGTTTCTTATTACTACTCCACGTGATTAAACCTACACCCAACTTGAAAACATATCCAAAAGTATATTTTCAATCCACAATGTCACCAACATGGTCAAAATCATAATAATGAAATAAATTTTCTTCATTATGATAGGAATAATACAAACCATAATTGATTATACCTTTGATATACCTTAAAATACTTTTACCATTTTACAATGGTCTTCATTAGAATCCTATAGGAATCTAGAAAAAACTACAACTGCATAGGCTATATCAAGCCTAGTGATTGTAAAATAAATCAAACGACCAACAAATTGTCTATACAAAGTAGGACTAAATTTTTCACATGTACGTGTTGGATCTAATTTAACACCAACTTCCATAGGAATGGTAACATGCTTGCAATAAATAATTTTAAATATTTTAATAAATTTAGAAACATTCTTTTCTTCAGTGTAATAATATATTTAGGATTATGATAAATAATCATACCCATAACATGATTCAACAAACCTCAATTAGTCATTTCAAAACGTTATCTAAAATTCTATTTGATTCTAAGAATCAGATTATTATCACCAGTAGTAATCAAAATATCGTCAATATATAATACAATAATGATAATATGATTATTTTCATATTTTAAAAACAAAACATTATCAGTAAAATATTTTTTGATACCAAGATCTTGATATAAGCTATTTATCCTAGCATACAAAGCTCTAAGAGCTTGTTTAAGACCATACGAAGATTTTTTAAGATTACACAAGTATAATACTTTACAAGGTTCTTCAAGCCCTTTATATTTATGTATGTAAATTTATTCTTTCAAATTTTCATTTAAGAAAGGATTTTTAAAATCCAACGTGTGAATCTCCCATCCACGTTGAGAAACTAAATCTATAAGAATTATAACAATTCTCATTTTGGAAACATGAGGAAAGGTTTCAACATATTTTAAACCAGGTTTTTTATTAAACCCTCTAGCTACTAATGTTGCCTTAAAATTTTCTTTCTTACCTACAAAGTTGTACTTGATTTTATATATTTATAACCATATGGATCCTATAATTATTTTTTATGAGGGACAAGGACTAGTTCCCAAGTATTTAATCTTGTTTAAAGAATTGTATTCATCTTCCATAGCTTCAATCCACCTTTCATCTAGTCTGTATTCTTTAAAGGATTAAATTTGAACCTCATACAAATTTGAAAATGAATGATAAAAATGATGAATGCAAGTCATATTTCTCATAAAATTGGGATGAGAATTAGAAACCATATTTTGAGTCCATTTAGATATTATAAAATGAAACATGGATTATGATTAATCCCCCTTAATATGAACTTCCATCATATCTTAGAAAGAAGAATGTTCATCCTCACAGAAGTCTATTTACATATTTAATAGAGAAGGATCAAGGGTTTCAGACTCATGGGAAATAGAGAAGGGAAGAGAGGAAGTTACAGAAAATGGTTTCTTAAGAAGATGTACATTCCTATTTTCTATGATATCATGATTCAATGGATCATATAATCTTATTCCTTTTTTGTGACCACCATATCCAAATAAGATGTAAGAGGAGGAGGTATGATCAAGTTTCAATTTCTTATCTTTAGGAATGAGAAGGGAAACAAGGCTACCAAATATCCTTAAATGAGAGATATCAAGTTTCTGTTTGGTCCATGCTTCATGAGGTGTAAATTGATGCAAGCATTTAGTAGGAAAATTATTTAGAATTTGGACAACAATGTTCATGATTTCATCCCGTAGAAACTTATTCAATTTAGATGTATGAATCATGGTCCTAGTCATTTCTATCATGGTTATATTATTCCTTTCAGAAATGATATTTTGTTGTGGGTAATATGGAGTTGTTAACTCTCTCTGAATTCCACAAAATTCATAAAACTCATCAAAATTCTTATTCACATATTCACCTCAATTATCAGTTCTTATTTTTTTATTTTTTAGATTAAAACCACATTTTTAACTAAGGATTTAAACTCTTGAAACTTAAGTAGAACATCATACTTTCTCTTAATGTAATAATAACAATTCAATATAGAAAATTTATCAATGAAACTAACAACATACAAGGATACACTAGGAGAGGGAACTTCCAATGGAAATCTTACATCACAATGGATTAAATCAAGTAAGTTAGAGGAATTAGACTCATGATGTTTGTGATATAGTTTAAAATGATACTTACCACGCAAGCAAGTTTCACACAATCCATTATTTGATTTCATCATAGGGAGACCTATCACAAAGATAATATGACAAATTCTATATAGACACTTAAAGTCTACATGCCCAAGTATTTCATGCCACATTTTACCATCATTCAAAGAAGAAGAATAAATATAGGTTTCCGAGATAAATCCATCAAAGATGTACAAACCATTTTCCTGAAAAAAAATCAATAACATTACGGAGCTCATTCTTCACATACCATTTATATTTCAATAAATTTTTTTTCAAGTTTTCTCTAGTTAATCATGAAAAATATGATAGGTTCTATTTAAGTTACAAACACATAAAACATTGTTAATAATTCCATTTTCTAACTCACTTTTTCCACAAATTTTAGACCTAATGAATTAACTATCACCCAAATATATATTTTCCTGACATTCCATAATATTTGATAGGAATTTCATGAATATATGTCATATTCCTAGATTAACCACTATCTAGGGTCCATTCATTGTCATTAGAGGATTAGAGAGGAAAATAACGAGTAATAGTTTTGTCATAATTATTTTCTTTGTTTTAAGCATGATTATGATTTTATACTTCTTTTTATTTTTTAAGTTCTTACTTTTAACATTAACCTTATTTGTATTAGAATAACATTAAGATGCTTTATGTCTAAATTTTCCACATTTAGTACAATTTTTGTCAAACATAAATTTGAACTTTTTACTATTCCAATTATTTTTTAGGATTAGTTTTAAATTTAGATTTAAAGTTTTGATATGGATTACTATTATTATTATTTTTAAATGATTTTTGATTTTGAGAGAACAATGTTTGAGAGGCATTCTCTATTAAATCAAACCTCTCCATTATTCTTTCTTCTTGACTAAGGAGTGATGATAGTGTATCCAAATCAGGTAAATCATATTCATTTTGATTCTTAAAATTTAAAATAGAAATGTAATTTATGAATTTTTCATGTATGTTAATCAGAATATTAAATCACAACAACATATCTATAAATAATTCATAGTTATAACCATCTAATTGTGCATTAATATTATTAATATTAGCTAAGTAATTAACTATATTTTCATCTCCTTTCATTGTAGTTTTAAAAAATTCCATGATTAGCTTAATTATATTAGAAAGGAAATTTCCTTAATGCATAGTTTGCAATTGAATATATTCATCATCTGAAGACTCCATGTGTCCTATGTGCAACAATATTTCATCATCAATGCTTTACAATAGGATTTATATGGTCGCTTGGGATATTTGGGAGAAGGATCTCAAGATTTACGAGTTATCTTGTCTCCTAGTGGGTCATTTTTCAACATCACTAACTAAATCCCATCATCTTCTTTCCTTAAGTATGTATTTCAACCTTACTTTCCAAATACTATAGTTAGTACCATTTAACAACTAAGACTTATCCAAAGAGAAATTGCAAGAACTATCCATACTTCAAAAAACATAATAAATTAGAGAAAATTAGTGATATGTAGTTTTAAAATTTGTAGAGACTCACAGTTAGAGTTTCATGGAATTAACAAAACATAGAATTGCACATAATAAGAACTAAAAAATTCTGTAGAGTTGAATAAAATGAAATTTATAAAAACTTCATACAAAAGCTTCAATCAAAGTATCAAGATTATGTATAGAAGATACAAAGAACATAATATAAACTATGAGAATCCTGTTATCTCAATTTTGCCCCCAGAAAAATTGATCAAACATGAACCTGTGTAGGAAGAAATTCAAGGGACAATTCGTTGTACGAGCCCGAATTTCAAATCCAACAAACAAGTTGTAAATGGGCTCTAAAATGGAGGAGGAAGGTCGGGGAAGGAGCAAACAGTGTCAAATAAAACCAAAGGCTCAAACGAGAGAAATGGAGAAAGAATTAAAGGTTTCGGGCTTCGCAAACGATTCAGAACGAGACCAAATTGGCTAAGTATGGAAGAATCCGTTGAAGCTGCCAAGTGTCTCAATGGCACATCTCCAAAAAGTAAATTCAAAAGTGGAGACTTAAACAAACGCCAAGCCTCCACATGTCCAGAGTCCCAAAAGTTGCATCGGCCGTTGAAAATTCTAAGAGTCAACGGAGGGTTCCAAGTGTCTCAATGGCACACATTCAAAAGTGAAACCATGAGTACGAACTCCAATTAGCACAAGGCTTCCACGTGTCCAAGGAATGAAAAAGAGAATGGGCCCAAAATGAATAAGTATAAAGGTGTCAATGGAAGAAGCCACATGATCACTAGCTTCAAAAGTAAAATGGAGAGGGTTTTCAAAACAAGTGGGCCTTCCACGTGTCCTAGGTCAGACATAAAAAAAGGATAGAGTCAGGGGTTGAATAGTCAAAGCAGAGATAGGTTGGTGGAAGGAGCCAAGTGTTTAGCATGACACTACTTCAAAATTAAAATTTGGAGTTGGCTTCCAAACAAGCGTGAAGCCTCCAGGTATTGTCCAGGGTCAGACTTATGGCCCCGCCAAGCAAAAGCACTTAGCCAAAAAAACAAGGAAACTAAGAAAACCACGGAGGAAACCATGTGTCTCTTTGATGCATCTCCAAAGATTGAATCCAAAGAGGTCCCCAAACTAGTGCCATATTGACACGTGGCCATGTTCCTAAAATGTCAAAGCAGGAAGGCGGGTCGTTGGAGGCAATTTGACCTTTTTGCCTCGAGAAGGCGTAAAGTGAAAAAATGAGCCACACCTCCACTAATTCCCAAGGAGCTGCGTGTCAAACCTCAATTACGTGTAGGAATTTAGGCTTGGGAAGGACTTTTAACCTAAATGGAAAATGCGGACCGAAGGGCCTGATGATTTTTTGGACAAATGAATTGTGGGGTTATGGGGAAATTTTTACATTTTGTATTTTTTGGTGCCAAAAGTAGCAAAGTAAATTTTGGACCCAAGGACCCATTCTTCTAATTGTTTTTCACCATTTTTGTATGGACCCAACTCGAAACATTCAAATGGACATATATTTCAACCTAGTTCCCAAAACTCAACAAATTTGGCACCATTGGAAAGGTATCAACCTCGTCTACGCCATGGAAACCTAAAAATTTAATTTTGAGGAGGTTATGTCTATTAAAATCAAGGAAATGTCTTCACGCCATTAATATGCAATTCGATTTCCCCCAACCACTAGATCAGATTTGATTTGATCTGTTGTTCTCCCTTCTTCAACACACTGAGAAAACATAGAGCGATGAACTCGAAAGATTGTGGGAGGATTTGTAGTCGACATTAATGGTCGGTATTTGAGCTCCAAAATCAATTTTCCCACCTCGTTTCTTCTTCCCCCTTCATTGCATCTATAAAGGAAGGATTTGTGCTCATTGTAAAGGGTTGGACATTTCTATTTTACACCCTCCCTTCTCCTCTGGTCTATAGATGAGTTCATGGAGTCCAAATCTCTCATTCAAGTTGTAATACTAAGTTTTGCCTCTTGGCCACTATAATGTAATGTATTGACTCTAGAGCAATAACATATGTCTGTGGATGATTCTCAACCCTCTCTTATGTTCATTGTTATCTTCTAATATCTCATTGCAATTTAGTTATTTGTGCATGGTGATTGTATTATATTTCTATGGTCTTTGTTAAAATGCAAAATGAGTGTTTAACATTCCTTTGGTTCATCACCTTGATAGCTTAGGTTTATTTCTATCTCATCTTCTCAACCCTTTCCCCTCAGGTAAGATAGAGTAGGTTTTGAGTAAACACTACAATTTATTTGTGTGCACCTAAATAGAGGAATAAGAACCGACCTTCATTTGGAGAGCTCTCTCAATTTCAAAGTGCCACACTTTGAGAGACGCTCCATGTTACACTATCACACTGAGACTCTCAATCCAATAGGTTGTAGACATTCAGGGGTGATGTAATTTTACACTAACAGTATGAATAGAGAAAACTAAAAGCAAAAGGAGCCCCGATTAAAGACATAGATTCGAAATTTCAAGGGTTATACCAAGTGTCAAACCAGGTCGACTGATGTCACAGTGTGTGGAAAATCAAAGAACCCACTTTCAGGAAGCATAGTCAGGTAAGAAATAAGCACCTCTATAGATAAAGGAAACCAAATCAAAGTACACAAAAATGATACATCAAGGGATTGAACCCAGATCAAGATGAATAGATGGAATTCCTTCGAAATATAGAAACCCCTTACAGTTGTAAGTTAAGTGGAAGTTACCTCAAAGAAATATCCATGGTGGCCTCCTTCACTAAATGAAAATCAGAGAAAAATAATGGTCGAAAGACACCCTTTGAAGGAGTTACAAAGTGAACTCGAGATATAGATCATGGCTACTGAAGAAAATTTCGACATAGCTCCGCTAGCTCATAGAGAGCTCAAAATGATTATGCAAAATGACTGGGTTTCCAATGTTTTACCATCTAGCTCTCCAAGTTAATCAAACCCAACCATGGTTATACCAAGTACATACGTGTCAAACAATGATGGAACCCTAATTAGGGTTGGGTTTCCACGAAAAAAGCATGAAAAGGGTAGAATCATCATTGGAAAGGGCCAGCCTCAAGTATTCAAAATCATTCTTTTGCATTGACCTTTAAAATAGACTAAAATCATATGCTATATGTCAATGCCGACAACAATGATTAACTAAAAGGTAACGCTTACTTTATAATTATCAAGCATCAATCAAAAACTAAATGTCACCATAGGTAAATAAACTAATGCATGGAAGTGACAAGTGATACACTCAAGATTAGATATAATGCCAAAATTGGAGATATGTACATCAAAATTCCAAAGTATACCTCAAACTTTGCTAAGGTAATATGTACAAAGGGAGGAGTTTTATTATTAAATGTGCACAAGGTGGTCCCCACATGATAGCTGAAGAAAATACATTATTTCCAATTACACAGGGGTCAATTCCATGTGACCAAAGAAGACAAAAAAAATGTTGACATTAGAATCAAAGTGGTCCCAAAAATATATAGAATGCATAGGTAATTATTTTTGCAAGTATTGCAGATAAAGGATTTATTTTTGCTCTCTAATAGGGAGATAATTTCTTGCATGTGCATCTAAGTGGGCAAGATTAAAGTGCTAATATTTTCACTATAAATGGATAAAGTCATAGATGTCACATCAACAACAAAAGGAAAAATTTGCATGCACAAGGGAGGAGACTTGCTCATCAAGCAATATTTATTATTAGTAAATTATTCACCTGTGCTTTTCTTAAAAATAGAAGAGTCAACTAGAGTTTGATTGTGATGTAATCAAAGGCTATTAATGCCTCTTTGTACTAGTTTTCTTTATTTTAATTCTTTATTTATTATTAAATAAAGGATAAAAATAGGATGTATGGGCGAGTACAAGCTTATTCTATTTTTAGAAAGGGTGGGTAAATTAATTTTGCTATATATTGTGTGCTTTGTCAAAGCACAGAGGAGGATTTTTAGATACACGAGTGCTGAAGCAATTTTCTACCAGTTTTTCCCTTTGAATGTGAAGTATTTTCTGCCTTTCCAATTATTTGCAATCTTGTGTATGTTCCCATTAATCTTGTGAATGTTAATTCCCTGATTAATCATCTTACCCTGTTGCAAATTTTAGTAATTTTTGCTAGATATTAATGTGCATGTTTAACTTAACAGTGTTGTTGTGATTCTTTTCCCTCAATACATTTGAGTGTTTGCCTTTAATATTCTACAGAAAACTGTTGGCTTGTGCATCAGAAATTCATTCCATATCAATTATGCATGTACTCAGTCAAAGACCTCATACAAGTTTGGTGTATCACCTCAGTTTTAATTTCATTTTATAGTCATATTTTACCCTTAAACCCCATAAAATTAGTTTAGGATACATCAATAAGGAAATGGCCTTGATACTAGAGACTCACCTCAAAATAGGTATACCCACAGACCTAAGGTGTTTCCATTGTATCTACAAAAGAGAGAGATAAGATTTGCAAGCTTAGAACACCTACAACCATCTCTCTATAGGGTGCACTTTCGAGAGATATATTTTTTTGGCACTCCCAGTGGGACACTCACACAGCTAAAATTTTCACTTTTCAAAGCTATTTTGTCATTCAAGAAGATCAGAACACATGCATAGCAATTTTGGAAAGAACTACTATTGATCAATTCAAACAATTGAAGATTTAGGGTGCATAATTCATCTGGTGACTCCGTAAATCTGATTTTAGATCAATACATCACTTTTTAACATCATCAATTTTCAGCTGCATTTTTCAAGTATTTTTAAAGAAAATCATATCTATTTTTTTTGCTGTTATCAAATGTTTTGTGTAAGCAGACCTGTTTTTCATAGTTTCAATATTTTATGAGGTCCTACAGCCATGAACCCTAATTTTCAATAGTAATATCCTCCAAACCAGTATCTTTTTTATCCACATTCTCCTTGAGATCATTTTTATAACCCCTATCAGAATGAATATCTTTATAACCCAACACCTGTCCATAAGAATGATTATCAATATGGGAGTTATGTTGTTCAAAATTTGGGTTATACAGAGGTTTGTGAAGATTATTCACAACGAGAAGATCTTAGAATCGAGTTTAATAGTTTGAAGCAACAATATTTAGCTATCATGAAACAAGTTGAGAAATCAAAAGCAATGAAGAATGATTGGTGTTAGGATAGGGAACCTTGTCAATGGGATGTCCCTATTCACTTTCCCTATCAAAATTTAGTTCCTATAAATCCTCCTTGCCAGCCAATTCCCTAGTTTTCTAATTATCAAGTTGCTACAATTCCTATTTTTTCTAACCCAGAATCATATACTGAAGTCAAAATCAAGTGTCCAAGTTGGCATTCAGATGTTGTTCTAGAAGAAAATCTTATACCCCAACCTCTTATCCAATATTTTACAGTTGAAACTGAAATCAAGCCCACTCCTCCTCCTTTACCCGTACTTCTCATCCCAGAAAGAGAGAACCAAAATATCATCAAGGAGGGGCAGCCACCAAAAGGCAATGATAGGATGGATTTTTTGTAGAATTTGTGTGGGTGGGTGTCAAATTTTCAATTTTATTTTATTCCATAGTTGGAAAAAGAAACCATGAAAAAGGTAACAACCTATTTTTCCATCAGATCAAGAGCAGTTGGAAGATGATCAACAATATGCATATTCTAAGTGTAGTGTGCATGAGGGCACCATACTCATGCAACTTACAGCCATATCAGAAGAGGATAGATCAATTTTGAATAAAAAGGAGGTTGAAATCCAAGGAAATTGTGTTTCAAATTTATAGCTTGAAGAGGCTAATTTCTTGTCAGATTTGGAAAACTGCATAGGTGAAGAACAACCTATAGAACTCACTGATTTTGCATATTTAGCATCCAAAGAACCTCTGATGGCTAAGGTTCCTCTTGTACATAAAAAAGAGAAAGGATTGCTATCGGGTGAAGATATTTATTATCCCCTCCTGGAAGAACCATTTTTGGAGAAGAATGTCTCAAAACAACATGGTGTTCAAATCGAATCTTGTGTAGAAAAATGAGACAATTTTGATCTTACAGACTTTATGTCAAATAAGAATGAGCAAGATGAAAGATTAGTTGTGCTACAACAGGTAGAAAGAACTAAGATGTGTCCAGATCAATTTCATAATATCCTATAAGATGATATAGAACAACTTCATATAAATACCTATGAAAATGAAAAAGATGATCTTCATTTTTTTTACTGTACCATGTATCTGGATAGTGCCTATGAAGAAGAAGAGGATGAAATTTAGTATTTAGACTGGTGGAGGATATGAGTAATGCAGAATCATTTGACAAAAGTGTTGAAAGATCACTTACAACAGTCACAGAACAACAACTTGTAGAGAAAAAGCAGATCTCAAAATAGTTTCAAGATGAGTTATAATAGTTGGAAGACACAAAATAGCCTCCAGGACACCTTCAGAAAGATCTCATTATTGAAAATGATGTTCATGACTCAGACCAGATCAAAACAACCAACGCATCCGCTACTAGAAGGCCTTATCTTATTCAGTATTTGGTTGATTCTCACCCAGCAACATTATTGCTAGATTTCATGCTTGTCTTGGAGCACAAAAGTAAGTTATCCATTCTCAACAACAAGCCCCAAATCATGCCAGAATAGATTATAGATCAGATAGAGGTTTTCCCCAGCTCTTGGACTAATTTGATTAATGAAAGAAAGGTACATATCTTGTTTTCAGCTATGTCACTTTGCTGGTTTCTATAGCTGAATTCATGGCCTCAGTTATGGAGGAAGGGGATCTACTTTTCACTATCTATTTTGGGTTTTGTTTAGCTTTAGTTGCTGCTAGTTAGAGTAGGGTAGATTAGGATTTCCCTTTCAATAAGTGCAGTTCTTGCACATTACAATGTTTTTCAATTTAATAAGTGCACTCGTGCATGTGATCTGGTTTACCAGATCCTTTCCTAGTTTTAGTTTTTTGAAGGGTTTGAACTTCAGATAGGTAGATTTTAGTTTTATGCTTCAACTCCATGCCTAATGGACAAGAACAAGGCACTAGTCTACAAGCTAGCAGGTAGCTTTCCCCGCAAGATTGCCAAAAATGTTGACATTTTTTGCACCTTGTGCAAAAAAAGGTCAACTCGAAACTTTTATTTTCTCAGATGGTTTGGGTTACAAGTCTTGGATATGTTCTGATCATACATCTAATAAGGGAATACAATTTGATTGTCTAGTTTTGGACAAGATTAGAGTGTCATGCATCAAATTAAATAGCTGAAAGTGTTTCCTGAGAAGGAAACACTTTGCGTATACCACCTCTCCAATGTATCATCTTTAGCAAGATAGTGTAGTAGCCTACGAAGACTACTGCAAGGCCTTCATGAAGGTGGGAAAGATGGTATATGTAGGGTTTTACGTTCTAGAGAAGCAGTCTCAGTTACAGGTTTGAAGCATGGAAGGGTGCAGTGTTATAAGCAGTTGAATTCACGATGAGCATTAAAAGGTACACTTGATTTTAATTTATTTCTATGATTAAGTGAATTACTTAAGTTGTTATGAGTTGTATAAGTTCATTTATTATCCATACAAATTAAGAGAGTAACAAAAAAGAAAAGATATACATATCATTACATGAAAAATAGTTCATTTATTCATAAGGAATAAAAGTACAGTAAACCCACACAAGTCGTGGATGTAAATTATCTTTACTCATGCTAAGAGGTACATATAAAAAAAGTGAAAGCAAAATATTAAAGGTAGAACCCATCATTTCCTTGAGTTCTTGTTGTCTTTGTCTTCTTGTATATTTTTGTCTTAGTGCAGCTTCATTCCCAGCTCAGCCTTTAGCTTTCAACATCTCATGAACTTGTGATCAGAAAACAAAATGATTTAGAGCTCTGGGTTTTAAACCTTGAATATTATGCTATCAATTTTAGGCAGAAGTGTCTCTTTTAAAAGTAGAGATAAGGTGCATCAAAAAGTCTGAGATAGAATCAGAAAGAACATCTCATAGTGTTGTTATGGAATTTAAATACAGGAAATGATGCTATTATCTTTATAAAGGAAAAAAGCTTTTAATCTACATATACAAGTGCAGTATAGGCTGTTGTTATTAACTGAATAAGATGAGAAGGAGAGTGTATAGTATCATTTCAACATACATAAGGTATATCATTTCAGTATTAACAAAGTCAGGAAGGAAATCACAAAATTATTCATTTTACCTTATGAGAGAGATCATTTTCTAAAGAGATAAGTTCTATTCAGAGACAAAAGTTAAGAATAAGCCATCTGCGGCTACAAATTTTATCCAAAATAAGGCTAATTAACTCCAAATAGCATAAACAGATTGTAGATTATAGTGAATATAACTTGCAAGAAGAAAATATACATCAAAACAACAATATTATCATGCATATTCATCAATAGTTTCAGATGCAGGATCTACTAATATGCCAAAAATACTTAACAAATGTGTCAGGTCATGAGACAGACAGGTAAGAGGAAGCACCTATCTTTTCCAATATACAGAGAAATTAATGACATGACGTGATGAAAAATTTCAAGGTGCAACCAAGTCTCATGAAGTAATCCAAGATATCATTAACAAATCAGGTAGCTTTCAGTATACCAAGCTACAACAAGAGGTGGATACAACAAAGTAAAATAGGAGTATAAGAAACTATTAGTCTGTTAATATCACATGAAGCAAAATGAAAATTTAGGGTCAGATTTAAAAATATTGAGAAGAAAAATAGCTTACTTCAACGAATATTTGAAATCAGAGTTTCAAGTGAATATAAATAAATGGAATAGATTAGATTTCACTTTTCAGAATACCAAGCTATAGAATGGGAGATATAAGTGACAATTTATAAAGGATTGCATCAATCATGTAATCAAGGTGGATCAACATAAATTTTAAGATTTGTATTTGCAACTCACCAAAAAAAAGTATATTTCACCAAAGAATTCATAATCTATAAAAGAAACTCTCTATAGTTGAAGTCAAGAGCAGAGTAGTACAAAATTGAGTGCACTCAAGCATCATCAAGAAAAATCCATAAATTTTCATAAATGGGCATATATCAGATAAGATTCTTATTTTGGGTGAATATTTAAAACCCAAATAGGCATAGGTCAACATACTCTATACAACTAGGTGTATCTTATCTGAGTATATTTTCAGAACAAATAATAGATACCTAGAGTCAAGTTACCATGAAATCAAAGTAAAATATAGATTTTTGCAAATGATGAGTTCATTTAAGAGATTACATAGTACAGTCTGATTTATAAATCTTGGGTAAAACATCATGTTACGACCAGAAAAGGAGTACCAAGTCAAGATAACATTTTGGTAATACAAAATCATGCCAAGTATGAATAGAGAAAACTGAAAGCAAAACGAGCCCAGATTAAAGATATAGGTTCAAAATTTCATGGTTATACCAAGTTTCAAACCAGGTTGAATAGCATCACAGTGTGTGGCAAATACCAAATAACCCACTTTCAGGAAGCACATTCAGGTAAGAAATAAGAACCTCTACAGATAAAGGAAACCAAATCCAAGTACACAAAAATGAAACATCAAGGGATTGAACCCAGTGAATCAAGATGAATAGATGGAATTCCTTCAAAATATAGAAACCTGTTGCAGTTGTAAATGCCAAAGATTAGAAGTTACCTCAAAGAAATATCCAAGGAGGCCTCCTTCACTAAATGAAAATCAGAGAAAAATAATGGCCGAAATACACCCTTTGAAGGAGTTATAGAGTGAACTCGAGATATAGATCATGACCTGGCTGAAGAAAATTTTGACATAGCTCTGATAGCTTGCAGAGAGCTCAAAATGATTACGTAAAATGACTAGGGTTCCAATTTTTTACCATCTAACTCTCCAAGTTAATCAAACCCAACCATGGTTATATCAGGTACATACATGTCAAACAATGATGGAACCCTAATTAGGGTTGTGTTTCCACTGACAAAATCATGAAAAGGGTCGAATTGTCATTAGAAGGGGCTAGCCTTGAGTGTTCAAAATCATTATTTTGCATTGACCTTTAAAACAAACTCAAATCATATGCTACATGTCAATGCCGACAATAATGATTACCTAAAATGTAAGGCTTACTTTATAATTATCAAGCATCATTCAAAAACTGAATGTCACCATAGGTAAATAAACTAATGCATGGAAGTGACAAGTGATACACTCGAGATTAGATATAATGCCAAAATTGGAGATATGTACATCAAACTTCCAAAGTATACCTCGAACTTTGCTAACGTAGTCTGTACAAAGGGAGGAGTTTTATTATTACATGCGCACAAGGTGGTCCCCACATGGTAACTGAAGAAAAGACATTATTTCCAATTACACAAGGGTCAATTGCATGTGACCACAGAAGACAAAACAAATGTTGACATCAGAATCAAAGTGGTCCCCAAAATAGATAGAATGCATGGGTGATTATTTTTGCAAGTATTGCAGATAAAGGATTTATTATTTCTCTCCAACAGGGAGATAATTTCTTGCATGTGCATCTAAGTGGGCAAGATTCAGCTACTAATATTATCACTACAAATGGATAAAATTGCAGATGTAATATCAAAAGCAGGACAAATTTTCATGCACAAGGGAGGAGACTTGCTCATCAAGCAATATTTATTATTAGCAAATTATTCACCTGTGCTTTTCTTAAAAATAGAACAATCAACTAGAGTTTAACTGTGATGTAATCAAAGGCTATTAATGCCTC
This sequence comes from Taxus chinensis, assembly GCA_019776745.2. NCBI lineage: Eukaryota > Viridiplantae > Streptophyta > Pinopsida > Cupressales > Taxaceae > Taxus > Taxus chinensis. Next base: position 164,578,226 of record CM034157.1, read on the forward strand.
TTTGTACTAGTTTGCTTTTTTTTATTCCTTATTTATTAGTAAATAGAGGATAAAAATAGGATGCATGGGCTAGTACAACCTTAGTCTATTTTTAGGAAGGGTGGGTGAATTAATTTTTCTATATATTGTGTGCTTTGCCAAAGCACAGAGGAGGATTTTTTAGATATAGGAGTGCTGAAGAATTTTTTTGCTAGTTTTTCCCTTTGAATGTGAAGTATTTTCTACCTTTCCAATTATTTGCAATCTTGTGTATGTTCCCATTAATCTTGTGAATGTTAATTCCCTGATTAATCATCTTACCTAGTTACAAATTTCAATAATTTCTGCTAGATATTAATGTGCATGTTTAACTTAACTGTGTTGTTGTGATTCTTTTCCCTTAATAAATCTAAGTGTTAGCTTTTAATATTCTACAAAAAATTGTTGTCCTGTGCATCAAAAATTCATTCCATATCAATTGTGCATGTACTCAGTCAAAGACCTCATACAATTTTGGTGTATCACCTCAGTTTTAATTTCATTTTACAGTCATCTTTTACCCTTAAACCCTAGAAAATTAGTTTAGGATACATCAATAAGGAACCGACCTTGATACCGGAGACTCACCTCAAAATAGGTATACCCACAGACCTGAGGTGTTTCCATTGTATCTATGAAAGAATTTAGCAATTGGGATTTTATGCTCCATGTAACAGGCCAATTTCACATTCCTCTATTTAACTGGTCCACACATTGAAATTGTTTGGCGTTGCTAAGTTGTATAATCTACTAGTAACTTGGCCTAGGAGACAGGGTTAAGGAGCTAATGTACCTGAAACTTCTACAATCTAAGATAAAAGAGGTGATGCACCAATTTAAATTGTGAAGTTTTATATGCTTTGAAGTTTGAAGTTTGATATTCCACTAAAAACAAATTATAGAAGGTTTCTAGTTCACACCCTAGATTGATCCACTATAGAGAATCCACTTCCTATTAAGCATAAAGGTTTGTTAAAATGTTCAATATTATTTCCATGTAGAGATATCCAAGATGGGAGTGAGTGTTCTAGGATTGTTGCAATGTTACATTCTATATGGAGAGATTTTTATATCATTTAGAAGGTATCAAAGTATTAGAACTGGATTGAATATTTATATCACATTAAATTACAATGGCTTCTTTCTTTTGGCAAATATCTTGTATTACATTCATGTCAATTATCATTTTGGATCTCCAAATTTCAGCTCTACAGACTATGTGAAGAAGCCTTTTTTGAACAATACCAATGTTTTCAGGATTGATATCATACATTGGAAGAGGATTTCCCCTCCTTACAGTATATATGATTAATGAGAGATCAAGATTTAGATTATTCCCTTTGAAATCTTCCTTCAATTTCCATATGACAAAGTATGTAAACTAGGTTTTCATATTAGATAAAAAAATGATTGAATTCTAATACATGTGCATGTAACATATTTCCTTGTACTTTGTATCCTCCTTGGTGAGTAACAAAGGTCGCCCATACTATATCATTTTAGGCTTGTTGTGCGATGTTCTGACACCCTTAGGATTCAAATGGAGCAAACTAAATTTGAAATCATTTTGATTCAGCTTATTCTCACTTAATAGGCCAAGTAGTATCCACTCCATATTATCCAAATATATTCATTTGATTACTCTTATCTGATGAGCTCCTTTACATTGTAAAGTTATGGTCATCCTGACATGTATGCTAATGAAGAGGATTCTGTATTATTTGCGAACTGCTGATCTTAGCTTTCTTTGGAAGCCGAAATGTAATGCAAGGGGTCCGAAGATCTTGAAATTTGAAACTTAGTGTTTTTTTTCTAAAACTAAAGGAGATAGGCTATTGTGGGATCTTCTTGAGTGCTTGAAGAAAAGGGAAAAATTGATTCTAAGGAGACTTGGAAAGAGTAAGTAAAGGAAAAAAAATTGAATCATGTCCAGACATAAACCTATCCATATATTATTTTTTACTTCTCTTTAATACCTTTTAGCTAACTATTCATCTCTAACAATAGGCTGGAGATTTATGAAACTCCAACTATTGACCATAACTCTGACCTCACCATCAATACTTAGATAATTGCCCATAATTGGCACAATCATTAACCACAACAATAGGTTTCAAGCCCGATTTTTTTAACCTATCTTTTGGACTTTAAACCAATCTTACGACATGTTTCCAAGATAAGTGTTGTACCTGCTCACTTTTATAATTTAAAATCATTTCCTGTCTTCAGAACTCATGTTCACTACAATGTTATAGAAATTGGAGAGGGTTAGTGGCATCACTAACCACATTCCTTTTCAAACATGTGCATGTAAATTTCACCTATCTTTTTTGTACCGTCATTCTCTAGACACATGTCAAATCACTGAAGTCCTAACGTTCAGTCTTTAGGGTAATTTCAGACTTTTCTACTTCCATGTGAAAATTATGTCTCTTTGCCTTGTCTTCGAAATGGAAGAACATTTTCATCAAAAGTATGGTGAAACTTCATGCCATGGACATAGCCATTGAAATTTTGATCATTGTGCAATACTCAATATCCTTCATAAGGATGATCCATAGAAAATTTCTATAGATATTCAACACTACACTCTGCAAGGATTATGAATTCCTCCTGATTACCTGACTGTCCAATCTCAAAACATTATAGACTCCCATATTCTAAATGATTCCCTCCATCTTCTCATGTGACAAGGTTGTAGTTCATCATTAGGTGTTTGGCATGACCCGCAATCATTGGATAAGTGTTAGATTGACATTCTTGTGCAAAGCTCAAAATTATTTGTGCCTAACATAAGCAGGAGGGTATAATTATTTCATGTCAAAAATAGGTGAAATATAAAACCATATGGAGAAAGTTTGTTTATGTACATGTTTATGTGTATAAAAGGAGTGTAATTACATCTTCATGTATGGGTATGATTGGGCTGGGTCAAAGGTCAAATTATTCTGAACATCCTAACTGCATGGACTTTACCCATTATTCAACATGACAATACAATACTAAATAATAATGTTGGTCAAACTGTCATAGAAAAACAAGTATATGTAAGATATGGTAATATAAGGCATATTTAGAAAACTTAATATTTCCAAAATTTCCTTAATTCCTCCAAAGGGTACGTATAATTTATTTTATTCTTGTAAAGGCAGTAAACTCATGTTTGAATAAACACATGTGAATCTATTTTTGGAGTTATCTCCAAATATATCTAAGAGTTAAGCTGAGTCCTGGGAGGCTATTTTTGGGGTGTAGGGGTGGTGATTTTTGCTATAAATGTTATATGCTTTGCAACCATTGAAATGTGTCTTTTTGATGTAACAAAGTGTTGGAGTTTTTATTCTAGATTTACCCTTTTATGAGAAATAATAGATTGGCCTTTCTAGAATTTTGTAGCGGTGTGTATTAAGATAGTTGTTTCTTGTGAGTTTATTCCCTGAATTGTTAATTTTTGCTTAAGATATTTACCTTGTTGTAAATTAGGTGTTGTAATTACTTTTAGTGTGCAATCTTTGTGTTTATTTATTGTGAGAAATCCCTTAGAATTACCAATATTTTCCTTGAAATTAACAACAACCCCTTGGATCGTGTTTGTTTCTTACTTTTCTCATCAGATTGTGTATGTTATCTTGTCATAAAGCCCTTGAATTCCTTTGATGCATCACCACATTCTACAATTTTTAGTTCACTTTCTCACCCTTAAACCCACAAATCTAGTTTAGGGATACTCCAAAAAGGGATATAGCCCTTAGTAATCTAAAGATTCACCTCACATTAGGGAGATCCATATCCCGTGAGGTGTCTCAATTATATCCACAAAATTGAGGGAAAAAAAACACACAAATTTGTTACCCCCTCAAAACAGGAGCACTTCTGCTAGATAACAGTGAGATAATTATAAATTAGGTCATAGGATCGAATGCAACCAAGCATTACCTAATCAAGGCTTACACGCACAAAGTAAGGGATATCTTAAAATATTTGAGGCCCTCAACATTCATGTCATTCCAAAAAAGAGAATAAATCTTTTGACATACTGGTTGCAGTTGTTTCAAAGTTTGACATAGCTGAAAATGTGAAAAGACACAAAGTTTAACCAAACATTAGGGTGATAGTAATATATTTTATACAAGACAACATCACCAATTGGAATGTTTTTTATAATGATTAGTAGATTGTAAATTTCATTCAAGAATAGGGTGATTTTTCTTCAAGGAATCAAGACAAGTTGGAGAGGAAATATGGAGACCAAGTGGCTCAACTAAAAAACAACAAGCTTCCTAAGGACTGAATGACCTTAGAATCAACTTTAAACCCCAATGACTAGTTCTAAAAAGAAAATGAAAACTTAATGGTCAAAGGTGAAGATTCAGAACCCATCTTAGTTGGTAAAGGAAAATTTATTCAAATTGGTAAGGTGAGAACTTCAAAAGAAAAAAATGATTTTGTATAACTTTGTTAAGAAGTTTCTAGTGTTTTTGCATGTATTTATGAAGACCTTAGAGGTTTTGATCCCAGTTTAGTTTATCACACCATTGAGTTGTATCCAACTTAAAATCCTATCAGATAGAAACACAGATATGTCAATCCACATATGAAGCCACTGATGAAGAAAGAGTTAAAAACTTAATAGAGTAAAGTAGCATCTTTCCTATCAAACATTCATGTTAGGTGTCCAATATTTTCCCACTGTAGAAAAGGAATGGAGAAAACAGACTGTGTTGACTTAAATATTTGAACAATTCATCTTTGATGGATTAGAACCCACTACCTTCAATGGATCAAATGTTACAAATCGTAGTAGAATCTGAAATATCTTCTCTTAAATGGACATTTAGGATATAATCAGATCATGGTAAAGGAGGAAGACTAGTTAAAGACAACCTTTACCATAAAATGGGGAACCTATTCCTATAAGAAGACGTCATTCAGTTTATCTAATGCAGGAGAAACCTTTCAAAGAGACATGGACATGGCATTTAATGGACTAATCAACAATATTGTTCGTTTATAACTTGTTGATATCACAATGTTCACTAAGGATACATATGATCATCTTCTCCATCTGAGGAAATAACTATTGTTACTTCCTCCTGAGCATTCAAGTGTTGATATATGATTTCTTCTGTAAAAGGATGTGTTCCTTTGATTGTGAAGTCATGCTTGATATAGATTGTATCTTCTTTGCATTTGAAGATCTTTGACTGAGCCAGGATATGCTTGGACTCTTTTATTTCTTTCATTTTTGCACCTGAGTTTAATCTGATTTCGGAATGAATTGTGGATTTACCCATCTATATGACTCAGCCTTGGATCAGTGGCATTGATCCAAGAGATGTTTTAAGTTTATTCGGGATGAACAAAAATTATAGACCTTACGAAGGTTGCAAGGTCTGAATGTGTTGAATAAGCAATTCCAGAGTCTAACTCAGGCTGATCGTGTTAAATGAATTGGTTCCCGATATCGTAATATCAGGAAGGTCTAGACCTTGAGCCAGGTAATAAATTCTGATATATTTATTGCTAGCTTATTATCAAGGCTGGATTGAATCCATTTCGGGAAGGTATATCTGTTGGTTCTTATACTGAACGATTCTATTTGTTAGACCTAGACTGGTTCTATTAAGGTTAATAACCTAAACCTAAACTATAACCTATGGGTTGGATTAGTGCTAATCTAACCTAGCCCTAAACTATAAGCTAAATGTTCTAAGGTTAGTGACCTAGCGCTAAGGAGGTTAGACTAAGTATCACCTTAAGGTCTAACCTATGTTTCTAACCTAACTAATGATCATGGATGAAAGGGACCTATGAAGGGGTGCGAGCCATGGGCGGTAGTTTCTATGGCATTAAATGAGATGGATAAGTATGAAGGATGAGGGATTTGGTGGAAGTTTCAAACGGCTAGTGAAATCCGATGTGGCAGAGTCGCCAAATCTGGAAATGGTCTTTGGTTTGTTTTTGTCCATCGCCAACTATGGCGGTCGGTGGCAATGGAGATTGAGCAGGAATTTCGGAGTTAATGCAATTAAGGAACTCGATTTCTGAGCACGGATTGCTCGGGAAGGCATGCAAAATGGAAAACTAGTTGTTTGTTTGGTTTTCCATGCGCTCCGGTTTTCTCTCTGTTTGATCACTGGTTCTTTGAACCAGTCTACTTGGTGTTGCATGGCAACTATGAGAATAACTAGCTCTTTTCTCTGTCGAGGAAAGTTTATAAGGCATGGAAATAACAAATTATTGTTGTTGAATCTAACGTGGAAAAAGAGGAGAAGGCTCGAGCTCTTTCAGAGGTCTTCTTTGGATTTTTAAGCGACATTACCAGGCATGTTAGGCCCTAACTTTTAAAAATCTTGCTTTCCTTCAAATGATTTCATTAGAACAACTCTGTTCAGATGATTTTTGGTCCAGTTGGTTTTTATGGTAGCATTGTATGAATTAGTTTGTTGTATCTTCATGCTGGTTCGATTATTCAGTTGAACCCTTGCTGGGTGTACATTTTGTTTCGTTCGGTTGAATTATCTTGCTGTGTTTTGCATTTCGGTTAGATTTCGTAGAAATGCTTGCAAGGGTAATGTAAGAAACAGACTCTGTTGGAGTCCATGAAAAGTTTTCTTGGTTGATATCGACTTCTGTAGAAGCCTTGCTGTTTACACTTGTTGAGACTATACTGTTGGAATTCTTGAAATGATAGTATGTTTTGGCTTCTGTAGAAGTTTAGTCGTGAATGCTATATGTTTTTGGATATTGTTGGAATCCTTGAATAGATAGTATTTTTAACTTCTGTAGAAGTTTAATCGAGAATACTATATGGGTTCGATTGATATAGTTGGAGTCCTTGAAAGGTATGTATACGTTTCTACTTCTGTAGAAGTTCAATCGTGAATACTGTATGGTTATTGATATAGTTGGAATTCTTGAATTTATTATGTATCTTGTATCTTTCTACTTCTGTAGAAGTTTATTTGAAGAATACTACATGTGTATCGACTCCTTTTGAATCCTTGAATCGTATATTATGTTTTTCTCTTCTGTATAAAGCTCAGTTGTGAATACTGTGGTTATTGACTCAGTTGGAGTCCTGGATATGTAACCAGTGTTTCGACTTCTGTATAAGCTTGGTTGTGAATACTTATTGATATTGGCTCTATTGGAGTCCTTAATATGTATCTTGTATTTAGACTTCTGTAGAAGTTTAGTTGTGAAGACTGTTGGTGTTGAATTAGTTGGAAACCTTGAATGTTTTCGTATGAATTCGACTACTGATCTAGTCCACGCTGTGTTTACTTTTTAAACTCGACTCTGTATGAGTCCTTGCTGTATTCGTATTATCTCGGCTTGGATGAAACTTTGTTGAAAATAATGAAATGATGATGACTTTTATGAAGATCTTGTTGAGGTTATTATTTCTTGAAAATCGGACTTCTAATTTACACCCATGTTGTATAATCGTAGGGATTTGCTTAGTTGAATGAAGCTGTGCATATTGTGTTTCGACTCTGCGTGAATGTCACTGTATTTCAAATGGAAATGTTAATTGTTTTAATGTGATCTTGTTTCAAGTTTGACTGAAACAAAGAGCTCTTGGCTGTGCCATGACAGGCGATGGCGTTGGATATTTTTCATGTTTGTTGAATAATATGGAAAGTTTTATTGAGCCTATTGGAGTTGGATTATTTATTAATGCTTGTTGCGTGAACTCTCGAATTGTTTAGTAGCTACAGGTGACCTTTATATTTGGAATTAGATGGAACTGTAGCTCTTCTTGTAATTTCGACTGTTTAGTCGCATGCGTAAATGTATTTGCATTAATCGGTACAGTTCAGAATGTTATTGACTTAGGATTCTGATGGACTCTGTTTCTTTCTTCTTGACTGTAATTTATATGTTGATGTATATGGTAAATGGAATAGGAAAAATCCTCTCTCTCCTAGACAGGAAAACTTGTGTGCTTTCTTCTTGCATCCTTTTTGCGATCTCTATGGTAGGGGCATAACAAGAATAAACTGAGTTATTGTATGGAGAGACTGGTATAAAATGAGTGCTGCTGTATAAATAGGTATACTTGTCAATACCATTGAAATGTGTTAGGATGATAAAAGAATTAAGACTGTGGGATTGTTGAATGTTTTAACTGCCATGAGAAATTGTAGAAACAATCTTGTAGGAATTTTGTTGTCTTAAGAATGGTTGTATTCATATGTTCTTAGTCTCTAACATATAGGATGGATAGCCTGATTTAAGTTTGCAATGTGAAGAAATGATTTCATTTAAACAGGTTGTTTGATGAAAACAATTGGTGGATTGCATTTGTTTTAAGAATTAGTGCTTATCATGCTCAGTTCACCGAACTGACCCGTGTTGACAATTTTTGCAGATGATTGCCGTAAGTGGTAAAGGCACGCAGATCTGATATGATGTTCAGATTGTTTAATTTGGTTTTATGATGAATTACAGCTTGATTCTCTAAATGTACTACTTGAAGAAAGATGTTCTTTTGCTGTTGAGTATTGTATCAAATATGTTGAATGCATAAAATGTATTTGATTAGCTTTGAAATGAATAAACTGAGGTATTTGTTACTTATGTGTTTGCATTCGTATCTTGATGGTTTGATCTTCTTCGGTTCGAATGATTTTAAGACCATTGTTATTATTGTACAACTTGGAGACGTTTGTGATTATCTAAGTAAGAGTTGCAAGTTTATGTGACTGAATACTTATGATTGTTTAGTAGTTCTATTATGATCTATTTAAAGCTAATTGTGATTTAGATCACTGATTTTTGAGAAGCTAAGGTTAAAATAAACCCTTTCAGGAAGCTGAACGGGAAGAGTAATCTGTTACTCTCTAACCTTGATCTAAGTCAAGACAACGTACTGAATGTTTTTAAAATCACTATATCTTAACACTAATAAGTAAGATATATTTCAGTTTTAAAGATCTGGAATAAACCCAAAAAGGGATAAGTTTGCAATCTTATGAGAAGACTTGGGGTTACTACCCAATTTTGTAGATCAAGATTATTGTGAAACAATGATCTCCTTGTTGAGACCTCAATCTTATTAAACTTCTCTTTGTGGAATGGGTCTTAATACGAAAGGCAATTTTAAGATGAGGAACCCAGGGGTTGGGAAAAGACTACCCTAAAAAGGAGTGTCTTGGAGTATAATTTAAACTCCACGTAAGTAACACCTTAAAGTTTAGTAGATCTTATCGAGGCGGATTTGAAGGTTGATGGCACAAGTCGATTGCAGGGTTGTACCTTCGAGAAGATTAGGATCTTCTCGAAGATACAATAATGCAGGTGACTTATGGCGACACCCTTTGCATTGATCGTCAAGATTTACTCCTTAAACTCGAACAAGTTTTACTTCGGGACTGGTTACCGACATGGTCATGTTATGAGGCTGCCCCTGGAGACTCGGGGTACCTTGACACACAGGGTTAACTAGGGTTGACCCAGTATGTCAGAGTATCCCTAGTTCTCAAGAGCATCCTTATAACGTTGCCATATTATTAATCCATTTCTGAGTGAATAACTTGGGGCAGGAGAGATTGACAGAAGTCAGTATAATACATTCTACATAACAAAGGAATGGGGTGAAGGACGTATTCCAGATTGACGAGTATGCTGTCAAGGAATATGAGACATAAGCAATATGTTTCAAATCTTTGGCCAAAGTATCGCAAGCTGCTGATTGCGTTGTCCTATGTCACCTAGTCTAAGGGACGAGATGCCGATGAATAATGGTAACAATTATTCAGATAGGTTCCTTGGACAGAGCATTTTGAATCCCAGATTAGGGAAGAGAACCGTAAGAGTGATGTGTTAAAATAAAAACGCCAACTCTTGATACTCATGAATAGATCGGTAGATTACCGAGTCATGGAATGAATAGATCGGAGGTACTCTGAGTCATTACAGCTGCATATGGTTATCTGTTATAAGAATGGTTGTTTTGATTTGTGAGTTCTAAATTATGTATTTAGAACCAGGAAGCATTTATCAAAAAAAAAATTACTTGTTCTAATGTATAAAAATGAGGATGTTACAAAATATAAAGTTGTGAGACCATAATGTGGGACTAAACACTAGTCACTACTATCATCCACCTAGAGTTGCATCCATCTAAGGAACTTGGAGATTTTGCATCCATTTAGCTCCATAACAAGGAAAATGTTGGTTAATCTTCACCATACAAGCATAAGGGGGATTCTATTCTATTCCATCCACCATTCTACTACATTTTTTACATCTAGTTATTTCTCGCTACTTCACAAAGTGTGACTAACACAAGAGCACCTAGGGCACATGATTCACACACACACCAAAACTACATTTGGGTCTGAAATGTAGTGCAACACTCAGTTAGTAAGCCCACTATTGTGGCATCTGAGGTCAGTCTGACCCATTCATTTGCATTTTCCTATTTTAAGGTTTTGATACGTCTTGTGGTCTTTTTGTAGGTATTTCTATTCATCTTGGATTATCAGTGACACTTGGCGTAATGCAGTGAACTTGATGATGGACAAAAAAGGTTTTAGACAGCTTACAAGACCTGTGAAACTCAATTCTGGACTTTTTGCATAGAACAAGGAACTCATTCTGTAGACCAGAGTGCCCGCAGGTGCCCCAATCCCTCTCCAGGTGCTCCAGTCCAACTAGATAGCTCAGATCCATCCTTTTTGGGCCTCTTCATAATCGTTCTCTTCTTCTTATTTCTCCAGTCACTTCTGTGACATAGTCTTGCAAGTTCTCTAATCAGCTGAGTTACTTCCATACTCTCTTGCATATTAGGGTTTATATTTCACTAATTTTATAGTTGTCTTGGGTCATTTTCCATAGTTATTTACTGCATTTATTTACTGTATTTACATGTCTATTCTAGATTAGATTAACTATTCATTATATCCCCATAATTTTAGTTAATCATTTTGGTGAACCTAACATCATCATTCACGCTTATAGGAAACTTCTTCATCCATTATCCTAGAGTCCTCTGATCATGAACATCTCTATTCAAACTTATCTACAAAATCACCCTAATTGTATCGATAAGCTTAGGAAGTACTTGGCTACCAATTACATCCCTCCTCATACTTTTCCCAAATATGTATACCATAAGTTCACTTCGGATCTATCCCTTAATGAGGATCAAATAACTTTCACAACAGATGATCTACCTTCTCAAGCAATACTACAACATGACCCTCCCTTGTATATTCAAGTTTTTGTTAACAAATTCAGAGTCAAACATGCTTTAGTTGATAATGGATCAAGCCTTAACATTTGTAACATCACTTTCCTTCATCATTTAGGTATGTCAGAAGCATCTTTAGCTCATTCAACCATCTCTATTTGTGGCTTTGATAACATCCAAAAGCGTGTATTAGGTATTGTACACTTACCTATCACCATTGGTCCATGTACAATTGATGTTCTATGCCATGTGATGCCTAATAAACTTAATTATAATATTCTTCTTGGGAGACCCTGGATCCATGCTATATATGCAATCCCCTCTACACTACATGCATGAATTAAATTCCTACATCAAGGCACTGTTTATGATGTGTCAGATGATCCATCACCTTTTGAGTATTGTAACTCTTGTTGAAACAAGCTAGTGATACTCCCACTTTCTCTGATATTACTCAAGACATTTTCTAGGTATGGGTTAGGGTATGAATATTTCCACCACTTTGGCTTCTCTGATATGAATATAGATCGAAAAGAACATAAAGTCACAGAGCTTTGGGATCTCCCTCATGGTCACACAAGTTTGGGCTAGGGTATCAACCTCCTTCTACCCCTCCTATAGATACTTATACCACTTTTCATGTTACTTCACTTCCCTTAGTGCATCCAAAAATCATTAGTGATGATGCATCTACCATTTGGGATACTGTTGATACTTTTTCTACCGATAATGCACTACTTTATTATATGTGTTCTTAAGATCATCTTCCCTCTTTTCACCATAAGCAGAATCATCCTTTATCTCTCACTAATGTGACTTATCTTTGTAAACTTGATGTTACCACTAACAACACCGATCCACCTAACACTATTCCTACTGATCCATATATTGAATATTATTCCGCCCTTCTCAATGAAGAAATAATCCAATATAACCTAGGCACATATGAAAATCCACGCATAGTTTTTTTTGCCACTTCCCTCATCCCCGCTGAATAAAAATATATCAAACAAGTCCTCCATGATTTCTCTAGATATTTTGCACATGGGATTATAGTGATATTTCAGAAATTGATCCATCCATGGCCATGCCTAATATTGTCCTTAACTTAGGTGCCAAACTTTTCCAATAGAGAATTTTTAAGATACACCCCAAGGTAGCCCTCTTAGTCAAAGAAGAAATTCAGAAGCTTCTAGAGGTTGGTTTTATTCATGCCGTTGAATATCCTTGAATGGTTATCTAATATCATCTTGGTAATGAAACCAGATGGTAGGGTTCGTTGTTGCAATTATTTTCATGATTTAAACAAACATTTCCCAAAGGATAGTTTTCCTTTTCCACACATCGACGATATTGTTGATTCTACAGATGGATATGATATTATTTCCTTTATGGATGGCTTTGTGGGTTAGAATCAAATCAAGATCAACCCAATTGACCAAGAAAAAAAACCTCCTTCACCATGCCATGGGGTACATTTTGTTATACAGTCATGCCCTTCAGCCTTAAAAATTTCGGGGCTACTTATCAATGGGAAATGACACATATATTCCATGACTACATTCACAAGATCATTGAGGATTATGTAGATGACATCTTGGCAAAATCTAGGCAACGGTCTTCCATGTGAAGGATCTACGAATACTATTTAAATGATTATGATAATATCGTGTGTGTTTGAATCCTAAAAAATGTGTTTTTGGGGTCACAATAGGTAAAATTATTGGATATATTATCTCCCAACGTGGCATTGAGATTGATCCTAACAAAATAAAAGCCATTATCGATATGCCTCCACCAAAAAACTTACATCAATTACGATCATTATAGGGTAAAATTCAAGTTATTTCGATGATTCATTGCACAACTTGCTAATAAGACCCAACCATTCACATGAATTGTGAAGAAAGATACCAAGTTTGTTTAGGATGATAAATTTCAACAAGCATTGATGATATCAAATCTTACTTGTTAAATCTTCCTATTCTAGCTCCTCGCTTAGCTGATCAACCTTCCTTTTTGTATATCTCTGCTACGTTTCATGCATTGGGCAATTTATTGGAAGAACATGATGATTATCAACATGAAAGATACATATACTACATCATTCATACTCTACTCTCTTATGAATGTAACTATAGCTACATTGAAAAATTGTGCCTTGGCCTTGTCTTTGTTGTAGACAAATTACGAGATTATCTCCTTAACAATGAAGTACATATTATAAAAAAGGTTGATCCATTACATTACCTCATATCCTGCACACATTTATCAGGATGATTGGCACATTGGGTAATGCTCCTCATCGAATTTGATTTCAAGTTCATACGCAAAAAGCAATCAAAGAACATGTTATAGCTAATCAATTAGCCATGTCACCCCTTTTGGATACATCCCCCATTTCTTATTCCTTTCACAATGATTTCACTTCCTATTCTATTAAGCCACATACATGGAAAATGTATTTTGATGGCTCTTGTTGTTGATCTGGGGCTGTAAATAAGATGGTATTAATTACTCCACATGGTGACCCACTCCCCTTCACACATCGATTAGGGTTTTCTTGTACGAATAACATCGTAGAATATGAAGATCTCATTTTAGTCTACTTACCACTCAAAAAATCCTCATTCACAACTTATGCATACACGGTGACTCTCAATATTCATCAATCAAGTCAATGATACATATAATAAGAAGAGGAGCATCTAATTCCTTATAATACGCTTGTCAAAGATATCCTAGCTACATTCGAATCCTATTCCATTACTACCATTCCTCGCAAGGATAATCATCATGCAGATGCCATGGCTAGTGCCACGTCACTCATCCCATAAGACATCACTGATGAAAAAGCCACATTCATTATTACACACTTATGACATCCTTATATCTCTATATTACCTCTTTCATCTTGTGCCATAACCTGCAGTCAAGATGTCATCGAATGGTTCATGCCTATTTATAATTATTTATATAAGAAAACTATCCTTGACACTCTACAGCCTCATGAAGCTCGTTGGTTACATCGTGAGGCTACTTGTTATGTTATCATTGGGACAAAATTATTCAAGTGTGCTATTAATGGTTCATCTTCTACGTTGCCTCGTGCTCACTAACATTCCCACTACCATCTCCCAGATTCATGAAAAAATATGTGGTGGTCATTTCTCGAGAAATTCTATGTCATAGAATCTTTAACGACAAGGATATTATTACCCTACAATGGAACAAGATTTCCTTGACTATTTTACTTGTTGTGAACAATGCAAAAAACATGGTAATCTCTATCATGCATCTATATATGACCTCTAACCCATTGTGCCTAATTAACTTTTCTCACTTTGGGGATTTGACCTCATTAGTATGATCAATCCTGAATCCGACAACAATGGACATAAATTCATCATTAGCTACTGAATACTTTACCAAGTGGGTCGAAGTGGCTCCCCTATGAATGGCCACTGGTGATAGATATTTGTAACTTTCTCACCACACATATCATCACTTGATTTGGTGTGCCTTATGCTATAATCGTTGATAATGGATATTCCTTAAAAAATAAGGATCGTTAAAAAGTTTTGTGCTAAATTCAAAATTAAACAATCATTCTCCACGCCTTATTATCTACAAGGCAATGGTAAAGCTGAGGCCACTAAAAAAATGATTGTAAAAATATTACGCAAGACCATTGACTATAGTGGTACTGATTGACATAAAAAACTATTCTATGCTCTATGGGCTTATCGTACTAGTGTTCGTACACCTACTAAAGCCACCTTTTTTCCCTTAGTCTATGGTGTTGAGTCTATTATCCCACTTTAGCTCGAGATACTATCCTTGTAGATCTCTCTTAAAGGAATCCTTAAAGACAATGAATATCATGAAAACTGGTTACATGAACTAGAAATGTTGGACTCATGTCATGTCCAAGCACTCGAACATCTTTGCGCATATCAATCTCACATCACCCATGCCTACAATCGCAAAACTCACTCTTGAAGAGTTCAACATCAGTGACCTCGTCTTGAAATAAAATCAAAAGAATACAAATGTGGAGGCACCTCTCAAAGGAAAATTTAAACCCAATTGGAATTGTCCATACATTATCACGGATAAACTTGGTGGTGGATTTTATCTCCTCGCCACCCTTTTAGGAAACCACTCAAAAATCCACTCAATATAATGCATCTTAAAAAAGTACTATGCTTATATTAACACAACTTGACCATTACCCGATGACACACTCTTGTGCTTTGGTTCACACTTGACTGTTGAACAACATACTACACATGAACCCCACACACTACACAATAGTTACTACACACTGCATCTATTCACACATCGCGCATCTTACATCACACATTATATAGTTAGTTTACATCATTTTGACATTTACACATCTACACATCATACATCGTATTAGTCCTCATCATACATGTGTCACATCTTGCAATATAACATTACATACTACTCATCATACATAACACATAGCACCCATTTACACATTACATTAGTCACTTATCTATCATTTTTTACACATGTTATCACACATCCTACATATCACGTATTCATATGGTCATATCTATTATCATCACACATACTACATTGTCTTCTATGTGCTGTACTCATCACCCTATGATGCACTTTAGTTCCTCAGTCCATACTCGACTGCCAAGGGTTTACAAATCAAATGGACTTTATCATATCATCACACATTTCATCATTTGACCTCTCATTATGAGACATTACTATATTAGTGACACACATGTTATAGGCTAAATGGTCACCTACTCTATCATCTTGTAGTGGTATACACTTTAGGCTACATCACCACTCCCTCTACTCATCTTGTAGTGATATATGCTTTGGGTTAAATCATCACTCCTTCAATCATTTCATCATGATAAACGCTTCAGATATAATGGTTGACTCACACATCATCTCTAGGTCGCATGTTGTCACTAAACATATACACACTCATCGCAGTGTGTTAGAAACAACACACACTTCAACCGTTTCCCTGATGACGCACTCTCGTTTATAGTTCATTCTTGACTACTAACGAGGAAAACCAAATGAACCTCACTACATAAAATTCCATTCACTCAAGGTGCATGCAGATCCTATCACTCCATCTTGCATTCCATTCCATCCGTTAACAACATACTGCATATTATGGTTACTTTTACTCTTGCTTACTTATGATTGTTCATGGCCACTTTATTACACATGCTACTTAGATTACTTGTATGTCATTTATCTATATAGTCCACACATGCATGTTCACATGTTTTTCTAGTTATGATCATAGATATAGGTCTCTTACATGCGGTATGGATGCTCATCTTCTACCCTTCCTACACTGGTCACTGGAGGCATCCAATTTCATCTCTCACAAGTTCTATTGTTTCATTTTTTAATTATAACACTTTACATTCCTTGGTTATACACTACTTTTGACATACTAGTTATATTTCTAACATGATAAAAGGCACTTCATGTGCAACATTTGTTAGGTAAGGATATTTGTCTTACATACTTGTTTGTTACAATTTATGTTATTGTTTACTTTTATTTACGGGATTGTCCCTATGTTTAGTGTGCACACTTGTTTGTTGTATGTGGCCATTATGGCCTTATGTGTCTTACGACATCGTGAGTGGTGTCCCATGTTTGCAACCCACTTTGGTATTCTAATTTGTATTCTTACATGTTTAAATTACTACTTTTCTTGGTATCTTATACACTGCTTGCATAGCTTATACACTATTTTCTATATGCATGCTTGTTCGTATTAATAACTTGTATTTGGATAGCCTTCTTCTTTGTGTATGCCTTGGTTTCTACCAAGTGCATTCCCTTCTACCATATAGGGAAAAGTTACAGAGTTCATACGGTTGGTCCTATTTTGGGGCCACATTTTCCTATCAGTGACATCACATGCACCCCCAAAAGGGGGGGGCATCATTTGGGGTTTTACATTCTACACAACACTTCTACACCTGTTCAGTTCAGTGCACTTTTTTCCGTTAACATTATGGGTTACATACAACGAGTGAGTTCATACCAATCTAATAACCCCATACAAAATGGCTTTTATAGGACATAGTTGTCCTTAGCATTTCAGGGAACTGTCACAGGTTAGAGGATACAACGGATTTCCTCTCTACACTTCTTTGGCTAGTGGTTTTGGATCACCAAAAAAACTAGGACGTACAGAGATCTCTTCAGACACATTCAAGGAAGCAGTTATAGGTTAGAGGATATAACATAATTCCTCCCTACACTTCTTCGGCATATGATGTCAAATCACCCAAAAAACCCCAATAGTACAAGATATCCTTCTACACCCTCTTTCTCGATCATGGATCAGATGCACATGTTCCATTTACATTTTCCATTTGTGTATTTTACATTTACATGTTTTTACACTTATATACATACATTTTTTACACATACATACATATATATTTGACTAATTGATCATTTTATCCTTACAGGTTTGGCCATATGAGAAACAAGTAGTCAAATAGGGTCAACAACAACACAAAAAATGGTGTCAACAACAACATCTCGTGGCAAAAAACAACATACTAACCATGTAGGTACATCACACACATCAGCAGCTACACACACATTTCCGCCCTAGGGTAACACTCATCAGTTTTTTTGTGCTTTTTACATCTTTAGTTTCCACACTCCATCATCTTTTTGTCATTCCACACTTTGTTTAGTCCTTCAACAATGCATTTCTTTCATCACTTTACATCTACATTAGGTACACATATCTATCTACTTTATGTTACTAAGCTTTCCGCTCACCAACATAAAGTGGGGGAAAATGTAGACACAAAATCATGAACTTTAGAAACTATTTAGTCTGGGTCTCATGCTGTTATTTAGAAGGTTTTTGAGTGAAGAAAGTACTAATTAACCCCATCTTTTAGCCATCTTACTTTGTTTCCTTTCTTCATTCTGTGACCTCTTGCTACCTACATGTCTTAGTCAACTTGTTGTCATTTAGCATGTTATTTTATCCTTAATTGGGGCGCTCAAGCTAGTACTGAGGTGGGGCACCCTAGTCTCACCAAGGGCACCCTGATCCTTTTTGAACTTTCCCATCACTTTTTGGGCACTTTCTATCCATTTCAGCTTCTTATCTTTTTGGTGGTTAGCCATTTTAGGGTTAATTATGAAATTAGATCAAGAGAACCCTATAAATATAAAGTTATGAGACCATAATGAGGGACCAAACACTAGTCACTACTATCATCCACCTAGAGTTGCATCCATTTGGAGATCATTTGCATCCATTAGCTCCATCACATAGGAAAAGGCTAGTTCATTTGCATCACACAAGAATATGAGGGATGGATTCTATTCTATTTCCATGCACACATTCTATACTATATTTTCGACATCTATTAATTGCTCTCTACTTTGCAAAGTGTGACTGACACAAGAGCACCTAGGGAACATGTTGCACACACACACACTCGAACTACATTTGGGTATGAAATGTAGTGCAATCACTCAGTTATGTAAGCCCACTATTGTGGCATAATTGAGGTCAGTCTAACCATTCATTTGCATTCTTATTTTTTAGGGTTTTGATACTTATCTTTGGATCTTTTATAGGTCTTTCCATTCATCTTGGATTATTAGCGACACTTGAGCATAGTGTAGCAAAAATTAATACGACAAACATAGTGAAGGTTTCATATAACACTTACAGAACCTATGAAACTTAGTTTTGGAACTTTTTCACATAGACCATGGTACCCATTCTACAGACCAGGGAAGCCACATGCGCTCCAGTCCATCTTCAGGTGATCAATTCCAGCTAGATAGTTTGGATCCATATTTTTTGGGACATCTGCACAACCATTCCTAATTTCATGTTTCTCTAGTCACTTCTGGGACATAGTCTAATGAGATCCTCTAATCAAATTAGTTCATTCTAACTCTCTTAGTACTCTAGGGTTTAGCGTTTCCATTTTCATAATTGTCTTGGGTCACTTTTTATAGTTGTATCTATTGCATTCTATTTACTATATTTAAATGTTATTCTAGATTAGATCAACTAATATTCAATATCCACATCTTTAGTTAATCAGGTACTTTAAGCCATGTACAAGGCAACAAATAAGATTCATCTTTTCTGTTTCACACGCCAGTGTAGAGTATTGGATTGACAATAAGGATCTGAAGAAGATTTACATTGCTAGTTTGATAAGCTAAGGAAATGTTTTTGAGGTATGAAACTCAAATTAAGGATATTTTCGATGCCTAATAAGATCTATAAGTATTTGAGAAGGGGATATATGTTAACACTTGAGATGATTCAATCCAAGTTAAAGCTAATCATCAGTCTTGTAAGTTAAAGCTCTCAACATGGACCAAGTTTTATTTATTCAAATCTTTTCCCAGATGTCTTGATGGATTCGTTATGTAGTACACTTTCTTCAATTATGCCAAGTATGTGCTCAAGAGATTGATGTCAAAATGTAAAATGAAGATGATTTCAAGAAGCAACATTAAATCTGATAATAGGTGTACTTGTATGGATTAAAGGTTCTAGTTTAGTGCATCTAAGTGACATGGTGTTCTCCTAAGGAGCAGTCTAATTAGATCTAGTCAAGTAATGGAAATGCATGAGTGTTTGTCATCTTGGGTCAAGAAGAGTGAGGTACACTTAGGGGTCCATGTGTAACAATAGCTTAGAGATCATGATAACACATGGTATATATTATGTTTGATGGTCTGCTAATAAGGTGCTAAGAATATTGCATGCAACTATGAGAATTCAAAAAGTGAAGCATAAAACATGTCATTTCGGGTCTATATATATGAGATAGTATCCCTTGATAAGTCCACCCCATCTCCATGCAAATTTTTCTTAACCAGTCATACACATCTAGGATAGAAGACATCCTTGTTTAAGAGGTTAGTGACACTCCAAAAATGAGGCTTTGACCACAAGTGGATTCTAAGAACTACAAACTAGGTGTTCACCAAGTTGACAAAGTAGTCTCACTTAAGGAAGTAAATGAGTTGACCAACATTGGATTGGGTTCTATGAAGATATTGTGTAAAGATTTGAGTGTTCCTTCCATATAATTTACTCAATAATGGTCTAGAATTTCTTGGAACAGAATATATCTAAGTAGGATGTATCAAGAATGGAACATATAATTAAGCACATGCCTTCAAATCTATTAGCCCCAAAGGTAATTTTTTGTACTACTGAGTCCACAAATAATGAAACTTGTTGAGTATCATAAGTGAGTCACTTTTGATGAAAACAAAGGAATTGTAGACACTAAATTTGAAATGCATCCTTCTGGGCTAATACTATTACTCCCAAAAGATCACTCAATTGACCATATCTCCGTTATAATTTAGTGGTTATGGACTAAAGAACTAATGGATGCCAATATTCCTTGAATTACTAGTGATTTGGAGCTTATCAATCATCTGGAAATTAAGTTTGACTTTGACGACATCGGAAGTCAAGGTATGAATAATTCATGGAACTAGAAGAAATTAGCGATTATTAAGCTAATTACAGCCTAATGGAGAAAGGATCAAGCTTAGATTAATATACCCTATTTGATAAGAAATGGCTCAAAAAGGAAACTCTATCCAAATCAAGGATCACTTAGTTCTTCCACAAATGGGATCTCAGACAGAGATTCAAACTAGGTAAACTAGCCTCAAAATTTTGATGCAATATGGTTGTGGCTCCTCGCATCCTAATTTTAGTTAATTCACTAAGTCAATTAATGTTTTTCAATTAGCAAGATTGTATAGAGAATTTGAGTTGTAGATTCTCACATGCAATAGGATCTATCCTAAAGTATTGCTATTGAAGACTAAACATTCCTAACCTTGTACACCATGTTTAGATTTATATTTAAGAAATTGATCTAATTGATTGTAAGCACATTGTCCTTGCCTTGGTAGGTTAGATTCAGTATTTACTAGAGTGCACTGTATCAGAATATGATTTTGTTTCATTTTGGATGAGCATGGTCACCTTCATAGTTGAGTATCAACAAGGACCTCCAAATTAGATTTGCTTACTTTAGATAGTTATTTCTGGTCTATCAGTTGAGTTTATACATTTCCAATGAATCATTAAGTAATCTTTAGCTAGAGATCAAGATTCATAGTATCATGTTGGGAAGTTATGTTCAAGACAGGACTCCAAAGACGATATTTTATCAGAAGATCAAGCTATTTGTGGAAGATTTTCCAATAATCTTTATGTTCTGAGTGTAGTGTGCATGAAGTCTCTGCACCATACTTCATACTTGATTGCTGAATCATTTCTAGAACTTCAAAATATTAGGTTAGGAAGAATCAATTTAGAAATGAAGAGAAGTTAGTGTATTTGGTAGAAATTTGAAGATGAATTAAAAGATTTAATTGCACATAACATGTTTTTTGCTTGATAATTCTTAATATATAAATACATAAATTCAACAATGAACGGAGAATTTTAGGCTAATCAAGAACATGTTAGCAAAATATAAAGAAAATCTTAGGTAGTGCTGAATGAATTTAGAGTTTTAATTACATTAGTTATGAGAGCTCAATTTTCAAGAAATAGTATCGGTAAGAAACTACAAGATAATTTGATGAGGCAAAAAAATTTCATGAAGGATGAACTTGAATTTTCAAGCTGTATGGTGGATCCAGATAAAGGAAAAGATTTTGACAACACTTATGAAAAATAACATCTTGTAGAGAAAAAATAGCCCTCAGATCAGTTTTAGAATGTACTAAGTGATGAAGTGAAAATCAATGAAACAATATAGATCAGCAAAAAAAGTCTAGATGTTAGGAGGCTATGTCTTATCATGGGGGTACTTGGCTAGGTTAGAAGCCAATTTCAGTAGTATTAGAATTAATTCAGTGAATATTTTAGAGAACAAGGAAGAATATTATGATCTCAAGAATCATCCTCAAAATCTCTCAAAATAGCTCACATATTAGATAGAGGTGTTTTTATGCTTTTGGAGTGATCTTTTGAGAAAATTAAAGGTACATATCTTATTTCCATCTTCGTCATGTTACCTATTTTTTAAGCTGAATTTATGGCCTCACTTTTTTAGAAAGGGAAGTTATTTTTCGTTTTTTGTTTTAGGATTTGTTTAGTTTCAATTTTCTTCTTATATTAGGTTAGTTTAGGATTTCAATTTCAATAAAGTGCCCCCGGAAACTTGTAGTTTTCATTCAATAAGTTCATTTCATGCACATGATCTGGTTTACTAGATCTTTTGCCATCTTTAGCTATTTTTCAGAAGGGTAGGGTTTTAGAAAAGGGAAGATTTTTGGTTTGGGATTTGACTCCATGCCCAATGGAAGAGATTAAGGAACTGGTATTTAATCTAGTATGCATATTTATCCTACAGAATCACCAGAAATGTTGACTTTATTGGCACCCGTGTAAAATGTCAACTCAAAACTTCATTTTTAGATGGAAGGGATTGATGTGATGGACCTAACTAGAAATAAAAAGGAAATAAACTATCAGTGTTCTAGTTTTAGAATGTATACCTCCTACCTAAGGTGTCTTTCCTATCACATCTTAGCCATGATCATGCATTAGCTCCCTTAAGAACCAATGTAGGACCCTGACACATACGAGAAAGAAAGATGAGGTTAAAGTTCAAAAACCCAAAAATAGAAAAGGGACAGTTCACTTCAAGGATGATGTAGCTTTTTAGCTTATCTTTATTCACTTTTTAGTTGTTATCATTTATCTTCAGTTCATTAATTATTATTAAATGAAACGTTCCTAGTGTTTACGAGTTGTAAAATAATTAATTTTACATCATGTAAATGAAAGAATAATGAAAAAAAGACAAAGATATAATTCATCACATGAAGAAATTTTAATTTATTTCATAATTATAAAGTACATTGAACCCACACAAGATGAGGGAATAAATCTGAAAAGTAAGAACATAAATGAAAGTACATATATGTACAACTATGAATAAAGAAAGAAGGAAATCCATCATTTCCTGTTAGATGGATTTCCCAACCATAGTTTGGATGGGTTCAATGTTTTCCCTTGCTGCTTCCTCTCCACCATCCTCTATAACTAGGGCTGGGGGATCATTGTACCTAAAAAGAAGAAAAATGCTATAATAGTGGCTATAGGCTTTCATGTTTGATGTATTCACAACTTTAAACAAATGAAATTTTAGAATGAAGAATAAATCTGCAATAAAAGAAAGGATTTTATGCTTCACTTGTTTTTCTAACTAGTTGTTCAATGTGCAAGTACATTTCTCATAAATGAAACACGTACAAAAAGGTGAATGAATAAAGAGAGTTAAAATTTTCACAAGAAGAAACAAAGTACAATGGAGAATCCATTACACATTGTATGTCATGATAAAAACATTGAATTTCTTCGGTTTCAATATGATTTTCCAGTATAAGCTTATTTAAGAACATAAAAAATCAGAATGTAAATTTTTTAGTCTCAAAAAATAGGACAAATTGTATATGTTCTAGAAGACTTTTTCCTAAAAGAGAACAATTATCAATTTGCATTATACTTTAAGCTAATTACAATCACATCCATCATTGAAAGTATTTCTAGATGCAAGTCATAAATTGCAGGATCTATTTTAGAAGGTCCATATTCATTGCATGAGAAATCACTAATGATATTAAGGAAGCTGGGATCTTTGACAGGTATGTACCATATAATTATTCTCAATGGGATCAAGTTGTTGTTTCAAAAATTACTCCATAAAAAAATACAACAAAGTTCATTCATCAAAGGTGTAGACACTAAAATTAGGTCACACTCCCCTTTGGTCCCTCGACGAATAAGTACCCTTCATCACACTCACCTAGCCATGGCCCCCTTCACCCACTAATATTAATTTAATTAATTTAATTAAATTAATTCATTATCCTCACCATATTTATTATTTAAATATCTTAATTTAAATAATATCCACACATACACCTCACTTAGACACCTCATCAAGCCAACTCAACCTAAGACCTATTCTTAGTAAGTTGCCATAACTAACTAAGACTTACCCAAACCCTAAAAATCAATGCCTACATTCTCTCTAACCACATTCCTGCATGCTTACAAGAAGCTTCCAGTCTAATCCATGGGTTAACGACATGAGATCTGAGAAAATCAAGAGGATCTCCCTAGTTTAGTAAACCTAGGAAATCCCACCTTGATTGACGCCGGTTACCCCTAACCGTCACTGGTTAAGCCGGAACCACCATCGGTTACCCTTTTAACCCTCAAAACAACCTTATTTTCAAGGTTGGAAAAGATTGGAAAAAGTTGGTGAAACATTGAGATCTTCTTGAGAGATATCACATCTTCTGAGATCGAATTCCAGCGAGAGCACACATGCAAGGAAAGAGATCAAGCATTTTCCCCTGCACAGCCACCCCAGCAATGATCTGATCTAACCAAGCAAAGAGGAATGCACATGCAGCCCATGCAGAAGCTCTCCTACAATTTGTGATCACCTGCAGCCTTCAACCTCTCATCAGCACCTCCATCCCTCACTCACAGGTGTCTAGGACCAGGATCCAAGTAAGTATAACATTATACTTCTCTGGTTTATTTCATTTCATCATTATATTATCACCTATTGTTCACCTAGCCACCCATTGACCTCCTTCAACATTCCCCCTCCATATACCCATTAAAACCTCACCAAATCCCTCCCAAATCACCCAATACCTCATCCCGACCAACCAAAATCCTTTGTGCAATCACAAAGGAGACCCAAAACCCATTCTGTGGCATTCCCAGAACTCCACAGTAACCAGCACCGGTTATATCTAACCACCGTCGGTCACCCTGAACTGGCATCGGTTACTGTATTTTCCCATACAGCTTAGAACAGTGACCTACCCACCTAATTCCACCTCACCCTCATTCACCTGTGATCTACCTGAGACTTTTGTCAGACCTACAGAGACCCAGAACCAATTATTTGACCTTCGGATCCTATTCTAACCTAGCCTGTTAGATTAGATCTTTCTTATTGTGTTTTAAGTGAGATACCTAAATCATTTCAAATTACAATAGGATTTACTTTATTTACCACATTAAATTGTTTAAAACAGTGGACTGACAGCCATCTAGGAAGTATCACACTTCCCGGATCTAGCACATGCTAGGCAGTTCACTGCATATATTGTTTAACTTTTTCTGGTGGTCTTGCTTTTCATTACAGGTAGTTCCTCCTAGCCAAAAGGAAGCTCTCACAACCAGCTGTGGATTCAGAAGTCATACGCGTGCAACAACCCATCAACCAACATTAAAACAGGTATTCCTCCTACGCCCGTTACCCTATCTGTTTCGTCAATACTTCAAAGAAATGTCTAAGAATCAGGTGAAACATTTTGGCATGCCCGGTGGGACCCATCTAGGGTTCCTTGCATTTCATTCATTCCTAGGAAAATTTGTGTGTTTGTTTCCCTTCTAAAAAGCATACACACTAATTTTCTTCCTTGGTAACCCACCTTTTCTTTCTATTTGCTCTAAAGGAAACCTTTCTTTTGGTGTAATTAAAAAGAACCATTTCTTCATGTTTTCTGCATTGTAGTGAAAGAGCATCCCTCTTCCTCTTCATCTTATTGTGTCATCCAACTTCACACTTCGATTTGGGCTTAAAAATAAGTGCATTCCATTCTGATTTATCGCATTAGCTCACATTAATTGCGGGCAACCTATACGCTGGAAGTCATGACCAGCTGATGGTTGACAAACGAACCGTAGAAAGCACTTTCTTTCTCTTTCTCTCTCTCTCTGAGTCTTACCAAACCTCACAAAAATTGAAAATACACACATTCTTAAACAACATCTTACCTGGAAGAAGTTGTAGGTGATCACACGATCATGACACAGTGGGCACCCAGCTCGCTGCTCTGTCGAGTCATACTTCAGAGTGAGGCCTGCCCCCACCATAACATACCTGAAACCTCACCTTTTAGATCTCCTTCTTCGTAGGAAGCCATCCTCACCAAAAACTCTATTTCACAATTCATGTGTCAGTCCTTAAATAGCATAAGCTAAACAAACATAATAGAAAAGGCACTCCTAGGATCACATTTTTCTTAGTGTTTCTACTTGGCTTGCGTTTTGAGGTGAGAGATCATGTTCTTCATTTTTCTTGTTCATCCTTGCACGCTCCTCATCACAGCTGGTGTATTCCGGCTTCACCTGAGTGTGCCTGGGCCATATCATCATCATTCTTAGAATTCTGGGTCTGATTCTACATCAGATTTTAATTCACAACCACTTTTCTTTCATCACTATTTCAATTTCACAGTGACTGGTGTAACTGTCATCGGTTACCCTCTGACCATCGTCGGTTATACCCAACCGACGTCGGTTCCAGGTCCTTTTGTTAACCTACCCAAAAGGACATTTTATTCATTTTCTTCCACTTTTCACAGTCCCTGTCACTGCCATCATTCCCATTGACGTTGTAAAACACCATCAAATTTGGCATACCTATTAGATTTGACCTTTTGCCTGGTTTTTCACTCACTATTCATTTTCTACAGTGACCGGCAGCAGTTACCCCTGACTGGCGTCAGTTTTCCCTAACCAGCATCAGTTATCGTGTTTCATTTCCCAAACCACATTTGGTACCTAATACACTTTTTATCATCAGATTCACCTGTTCCTGCTATTTTTCTGTGTCATTTACAGAGAAACAGCTCTACCTGATCAGTACTGGTTCACATGGTGCTGACCCGAAAACAAGCAAGCGCACTCGTATTTCATGCCAGTTGTCAACCACTCCCACCTAGTCCTTCACCACCTTCCATTTTATCACCAGCCATGGATCCCATCCAACCTATCACTATCGCTACTAGAGATGAGGAGTTCGCACGACTCCTTGACCAAAACCCTGCCGCTTTGCAGTTTTACCTTTCCCATTCATCCACTCGAGATGCCTTGGGTCAGTTGATATACGGCATGCCCGTATCTATCCCCCTAACTCTCACTCCCACTCCTACATCAGCCCCATCTAGCTCTGTGTTTGCCCGCATCTACTTTACCCCCAGTCATCTCATAGCTAGGTCCTATACCCGCTATGACTTCACGCATCTGCCACCTCCGTGGCACCCACCACATCCACAATACCCTCGACAACTACCCAAAACGCAACCTCATCCACCCCTAATGTCTCACACATACCCATAGCTACATTACCACCTCTGGTGTCGGTGACCCCTACCCCATTTCAGAACGTGGTCCTTTCCATTCCACAATCATTAGCCCCCATTGCCACTAGGGTTACCACAACCCTTCCACCTCCATATACATACTATCAGCAGCCTCTTGTTTCATCCATTATTCACTCTGGGTACGTACCTCCTGTTTCACTACCTTCTTCCCAATCAACCTACATGGAAGCACCATACACTGGAGTGCCACCCCCATTATATGCCCAAAACCAACCCTCTCATGCTACAGGAGGCACCCAATCATCACAACCTACCAACGACCTAATCAAATTGATGTTGGACAAGATGCAGACATTGGAGGCATCAGTTTCCGGCTCCCACAACACTCTCACCTACGATGAGATTTGCAACGAGCCCATCCACCCATCTATTCCTATTCGCCCATACCCCGTGCATTGGGAAATGCCTAAATTCAATCGTTTCAATAGCAAAGAAGACCCGCAACAACATTTGTGGTCGTTCAAACATGGGTGTTATCTGATCGCTCATGATGATGCCTTGCTCTTGAGAACCTTTCCCATGTCCCTCACTGGACCTGCATTAGATTGGTATAGTGGGTTACCTAGACACTCTATATTCTCATTCAATCAGGTAGCCCAAGCCTTCTTGGATCATTTCTCTATCAATATCATCAAGAAGGTTACCATGACTGACCTATACTCCACGCGCAGTCAGTATGAGGATGAATCTATTGTAGATTTTGTCACTCGCTAGTGTAGCTTGATCAATCAACTCACCTTCCAACTGCCACAAATAGAACTCATTGAGCTCTTCACATGGGATTGTGCTAGACATATCTCATTGACCTTGTAGGTCCAAACCTTCCAAACATTCGATGAAGCATTCACTATGGCACGAAAGTTAGAGATTCAGGCCATCGAAGAGAAGAAAATCCAATTACGCAATAAGAATTTGGCATTCAAGTCGAATGATACCTCTTCTTCTTCCAAACCACAAAACAATTATTCAAAGGCTAAGGGCACCACTAACGCTGTGGTACTCAAGGCTAGCCCAACTCATCCGTCAAATCAGGCTACCCCCTCATCTAATCTCTCACCCATCCAGACTTTTCAATTCAGATGAGAAGTAGTGGAAATACACCCCAATTGGGGAACCTTACTCTTCTGTCTTAGAAAATCTTATCAAAGCCAGAGCCATCACTCTTCCACCCATAAAACCACACACTAGTTTTGACCCTGCTCGCCCCATGCCCGCATGGTATAAGGAACATGACTTCTGTAACTATCATCGAGTAAAGGGTCATAGTGATGGCAACTGCATCACTTTCAAAAATATTGTCCAAGAAATGCTCGAGAAAGGTGAGTTAACCGTGGATAATCCTAATGCACCTACCAACCAAAACCTACACATCTTCAAGAAACCATTTCCCAACCATGCTCCTTCGTCTGATCAAACCGGTGAGACCTCAACTCATGATACCCATACCCGTGAGGTTCACGCTATTTTTAATGACGCACCTGTCACCTCCCAAATACCCCATATTCCTTCCATAGAGGAGATTCTAGCCCGAAGTCCTCCTTCTGCATCGGAACCAATCTCCCCTTGTTCTTTCACCAACAGAGGAACACCTTTCATCTCCTTCATTACCTACAGAGGAGTCTTCCGCTAACATCGAGACCATTTCACCTTTGGCTTATCCACTTAGAGAACCGATACCCACATTATCTCCTCCACCCATAAAGGAGCACCCATTACCTCCTCCACCCATAGAGGAGCACCTATCCATTCCTCCACCTATAGAGGAGCACCCATCATCTCCTCCACCCATCACAGACCCAGTTGAGATACCTTTGCCTCTTGGTGAGCATTCTCCATCAGCTACCCAAAATCCTGCAGACCTACTTTCCGACTCTCTTACCCACGGAAGCTGAAGCTAGCCAATTCCCCATCTGTAAGACACATTTTACGGGAATTTCCATTAGGTCCTCATCAACTCCACCTACAGACGTGTCATTCTCATGTTTGGCCGATCACTTAGATTATGTGGATAGAGCCTTATTATGGGGGCGTCTTCTGCTTCCGGTCTCAACACAGATGCAGATGTCACTTACTAATACTTCCACTATCTACCCAAAAATATTTCAACCAATCAAACGAACACAACCACCTCTATCACCACTCCTTCCATGACACCTGTCATAGCTCAAACCATACCCTTACCCATAACTCAACCTACATCTAAACCCAAACCCACACCTACAACATTTGCCTCGACTAAACCTATTACCACCTTAGGGGTCACCCCAACCACCAGCCTTACCCATCCACCTATCAAATTGGATTTAGCTACATCCTCCAAAGACAACACCACACCTACTCCGACAACCAAACAGAAGCACCAAACCCATAGAACTCATACCCCGGCTGCACCAATCACACCTGCACCTGTCCCGTCTGTCTTAGGATCTCAGCTTCCCAACATGGTCAAGCAACCTCCACCCATCAATAAACCAAAAGCACAACAACCCATTCCTCCCTCACAAACCTCTAATCTCCCCAGACACCCAACATGACTTACACCAGCACCTGTAGTATCTTTACCACCCATACCTCCAATACCCTCAGCTATTACTTCACTACCCACTACACTTCAGTCGTTGTCTCTCATAGCCCCAACACAACATGCATCATCTACCTTCACAGCACCTCTGTTATCCTCGTGGGTAACTCTCCCTCTTCCCCATCTACTTTTCCTTCTAGACCTCATACACCCATATCACCTTTACCCAAGAAGGTGCAACCCAAAAACAAAACTCCACCACCCCACAATAAGGTAGTCAGAATAACCACACACCCTCCTACCCATTCATCTACTATACCCCTACCTAAACAAGCACGACCGACACCCAAAACCATGCCAAGCACCCAAACCCATAGCTCGACCCGCTCCTCCTCTTCCAAAGACTGTTCCTCGACAATCAACCACACCTACACCCAAACCCATGTTCACTTCCCATTACGATCCACTAGCAGGGTCTTATGCCAAAATTTTAACCAACCTCCTTGAGACTTCTGTCATCACATTACCGCCACTCAAGACCTTATGACCCCCTCAAACCCAAGCCAAAAGGGTTTGATGATACTAAAATTTTGCACCTACCATCGTGTGCTAGGGCACGATGTGGAAAACTGCAAGGCCTTGAAAACCATCCTTATCCAGTTGTGTCCACCGGAAGCCAACTTTGATGACAACGACCTTCTCGACGAGGATCCTACTTCACTGACACCCATTCCTACACTACCCACTCAACAACCACAACCTCCACCCTCACAGCTCCTAGAGCCACCCCCAAGATTTGAAATTAACATGGTTCGCATCAAAGAACTTGCCACACCATCACCCCAATGTCGTTGCACCCAACTCACCTCACAAGGCTTTTATCCTCTAGTAGGTTTTTTCCCATCATGTCATTATACCACTCACCCTACACCTTCTCCATTTGCCAACTCCCCTCAAATCAACATGATACATGTCACTACACATGCTCAGAAGGATAAGGGTAAAGAAAAGGAAATTGACCCACCAACCAATCCTATACCCAACATACCATCTGCACCCATACCTAAAATCACTATTTGTGGCCCCACGTACCCCATTTCTAATGGCGTCACACATCGCACCATGCTCAAAAAACTACACCAATCTCCCCTCAAGATGTCCTTATATGACCTCATTCAAACCTCAAAATCCCATCGTCAAGCTCTCATGGAGGTTCTTCAATCTATTGAGGTTTTACCCAATGACCCTACACCCATAGCCTCCATTATCACACCCCATCATGTAGCCTCTCTCACTAAATTACCACCTTCATCTTTACCCCACCCTATTCACCAAGTAGCCTCCCTTAGCTTCTCAGAGGAAGAGATTGCACCACACCAAAATGATGACCCAGACCCAACCCTCTTCATCTATGTCCACATCGATGACATACGGGTACACCATGTGATGATTGATGGGGGTGCTAGCATTAACATCATTTCATCCCATGCATTCACTCAAATGCACATACCTGACAATTGCATGCATAAACATCTGGTCATGTTGCATTCATTCAATGATGCTATCACCTCTACACTAGGCACTGTCATCCTCCATGTTCGCGTGGGCCCCTGCACTGTTCCAGAATTATTTTACGTTTTGGAGGGGGAATTTCAATATAACCTGTTGCTTGGTAGACCCTGGATTCATGTCATGGGTTGCATTCCTTCCACTTTGCATCATTGTGTAAAGTTTGAACATGAAGGACACACCTATACCATTCCAGCTGACCCATCACCTTTTAAAACATGCAACATGCTTTACTAACCCAATGATGTGCTCATACCTATTAAGCCGTCTACCTCCGCAACCGTTACTTCTTCACCTACACCTCCACTTACCAGTACAGTCGCTACCTCAACCACACATACCTCCTCCATTCCTACTACTGCCACAACCTCCACGGCTGACCCATCAGCTTCCCAATCCATTAACTCTACCTCCGCATCGACCTCCGACACATCATCCATTCCAGCTACCTACATACCAACCACCGATCCCTTGGAAGGTGTTTTTCAATGCCTCACTCTAGGGGAGTACCGCCTATATAGTGTCAACACATTCCTTACTCCACAAGAGTACGGAAGCCTTCACCAACACCCTCGTTATGATCACCATATAGGAGAACATCTCTTGTATGGTCCCCCTCACCTTCGTACTAGTCTCACCTATGGGGGACTTGATACTACCACTTACACACCTGAACCACCGTCACAAACTCACCCATTTTCTACTGACTTCCAATCACTTACCAATCACTGTTTCACCCACACCTTCCTGCACCAATGTGCATGGAAGGGTTTTGGTTTTGGATTTTATGAGCAAGGCCGCCATACCATTATTCCATGTACCACCCGCAAACATAACGACCATAGTGGTATCGGCTTTCCTGAACCACCTACCAAACAAGCTCGCATTGAACTCATTGAGGACACTAGCCCTTCTCCACCTTCTTCACCCACTCCACCTTCATCACCACCTTCACCGACAGAGTCGATGGATCCTGAATCTATCCCTCCTAACTTTTTTTTTCATAAACACCATTTCCTTGGGGCCTCTGACTTATCAATGTGAGGGCGAGGCCCCTTCCACTCTTCCCTTCCTGTATCCTGAAATGATCGATGATGATACACCTTCAATTAACGTCGTTCAATGTTAGGATGATGAATCTATACTCACCTACCTTGGTGCAGAAGACTCATATATTCATCAATCGTTACCTTCTGAGATGCAAACCATGTTGAATGAATTGACTATCGAGATCAACATTCATACTCAGGATGACCCGCACATCCTAAAGATCGGTCAATCTTTAGATGCTGCTGAACAGGAAGCCATCACTTCTTTTCTCAGAGATCATAACCACGCTTTCACTTGGTCTTACGCAGACATGCTCGGTATTGACCCCACCATAGTGGTCCACAATATCGTAACCATTCCCGATGCCAAACCCATCAAACAAAAGCTGAGGAAAATACACCCTCGCATTGCTCTTCTTGTCAAAGAAGAACTTCAGCGCCTTCTTTCCGTTTCCTTCATCTTACCCATTGATTATCCTCATTGGATTTCTAACATTGTCCCTATCACTAAGGTGACAGGGGGACTCCGCATTTACATGGACTTCCGTGACCTCAACCTAGCATGTCCGAAAGATGACTTTCCCTTACCCGGTATTGACCAGCTGGTTGACCTTACTGCTGGCCATGAGATGCTATCACTCATGGATGGCTTCTCGGGTTATAACCAAATCTTGCTTGCCCCAAAGGATCAACACAAGACCTCATTCATCACCCCTTGGGGGACCTTCTGCTATCGAGTCATGCCTTTTGGCCTTAAAAACACTGGTGCCACATATCAGTGGGCTATGACTTACATCTTCCATGACATCATGCATCACATATTGGAAGATTACGTGGATGATCTCTTGGCCAAATCTAAACGCTGCTCGAGCACCTTGCCATCCTCAAAACCATTTTTGACTACCTCATTAAATATTACGTTCACCTTCAGCCTAAGAAGTGCATCTTCGTGGTCCTCTCAGGAAAGCTCCTGGGATTTATCGTTTCCCTACGTGGTATAGAATTTGACCCTGCTAAAGTCAAGGCCATTCTAGAAATGCCTCCACCCACTAACCTTAAACAACTCCGTAGCCTGCAAGGTAAATTGCAGTCTATTCATCAGTTTCATTTCACAATTATCTGATCGATGTCAACCATTTCATCATCTGCTCAAGAAGGATGTCTCCTTTAAATGGGATGATGACTACCACAAAGCTTTTGAGGCCCTAAAACAATACCTTCTCCAACCACCCGTACTCATTCCACCTAAAGATGATCAACCTTTTTACCTATACATCTCAGCTACCGATCATTCCTTGGGAGCCATGCTCGCTCATCGTGATGAACAACACAGGGAGTAGGTGGTTTATTACATAAGCCATACTCTTTTGGACTATGAAACCCGATACACCCACCCTAAAAATATTTTCTTATCCTTAGTGTTCATTGCCACCAAACTCCGTCATTACCTACTTAACCACAAAACCTATGTTGTGACCAACATAGACCCCTTACACTTCATGTACGCCAAACCTTATCAAAATCAGTGTGCCACATGATGGCTTATGCTTTTAGCTGATCTTGACCTTGAATTCATTCATCAAAAGTCCATCAAGGGCCAAGCTATCACTGACCAATTGGCTGATGCACCTATTTCTAGGGATCAACCCTCTAATTTTGACTTTCCAGATGAGTCAATTGCTACCCTTTCCCTGGACAAACCCCCTTACCAAATGACACTCTTCTTCGATGGTTCCAAGTGTCAGTGTGGGGGTGGGGCTGGTATTATCCTCATTCCCCTTGATGGTGAACCCATGCCTTTGTCTTTCAAACTAGATTTTGAATGCACCAACAATATTGCCAAATACGAAGTGCTCGTACTAGGTCTCCAAGTTGCCTATGCCCTAGATGTCAAATCAATCAACATCTTTGGTGATTCTCAATTGGTCGTAAACCAAGTCAATGGTATATACCAATGTCGTAACGAGATACTTCAAAAGTATAAACATCATGTAGACATACTTTTGACCACCTTTGATCGTTACACCCTTCAAACCATCCCACGTTCAACCAACAAATTTGCAGATACCATGGCCTGCTTAGCTTCCCAAATACCTGCTTCACCCGCCGATTCTAAAATATTTGTCACTGTACAATACCTCCAATCACCTTCTTATTTACCTCATGATGTTTACTTAATCGGAAACACCCTTGACCCGAGTGACCTTTGGTACAAACAATACTCCGACTACCTTTCTCTCTCCATCTTACCTCCTGATCTCACCCGTAATGGACAACGTGCCTTCCTTAAAAAGGTCTCTCATTACGTCATTTTGGGGGGACTCCTCTATAAGCGTGGCTTTGATGGTATTCTCTTATGATGCCTCACAAGTTCTGAAATTCCTTATACCATTAAGGAAGTTCATGATGGCATATGTGGAGGTCACTTCAGTGGCCTTGCTGTTGCTAAGCGTATTCTTCACCTAGGCTATTACTGGCCGACCCTTAACCATGATTGTTGTGACTACGTCAAAATTTGTGTAAAATTCCAACAACATTCCAATCTTCA
The DNA here is from genome assembly GCA_019776745.2 of Taxus chinensis. Classification (NCBI taxonomy): domain Eukaryota; kingdom Viridiplantae; phylum Streptophyta; class Pinopsida; order Cupressales; family Taxaceae; genus Taxus; species Taxus chinensis. The sequence continues at coordinate 164,613,406 of CM034157.1, forward strand.
TCATACACCCAATCATGCCTTACAGGTCACCCATGACCTTTGGCCCTTCTCTCAATGGGGTTTGGATCTTGTCAGAGAAATCAATCCCCATTCTTCCCAATGCCATCAATGGATCATCACTGCTACCGAATACTATACAAAATGGGTGGAAGCCATACCACTCATCTCCATGAAAGCTGAGAAAATATGTGAGTTCATTAACCACCACATCATTTTTCACTTTGGTGTTCCTCATCGCCTCATCACTGACAATGGAAAACAATTCAAAAACAAAACATTGCAAAAACTTTGTGACGCCTTCGGCATTCAGCTTAGTTTCTCATCACCTTATTACCCACAAACCAATGGCCAAGCCGAATCCACTAACAAAACCTTAAACAAAATTCTTATGAAAGTGGTTGATGATACTGGGAAGGATTGGCATACACACATTCCTTTTTCCCTGTGGGCATACCGCACTAGTATTCGCACTTCCACTGCGGCCACACCATTTTCTCTGGTCTATGGTACAGAGGTAGTCCTACCTCTCAAAAGTCTAGATCCCCTCACTCCACATTTCTCTCCATGACATGCTCAATGATGATGACTTTCGTCAGGACCATTTAGCACAGCTAGAGTTATTAGACAAATGTCATCTTAACGCTCTGGATCACCTTCAAGTTTACCAAAAATGTATCAAATGTGCCTACGACAAATGTGTCCATGCACGAACCTTCCAAGTTGGTGACCTTGTCCTGAAAGAAAATCAACATGTAACCAAAGTAGAAAAAAGTAAACGGGGAAAATTTTCTCCTAATTGGCTTGGACCATACATCGTGACTCATACCTATGGATCAGGTGCTTATCATTTATCTTCACTTGATGGTAAACCTGAACCTGAGCCCCTTAATGCCTTGCATCTTCGACCATTCTATTGTTGACTTGTAGTCCTACCTCACCTTTTGTCTCTTTCCATGCTTGTCCCTTGAGCGCTATTCACTTCATACACCTCACCAATGATTAAACAAGAATCATGTGAGTACCTGTCACTTGTTATCTTCTCTTGAATATGTGTACCACGGCACTGCACATAGCATGATTCTCATGGATACTTTTCATCTACCTTTAGATGAGATCCCATGGTCATTTCACCTTGCCTTTTGAACAAGAGTCCTATTCTCCACCTTGGTCTTGTCCATGACTTCAAAGACCTCACATGGGACCAAACTCCTTGAGTCAAACTTCTAATAAAAAGATGACTCCCTCAAAAGGACATCTTCCTCTTGACAATTGCTGCTATAAATAGACTGCTCCCTCGAAGGACAACTATGTAAAGCTTAAAGAAAAATGAGAGCAACCGAAGCTTCCTGCATCGATCAGCTTCACGAAGACCTCAAGGAGTTAAATTTTATTCATCCCATATAGACTTCCCACATCGATCAGTCTATCTCAACTATAAGTAAAAAAAATAAACCTTTTAGTCATGGACTTTCCCATTGTGACCTAGGTTCTCTTGCCCAAAGTGCATGCTACCTATACCATATAAAAATTAACTACCTTTCACCCTTCTTACCATTCCCACTCCCATTTCCTATTGCCTCAAGGGACTTCTTGGAACTTAGACATTTGGTGATCATGTGACTACTTTTCACCATAGAACAATCAATCATGCAATGTCTTTAGGGTCTTACGTTCATCACCTCCTCCAAGGTATGATCTACTCGGTATGATCCTACCCAATCAGGTGGCTTTATTGCCCCCTCTTATCTTTTAACCATCTTTGCTTACGTTTTGATTACCTTATACAGGACTTGGTCCTCGACGCTTACTTTTGGGGTAATCTTCTTCTTTCACCACAATCGACCCCACCTACATCACTTTACCTATAATCCACCCACACCTAACAAACCTAAACCCACACCATGCCTAAAACCTACCAACTCATTTTCATACCTCCTCATATTCTTCCCTAGCTCATGGGAGAACTACATCGGCCTGAGGTCCCTTTTCCCCAGGACTATGTAGGCAAGCACTCCAAGGGCATGGGGCCCTTGGAGGTTAGCTCGGCCATCCTCTACCCTAAACAATTCATCTTCCATGTTCCTCACATTACATCACACCTAACTTCGTTTCCCTTTTTATACCCAAAATTGGAAATTAAACCACATACATAATAAGTTTCTTCATATTTTAATCATTATCACAACATACATTTATTATGCCTACCATTTCTCTATCATCACTATGCATAGATTATACCACATCTCACATATGACCCATATTATCATTCATTGCATAAAATAATGAATCACAACTTCACCTACTTTCAACTCAATCATGCCTAAACCAAACCTGACTCAACCATGCCTAATCAAAACCTAACTCAACCATGCCTAATCAACCTGACTTGATCCATGCCTACCAACCTGACTCCATCATGCCTAACTCACTCTAATTTCCATCCATACCTAACTCAATCCAACTAAACAAAAATCTCATCTAACACATCAACAAATCCAAAATACCATGTATCTCATCATATAAATCAACAAAAATGTGTATCTCATCATAAATAAATAAATGTGTATCTCACATGGCTATCTCATCATGTCCATCATCTCAAAATCATCGGCACGCAAGCCGTCTCATATACTCAAAAAATGAAATAATCCAAATCTCTTTGGCACGTAGGCCAGTATATGCTCAAATATACAAAAATCATACAAAATGTCATCGGTATGCAGGTCGGTATGTGATAAAAATATAACTATCTCTCGGCACGCAGGCCAGTATATATACAAAAAACTATCATACATAAAAACCTCTTGAAGGTACATATCAGCATCTCTTTCCGGATGTCCTCCATCTCGGTACGCTGTCACCTGTACCTCGGCCTCCTGTGTCCCTGTCTGGCACCATCACTAATCAGCTAGAGCTGCCCAATTGAATCCTTTGTGATCCTGTGTACCCTCTGCCCTGACCAAACCTCAAAGCTCTGATCACACCGCCTGCTCACGTTTCCGTTCACTGACACTTTTCTCTCTTTTCTCTCTCTTTTGTCATTTTCTCATTGCTAAAATAACAAATGAATAACAAAAAATGTGGATTTTTTTTTTTTGATAATACCCGATACCGACGTCTACCCTTGACCGCCATCAGATCGCAGTGCCCTACCTAAGTATCGTCGGTTGACCTAGGGCTACTGATGTTGGTTATCCTTGACCTAGGCATCGGTCACCCTCACCTGCACATTGCCCTAAATTTTACCCTTTACCCTACCCCTACCTCCTTTCTTTACCTCACCCAACCTTCACCCTGATCATTTACCCCACCCCACCTTTACCCAAACCATTTACCTCACCTTTCCTGACCTCATCATTTACTACCTCCCTTTTTCCTCCTTTGGGGACTCATTATTTTACCCCTACCTTGGCCTTACCCGTGCCGTGACCTAGATATTTGGACCTGGACCATCGCTAGTGACCTTTGACCTCATGTGTTCGCTATACCTTGTGGCACTATTACCTGTGTTGTTGACCTAATGACCTTACCTAGCCTATTTCCATGACTGTTTATCCTGACCCTACCTTTGGTGTACCGGAACATACCTAAACATTCCTGCACCTAACCTACGTTGTGTTTCCTGACCATATCCTATACCTTGGATACCGGAATCACTTCAACCTTGTTTGGATAAACCTATCAACCTTAGACAATGTAGAGTTTTCCTGCTCTTCAACCTGGGTAGCGTGCTAAAGTTTATACGTGTGCGTGTGTTTGACTGTTGCTACCTTTGACCCTGATCCATTACCTAGATTTCCCGAGTAGACCTTTAACCCTTTTTCCCCCTGTTACCCACCTTCCCTTTTCTCACATTTACCTTTTATCAAACCACTCACCGATTCTACCTTCTGCCTCGTCAGTTCCTGGTTTGAGGGGGATCACCTTCACCCACACATGGGGCAACCACATCTTATTTTTGTTAGCATCGCTTACCAATACAAGCTACGCAACAAAAAGGGGCAAAATGTAGACACTAAAATTAGGTCACACTCCCCTTTGGTCCCTTGAACAAATAAGCACCCTTCATCACATTCACCTAGCCATGGCCCCCTTCACCTCACTAATATTAATTTAATTAAATTAATTCATTATCCTCACCATATTTATTATTTAAATATCTTAATTTAAATAATATCCACACATACACTTCACCTAGACACCTCATCAAGCCAACTCACCCTAAGACCTATTCTTAGTAAGTTGCCATAACTAACTAAGACTTACCCAAACCCTAAAAATCAATGCCTACATTCCCTCTAACCACATTCCCACATGCTTACAAGAAGCTTCCAGTTTAATCCGTGGGTTAACGACATGAGATCCGAGAAAATCAAGAGGATCTCCCTAGTTTAGTAAACCTAGGAAATCCCACCTTGACCGACACCGGTTACCCCTAACCGTCACCGGTTAAGCCGGAACCACCATCGGTTACCCTTTTAACCCCCAAAACAACCTTATTTTCAAGGTTGGCAAAGGTTGGAAAAAGTTGGCAAACATTAGCACATTCCAGAGAGATATCACATCTTCTGAGAGTGAATTTCAGCGAGAACATGCATGCAAGGAAGGAGATCAAGCATTTTCTCCTGCACAGCCACCCCAACAATGATCTGATCTAACCAAGCAAAGAGGAATGCACATGCAGTCCATGCAGAAGTTATCCTATGTTTGGTGATCACCTGTAGCCTTCAACCTCTCATCAGCACCTCCATCCCTCACTCACAGGCATCCAGGACCAGAATCCAAGTAAGTAAAATGTTATACTTCTCTGGTTCATTTCATTTCATCATTATATTATCACCTATTGTTTACCTAGCCACCCATTGACCTCCTCCAACACTCACCCCTCCATATACCCATTAAAACCTCACCAAATCCTACCCAAATCACCCAATACCTCATCCCGACCAACCAAAGTCCTTTGTGTAATCACAAAGGAGACCCAAAACTCATTCTGTGGCATTCCCAGAATTCCACAGTAACTGGCACCGGTTACACCCAACTGCCGTCGGTCACCCTTAACCGGCATCAGTCTCTGTATTTTCCCATACAACCTAGAACAGTGACCTACCCACCTAATTTTTCCTCACCCTCATTCACCTGTGATCTGCCTGAGACCTCTGTCAGACCTACAGAGATCCAGAACCAGTTATTTGACCTTTGGATCCTATTCTAACCTAGCTTGTTAGATTAGATCTTTCTTATTGTGTTTTAAGTGAGATACCTAAATCATTTCAAATTACAATAGGATTTACTTTATTTACCGCATTAAATTGTTTAAAACAGTGGACTGACAACCATCTAGGAAGTATCACACTTCCCAGATCTAGCACACGCTAGGCAGTTCACTACACATATTGTTTAACTCTTTTTGGTGGTCTTGCTTTCCATTACAGGTAGTTCCTCCTAGCCAAAAGGAAGCTCTCACAACCAGCTGTGGATTCAGAAGTCATACACGTGCAACAACCCATCAACCAACATTAAAACAGGTATTCCTCCTACGCCTGTTACCCTATCTGTTTCGTCAATACTTCAAAGAAACGTCTAATAATCAGGTGAACATTACACTCAACTATGAAAAAATGAGTTCTAAAATAAAAATGATGATCAAAGCTTCCAATGTAAAAGCTTAGATATTTGGGATATATGACTACCAAGCAAGCTACAATGGATCCCAAAAAAGATTTGTGACAGAATTACAACGATTATAATGAGATTGAGTTATTACCAACTCAAATTGATAGCTCTGGAGTTCCAATAAAATGAACAGAAACAAAGAATTAGAATCATGACCAGTAAGAACTTTCACTAAAACCCTCAAAGAGGAAACCCATCTATGCATAGTGAAAGCCACCAAAGAGAGTTTATATAACATACTACGAGCTATCAAATCATTTGTAAAATATGAAAACCAAGAGCTCATTTACCAAATAGTTCGAAGCCTCAAGCAGTGGAGAATAAGATTTAATACAGGAAAGGAATATTTACAAAGCTAATAAAAGCATAATCCAACAGGTCAAGCTTCAAAATCATGGCAACCATGGTGATTTTGATAGATTTTTCCCCTTCGAGAACCCTCCAAAAAAATGAAAAGAAAGGTATTGTGTTGGTTTTTATTTGACCTAACTCTCTGTAACAAACCATAGTCAAGATCCAATCATCATAGGCTTACACCAGGTTAGGGTTTAATTCATAAGAATTTTGATTATGTAAATGTCCATGTTGGAGGGACTTTTATTTATTCAATAATTAGTTCCTTATATGTAAAGGGGGTATTTTTAGGTCTCCGAATTATAAATTTTTTGAATGGGTTAGATTGTCATTTTTGTATACTCAAATGCCACATGTGCATGGGACCTTTTTGGGATATCATTTGTCATGTAATAATGCTCTGCTAAGTGTCTAGAGGCATTCATGATGTCAATCATGCACATTGCAAAGCCAAAATAATATTTATTATCCATGCACTAAAGACAAGAATGCTTTTTGAAGTAAATTTAAAAATAACATACCTCATTATTGCAAAATTTAACTTAATGTATTCAAAAGGCCCGTACACATCATACAATGAATTAAAGAAAGTCAAATCAGTTTTAATAAGAGTGAAATTAAAAGATGAGGGATTTTTTTTACGTTGGAATTATCTTGCATGTCTTATTTTAGCCCTATTACTTTAAAATTATGATAAAGGATAATAATAACATGTAAGTTATAATTAGACTGCAGTCTATTTTTAGGGGGATGGGTGAATAATTTTGCTATATATTGTGTGCATTTGTAAAGTACAAGTACAGAATTTTGGAGTACTGTATAAGCCATTGTACCAAGGATTTCCCTTTTATGAGAATAAGTTGATTTCCTTTCCAATTTTTATAGTGGCGTGTAATTTAACAGTTTATTCTTGTGAATTTTATTCCCTGAATTTTATTAAGAATGCTTAGACTAATTTACCTTACTACAAATAGGTGTTTTCTACTATATTTAGTATGTAATTAGCTACCTTTTATTATGAGTAGTCCCTCAACAGAAAGGTGTTTTCCTTGTGATTAGTTGAAAACCCATTGGGTCATGTGTTTGAATTTGTTCTTTATATTTTACATGTTACTCTATCACATCAGTTATTGTTCATCACACCATTCACTTTTAATCCATCTTAAAGCCCTTAAATCCCAATTTTTTTTTAGGGATACTCCAAATAAGGAACTGGCCTTGTAATCCTGGAGATTCACCAACAATAGGGAGACCCACATCCCGTGAGGTGTCTCAATTGTATCCTATAACCCTCATTAACCCTCAACAAGGGTAAAATTCTAAGAGATAATAGTTTTTGGCACACCCAGTGGGACAGAAAACTCTAGTTGAAGAAGAAGATTGAAATTCAGAGATAAATTCATCACGACAAGAAGTGAAATCTGATTTCAGACCAGTTCAGCACTTTTCATCACCAAGGTTACATTAAATTTTCAGTTACAACCTTTTGAGGTATTTTTCGAAAATTCTAATATGTTATTTTGTTGTTATCATGCCTATTTTTCATGAGTAGCATACCATATTTTTCCATTTTTACATCTTTGATGACGTCATGTAATATGCCATCAATTCCTTAGTGGAATTCTTCTATCCAAGAGTTTTATATGTCATATCCACAACCTGTTCACCCATATTCTTCTTCAAATTAGTATTATGACCCCTATCAGAATGAATATCCTCATGACCTAAACCTTTACCATTATCAATATGATTATCAAGGTTATGATGAGGGTTATGATGTTCAAGATCAAGGTTATGCCAAGGTTATGTTGATTATACACAGGAGGAAGAATTTGAAGGCAGAATTCATAAAATAGAGAAGAGCATGTAAGTACTAAAAGAGCAGGTGAAAATAGAGTTGCAAGCTAAACAACTTGGTTTGAGGAAGCCCTGTTAATGGGGAGGTCCTACACCTATTTGGCTTATTCTACAACAAAGGCTTGAGGTAATGGGAGAATCTATTACCCAAATGGTTAGTTTTACTTCATATTTGCAAGTAGTGGAAAATGATAGGCATCAGGTTGAGGAACCCCCTTTCAATGGGATGTTCCCACTTACCTTCCCTATCAAAATCTAATGCTCACATATCTTCCTTGCCATCTAATTCAACTTGTTAATCTGTTTCCAAATTTCCAGGATAGTACAATTTCTTCTCCCTCTATTCCACAATCACATACTGAAAGGAGATTTAAGTTTCCAAGTTTTATTTTTGTTGTTGTTCCAAATTCCCCTTCCTCACATGTAGATTTTGAACCCCTTCCTTTTGTCCAAAAATTTCCAATTCAAGCTTGAACCCAACCCACCCCTCCCCCTTCATCCACAATACCAATTCATGAAGGTGCAGATCAAAAAATCATCAAGGAGGGGCAACAAATTGAAGAAAACAATGGGCTGGACTTTTTTCAAAATTTGCAATAATGGGTTTCAAAATTTTAGTTTGATCATATTCCAGAGTTGGAGAAAGAACCCATGCAAGAGGTACAACTTAATTTTATAGAAGATCAAACACAAGTGGAAGATGATCAACAATATTCATGTTCTGAGTGTAGTGTGCATAAAGGCACCATATTCACACAAGTTACTGATTCATCAGAACTTGCAAAATCATCAAAGAGGAAGAATCATTTTCAAATGAAGAGGATTTGCAGGTCAAATTCCATGAATGAATCAGCAAATTTAATGCATGAACAAAAATTTCATAGAAGAGGAACTTTATTCACTATGCAGGGTGGATTGAATAATGGAGAAGAGGACATAACAATTTCAGTCAAAAGATCATAGCAACCTCTAGAATGTGAAGATCCTATGCATGTTTGGGATTCTCAAAAATCTCAGAGAGAAAAGATATCAGGATAGCTTGTTGAATGAAAAAAGACTACATGATGGATTCAAATAAAGTCTCAAAATCAGTCATGAAGTGGTATTAAAGTAGTTTAAAAAGGCCAAAGATATTTCAAATCATGTGCCCAAAATGAGATAGAACAACATACTTGTAGAGGAAAAACAACTTTCAAATCAGTCTTCAAAATGAGCTCTCAGAGATAGAAAAGGAAGTCAAAGAAACAATACAAATCAAAAATCATTCTTCCAACTGTTAGAAGGCCATGTCCTATTCGGTACTTGGCTGGTTTAAAGCCAATTACAGCAGTACCAGAATTTGTGCATGTTTTAGAGCACAAAGAAGAGTATCATGTTCTCAAGAATCATACCCAAAACCTCTCAAAACAGCTCACAGATCAGATAGAGGCATTTCTCATCTTTTGGACAGATCTTTTGAAAAAATCTAAGGTACACCTCTTATTTCCATATTTTTCACATGTTACCTATTTTTCAAGCTGAATTCAGTGGCCTTGATTTTTGAGAAAAGGAAGTTATTTTTCACTGCATGTTTCAGGCTTTGTTTAGCTTCAATTTGTAGCTCGCTAGAGTAGGGTAGATTAGGATTTCCCTTTCAATAAGTGCATTCATGCACACTACAATTTTCAATTCAATAAGTGTATTTCATGCACATGATATGGTTTACCAGATCTTTTTCCTTGCTTTAGTTTTGTTTTCAGAAGGGTCAATTTTTAGAAAAGGACAAATTTTTGTTTTGGGATTTGACTCCATGTCCAATGGACAAGAGAAAGGAACTGGTCTTAAAGCTAGTAGGAAGCTTTATCCCACAGAATCACTAGAAATATTGAAATTTTGGCACCCGTGCAAAAAGGTCAACTCGAAACTTTTTTTCAGATGGAAAGGATTGATGTGATGGACCTAACTAAGGGAAAAGGAAAGATAAGTGAACAACAATGCAAAAATGTAGCTATATGTGTTGTTGCAGAATGCAACACCTCACATATGTTATCCATTCCATGTTCTTCATCAAAGTCATGTAAAATCCCCAAAGGACTAATACACAAGCCTTGATAAAGGTGGGAACAATAGTACATGTGAGGAATTGGACTCCTGGAATAACAAACATAGTTTTTGTTTACATATCTAAAGGTACATTTTCAGTTATAGGTACAATAATTTCTTGTTATTTCTTTATGTTTGAATGATATTAATTATGTGTTGTGTTTTTTAGTTCATTCTACAGTCATCATTTATAGTAATTGAATGCAAAAGAAATAGACAACTCAATTACATAATTTAATTTCATTTATTCATAAAGAAATATAGTTTCCCACACAATTCGTGGGATGTAACTCATATGTACTGAAGATAAAAGATACATATGCATGAAACTATAAGCAAAAGAAGAAAGAAGAAACCCATCATTTCCTGATTGGGTCGTTTTCTCTCAATCTTCACCATCTTCATCATCATCATCCACAACTGCATCATCTTCAACTCCCAACAGTCAGGTACATGTGGACATACATTAGACATGCTGTTAGAGCTCTGGGTTTAATCGTTAAGTCATGTGTTTATAGTTTCAGGTAGATGAATCTTCTAAAAATCATAGATAAGATACATGAAAGGAATTAAAGATAGAATCTGAAAGTACATCTCACTGTCATTTAAGGGTATTCAAGTATTGTTTTCAGATATCAAGACAGAAATAAATAATCACTAGATGATGCAAGAAGGCTATTTTCCTTATTTTTCTAACTATTTTCTAAAGCGTGTAGGTACAAAAAATGAAGTACATTTTGAATGACATTAAAATATTAGCAGAAATAACATGAAGAATCAACATGAACAGTTGCATTCAAAATCTTATAATGTATACTTGTTTAAGTATTGTTCAGAGATACATATTTTCTGTAGCAAAGTCAAAGTAAGGTAACATGCTACCTGTAACACCCGCTAAAATGACCACTTGAGACCCAAGAACAACCTGAAGTTTATATAGAGAAATTATGGAATTTTTTTATTAAAAGCGTGACCACTACCAGGCTTCAAGCATATTTCAGTATGTGCACATGAATAGGATTCAGAAGAGGCAAATTATAATTCCACATAAGATGAAGATTTTTCCCATTTAGAACAATCAATGCATCATATTCAGTATCACAAATTGGAATGAGTGTAATTTAATCCAATTAGTTGGCATTTCTCTTAGGCATGTTAATTTAATAAATAATTAAATTAACAGCCTTATAGATTCTTAAATATTTCATTTAGATTTTATTATTAGATGGTCCAAAGGGGCAAAGGAATTAAATACCTTGGGTATTTAATTCCATTATGCATGGATGATCAACATTTAAATAACAGTTATCTCAAATTTACAAGGGATAGGAAACATAATGGATGTAATCCCTTAACATGATCTTTTAAAAAGGTCAACCCATGCTTATAGAGATTACAATGAGTTTAATGTAAATAAGGGGTAATTTCCCACTTACCCCCTCCCAGGCTTATACTTAAAACTTCAACCTAATTCATTTACATATTTAACGCACTTAAGGGTATTGGATGATAAACATTTCAAATTAGATAGGAAATTTCTTTCCCTTTCTTAGCTGGATATGAAATAAGGTCCTAACTAACAGTGTAAAGGAATATATTTGCTAAGTTACAGGTCGGCGGGCCAATGGCAGAGAATGAAACTTTTCCCTAAAGAGATAGAGTCCTTAGTAAATGCCCTGGATTGAGAAATTTCCCTAAAGGCAGGCCTGCGGGCTTGGGGAATCAAAAATTTTCCCCAAAGGCGGGCCTGCGGGCCCCAGGAAGCAAAATTTTCAAAGGCGGGCCTGCGGGCTCTAACGGGAAGAAAATAATTCCCTGAAGCGCAAGGGACATGTGAGCCACAATTGTTAAGCCCATGTGGGAAGGTGGGTCATCGGAGGTAATTTGGATTTTAACTATTTTTGTGTAATATAGGGGCAAAAAGGTTCAAAATAACCCTCACGCCTCCGCCGATGCCCAGGGACGCCAAGTGTCCAAATTAATATATCTTGAAAGCGAAAAGGAAAGCAAACCCAGATTCAAGGATCTAAATTCTTAGACATTATCTTCATTGCCGAGTTGTGTTAGAAAATTGTGAAGGTCTCAAAAAATGACCTGCATAGTATCCGAACCGAGTAACCAAGAAATAGCCACGTGTCAGTCCAAGCTTTGACTAGGGGGAAGGCACAACCGACGTGGAAGACTTCGAGGAATATGTTTAAGGTCAATCTTTGTCCAAAGGCGATAAGGTTCTAAAACCATCCGTCTCCCTTTGTCGATGCCTAGAAAGATGCCACGTGTCAGACCCATTAGTGAACTAGGTGGAAAATAGCAGACCACCCAGGGAGAATCAAAGATTTTAGATCCCTGGAATCAAAAAAAGAAAGTTTAGACACAATTATTAATCAGAAGCACGTACAATATTATATAGGGAAGTGAATATAACAATATTCCCCAAATTAAAGGAGAGTTACAAATAGAGAGAGAATAATGGGATATGATTTAAACAAAAACACCTCTAATATATAATTATTTACTACGTAGAATATATGCTAACATTCCCCCCCTTATTACATTATTATTCCAAATGTAACCCCTAAAAAGTTCAAATTTCACTTTTCTAAGGGATTTGGTGAGAATATCAGCTACTTGTGCTTCTGTAGGACAATACTAGAGATGAATGTGATGGTTCAAGACGTTCTCTTGAATGAAATGACAATCAATCTCAATATGCTTTGTTTGTTCATGAAAAACAAGATTTTGCACGAGCTTCAACACACTCTTATTGTCGCAATAGAGAATAGGTGACTATTTTTCAGGAATGCCCATGTCATCCAAAATGTGATGTAACCATATATCTTCGCACGCAGCTCCTCATGTGGTGTGATATTCTACCTCTTTGGATGAAATAGAAACAACATTCCGCTTCTTTCTTATCCATGAGATAGGTCTAGATCAAAGATTTATCTTTCTTGATTATCTTATGGTTGATTTTATGTCATAAACATATCTGGTGTGGTCTGAGTCGATGTATCCTTGTAAGAAGAATTGATCATTCTTCTTATATTCCATACCATAATCAACTGTACCTATGGACATATCTCAAAACATGATTTGTTGTAGTCCAGTGACATTTCTTCGGTTCCTGCATGAATTGGAAAGATAGGTGACATCATAGCATAAATCTGGTGTGGTATATGTGAAAGTAGATGAGCCCTCCAAAAAATTTCCTATAGAGAGTAACATGTACTTGAGGTGAGTCCCTAAATCTTGAAAGTTGCAAGCATTTTTCCATGGGAGTGGATATAGGTTTAAAGTTGGACATATTGTATTTTTCCTAGGAGTGTCTTTCTGTACTTTATTTGGGAGACAAAAATGTGGTGCTCCTTTTGCCATATCTCCAAGCCAAGAAAGTAATGTAGTAGCCCCAAATATGTCATGTCGAAGGTTATTTTGAGATAATTATTCACAATATCATCCTGATCTTCTGAACTTCCAGTGATCACAAGATCATCCACTCACACAAACAAGAATGACAATTTCTTTCTCTAGCTTCTTTATATAGAAATTGGAATCTCAAGGGCTACGAGTGAACCCCTGCTGTAGAAGGTGATCATCAATCTTTATATACCATGTCATTGGAGCTTTTTTTAGTCAATTACAATGATTTGATGAGACAACATGCCTATTTTGGATGCTCTTCATCAATAAATCCTTCAGGTTGGGTCATGTACACTTATTCTTTAATATCACCATTTAGGAAAGCACTTTTGACATCCATCTGCTAAAGTATCCATCCTTTATGTGTTGTTAGTGTGCAAACAACTCTTATAGTCTTGATCTTCACAGTGGGTGGAAAGGTTTCTTCATAGTTAATTCCCTCTTTCTGAGCATAGCATTTTTCTAAAATTCATGTGTTATGTTTGTAGATGGATCCATCTGCCTTATATTTTGTCTTGAAAACCCATTTGCAACCTATGGGTTTCTTTCCTATAAACAGATCAACAAATTCCCATGTCTGATTTTGCATGAGTGAGTCATATTCTACATCCATTGCTTCTTTCTACTGAGTTTTACAGAGTGCTTATTGAACATTATCAGGCTTAGAGTTTTTAATCAATGAACTCATGAGTGAAAAATTTACCTCATTTATTGTTTGAATTCTCATTATGACTCCGGATGAAGTATCTGGAAGTTGTTGCAAATGAGAGTCTTTGATGGTGGTTTGTACCCACTTCGGATGAGAACTTGGCTGATTTTTAGAATAACTATGTCGTTTCCATGTGGATTTATGTGGAGTCACATTCTCTAGTTCTACAAGGCCAACAAATAGCTCTCTTTGCATCATTTATTTTCTTTGAATAGTCTCCTCTAGGTCAACATATTATTTGGAGTCTAGTGGGTGAAAGGTGGTTGGTAGTGAATCGTCTATTGATATTGTTGAGTCAATGGATGAATTGTCACAAACCGTGTCTCGACTCTCACATATTTTTCGTCTTAGGATCCATGCGATGATATACCTTTAAGGTAGTGTTGTACCCAAGTAGGATGCATGGGAGTTTCTTTCTCTCAACCTTCTTTCTCTTATGAGATGGGACATGCATGTATGTTGTGCAACCAAATACTCACTTGAATTAGAGATTGATGGATATTTACCACTCCATACGTCTTCTGGCATTAGAGCCTTTAGAATATTTATTGGTTCCCTATTGATAAGATATACAGTTGTCTATACTGCTTCAACCCAAAAGCGTTCCTCCATCGTTGTTGTTGATAGCATGTAGCAAGCCATCTCCATCACTGTGTGATTACGATCACTCAACAATGCCATTTTGTTGGAGCATGTAGGGAGAAATAAAATTCTACTTTATGCCTTCTTGGTTCAAGAAGGTGAAGAAATTATTTGATATGAATTCCCCCCCTCGATTTGAGTGAAGTAGAAGAAATGGTTGTCCATTTTCTTTCACAACATGATAATAGAAATTCTGGAAATGTTGAGGAGCCTCACTTTTCTCCTTCAGGAAAAACACCCACATCTCATAAGAGTGGCCATCCACAAATAGTTGGAAGTACTTGTATACTTAAAATGAAGAAGGTAGTGCACCCTTCAGATTGGTATGAACTACCTCCAGACGATTTTTGGCATGGAAGTTGCTCACCTGAAATCGATCCATGTTTTGTTTTCCTACAAGACAACCAGGGAAAATAGGAAAGCAACTGGATAATTTGGGTAGTCCATGGACCATTACTTTTGAAATCAATCTGATGCAATGAACTAGTTGACATGTTTCCATATCTAAAATTCCAAAGTGTAGTAGATTGAACTGTTGATGCAGATAAAGCTATTACAGAAGATGAAACAATATCTAAACCAAGTAACTTATATTTTAGAAAAGGTCTAGCAATAATCTTACCTTGTCGCGAGATCAAACATGATTTAATAAAATTTTGGACAATAAATTCTTCCTTCAGGTGATGATTCAAGAGTTGAGTCACTGACAAGAGGTTGTTAGTCAAGCCAGGAACATATTTACCTTTGTAAGTGTACATTTTCGTGGTCCCAAAGGAATGGTGACTTGGCATATTCCTTATGCAACTTACTCTTTTTCATCAACTATGTGAACTTGAACTCCAGTTGGTTGTTTTTTTAGTCAATCAAATAGCTTCTTGTCACCTGACATATGCTTTCTTGCACTTGAGTCTATCAGTCATACTCTCTTCGTGGGTTACAAAGTCTGAGAGACTAGTACAAGGTTCTTACCAAATTTGGTTCCTTCTGATGTCTACTCATTAGATTCATCATCTTGTTAAGTGTGAGGTGTCCCTTATACTTTCTTCGGTGGGGAAGTCATTTGGATTTTTGAAAATCATCACTCCCAGATGTGGATTTTTTGACTCGAAGACCCTTGCTTCAAATTATTGTACCAGAAATTATTGCACACCTTTGAAGCTTATAAAGGGATTTCCACCCATTGAGTATAATGAACTTCGTACATTCACTTATCTTTCTGTCTGATATCTTCAATCCTAAAGTAGTTAGAGTCCATCAATATGGTTCAGTATCCTGAAGCAAAACCCTACACGGATGACAAACCTGAACCATCATGGTTTAGGGAGAATGATTTTTTCGGATTTCATTGTGTTAAGGGGTACAAAACTAAGAAGTGCTTAAGGTTAAAGCATTACATCTAGGACCTAATTGAAAATGGTGATACAGAGATAGGTGTTGCTTCCTATACCAAATATCCAAATGAAGAACTAGGGATTTTTAAGGAATCTTTCACTAAATCGAAGTAAGAAAATGGATCAACAATTTAAGAATGTCAAGAATGGACCTCATTGCAATTTCAACTAAAGATGGAGAATGGATTAGGGACATTCTTCAAAAAATAAGAATGGTTCAATTATTATCCCATAGGGATCATTTTTATGCTTTCATACTGAACATGTAGATTCACTAGTGCACCATGCCATCATGATGGGCTCGTCTTGTTATTTTAGAACTTTCTCCCCCTCCTTAAGAAATTCATTACGATCTTCTAGATCAATTAGAAAAAACAAATTCATTACGGGATTTTTATCTTAGACCTTCAGTTGATGTTGACCCAACACACTTACAAGATATGGTAGTGCAAATCCCTCCCTCAGAACACATAAATTTTAGCCCCACAGAAGACTTAGTTTAAAAACCCTCTCACAACCCTCCCTTACACATTGAAGTACTAATCAAACATAAGAAGACAAGTTCTTTTGGATGGTAGGAGGTCTTAAATTTTTCTCTTAATGTAGTACATTAGGATGAGATAGGCCATAACCATCGTATGACAAGGAATCTTAATAACTTTTACTCTTCACTAGAAGTAGGTACATAACTAAGGATACACGGAAGTTCCATTTAGATTGGAGCTAACTTACAACATCTTTCTCATGACATCCATGGAATGATGCCAATCAGGTTGTACCTGTGATACTTTTAGTGTTAGAAGTTAGGTTATATAAAGGAAAAATACTCACCAGTTCAGGGAGACTCTCTAGACTTTTCTACTCTTACAACATCTTTTCAGGTTACTTCCGTCCATGGATTATGCCATGAAGTCCTTGAGATTCCATTCCTATCCAATCTAGTCTCTCACTTCATGAGTTACATTGTCTCACAAAAAACTCTCACCATTCAGGGAAACTCTTTCACTACATGGGAGATGAAATTTTACCAATTTTCAGGGTATACTTCTACAACACTACCTCATGGTTGAAAATGTCCTCTATCTACCCAGAGCACATAGTTATTCCTTATCTGAGTTTCAAAGATCTAGGAAGAATTTACCTTTCTCACAATGAAAATGGTGCTTTACTTTTACAGAGAATGGGAGATGAAATTTATACTTCCTGAGGGTATTGTTCTCATCCTCAAGACCTCATGGAACTATTGAAAATCATCTAGGCATATTCATTCCCAAGCACATAATGCAGACCAGTGATATAAAAGATCTGGTTGAATTTACCTTTTCAAGAACAAGGTCATTGGAAGGTCTTCAAGTGGCCTTGTACATAGAAAATGAACAGGATACTTCTAGATATTGTTTATCATCCTCAAGACAATGAACCCTTCATATAAATCGAGTAGGCTTCTATTCCTAAGCATGAGGATGCATCCCCCATGAGGTATAAAAATTGGTTGATTCCTCCAAGAACAAGGTACATATCCCAAAGTCTTAGAATCCTTACTGCAAGTGGGTACATGCAGGTCTGGCACTCAAATCTTACCCTATGAGGTTCACCCTTGCAAATTTGAACTTTGAGACTAGCAAATTTTAAGAAATGAAAGGATGATTCCCCTTTCCTAAAAATTCTTGATTCCTTCTGCCTAAAAATATCCCATAAATAATCCTAGAATGCCCTATACATGATGATGGTTCAAATCTTACCCTACTACCTCCCATTGCTAAATTTCAACTTTGAGACTAGCAAATTTTAAGAAATGAAAGCCATAAATAAGTGATCCTTGTTATTAATGATATGATCCTTCGCACAACCCCAAATAATGAGAAAAGCTCGAATCCCCCCTAGACACTTCACAATAAATTTACTTATTTGCATTTAAGATAACTTTAGTATTGACAGGTAATTCACCCTCATCTCGCCATGATGATTTTTCATGTACCCATAGTCCAATATTTTCCAACACGTCAACACATTGATTGGACTCCCCATACACATGCCCAATATAAGTCTCCTCAAACTTCGGTAAAAGACCTAAAATATCCTCCATAATAGATCTAATACTAACATGATTTTTAGCCATGCCCTTCAAAATATTTATTATATATAATGCATCCCCCTCAATATGGATATTTTTTATTTTTTGAGAAACAACTCATTTAACTCCTCAAAGGAAAACATATTCTTCTACATAAGTTTGAAAACATCCAATGCTGTCTACTATAAATAGTTGTTTATTTTAGGATTCCCTTTTGATGCTCCATTTTGTATATGCTATAAAAAGGGAACCCTCATTATTTTTTGTTATGCCTCCAATTCTAACTAGACCAGGATTCCCTTTTGATGCTCCATTAAATTTGAGTTTCATCCACCCCTCCTGAGGTTTTTCCCATTTTACATTTTTCCAAAGAACTTTCTTCCAAATGGAAGTTGGCTAAAAGCTCTAACTTATTCCCAACAATTGAATTATCTTTGTTTCATGATTTGGGAAACCTTTTAGCTCCTTGAACTTAATAATCGACATGTTATTTCTACTTTACAATCTTCAATTACTTTACTTTAAAGGGAAAAGGCCATTAAAGGAGAATGTGCGATTGATTCCTCTATCGAATCCCATTAATTACCCATAGATCATTTGTTAATTAAAGTCAATTTTAAGCAACTATGAGTCTCCCAATAAATTGTTCTTACGTTAAAGGTTTTTTCTCATATTAGAAACAACCCATTGGATTGTGTGTTGTTCCATTTATTCTCAGTATATTGTGCATGTTTCTCAGTCAAGCCCTCAAAACATTTGGTGTATCACCCCAATTTATCATAGTTTTATTCATATCCTTAACCATCAAACCCAACAGTTTTATTTTAGGGATACTCCAAAGAAGGAACCAATCTTGTAATCCTGGATATTCACCTCACAATAGGGAGACCCACAGCCTGTGAGGTGTCTCAATTTTCTATCCAAAAAAGTGAGGGAAAAGAAAAGTTAAAATATTTGTTACCCCTCAACACAAGTGAACTTTTTTCAAATAACATGATTTATCTAAATCATTTTTGTTTAAGTAAAGTTCCTACCTTTTACATATTAGATTAGTTTTTAAATTCCTCTAAGTGCTTTCAACACATTTCCTTGCTAGTAGATTATTTTTAGTTTCCCTGAGTTCTTTGCACAACATTTTGTTGCTTTTGGATGGCGTTGTGGTTATAGTGGTTCATGAAGGACTCCAAAGAAGATATGTTCCAAAAAGTATGGGGTGAGAGGAGTTGATAGGTTTCATGAATCAGTTGTAATCTTCAAGAGAATCAAATTCATAATAAGTAAAATCATATTTGGGACAGTTCCAAATCCTTCATTCCTTTGTTCTAACAGATTAGTTACACGATCAAAGTTTATATGCATTTAAGGTTGGGAAAACTTCTGCTCAATGTCATTAGTTGCAAGGGAAATAAGGTGAAAATACAAATTTAAAATAATATTTCACCCCCGTAAAAATTAATTCAGAAATTTTTTATGATGAGAATTGTCAATTCAAGTTTCAGACCAATTTCAGACTATCAGGTTGACTCCATTCCCAACGGATTCTTCAAGGAAACTAATCATCTCAATTAGTAGGTAGATAGCCCCTGTGAGTCATCAAATTATTATCAAAAAAATTCCCTAGCTCTAAAGGTCCATACTTAGCCAAAAAATTGAGAAAAAGGGAAAAATGGAGAAAATGAAAAGTGACATGTGAGGATGATAATCAGCAAGTGACCTTCTCCGTACCCGACCTCTTGAGGTCGTGCCGAGACAGCCGGTGATTTGTAATGCGGGTGACTTAGATGAAGTCACAGCCGGGATTATGGTCAGTTTTCTATGATAGAAAAGCTACAAGCGAGGATGAGAATCGGAAAGCAACTTTCTTATGGCTAACCATGGGAGGATCAGTGACTAAGATTTGGTAGTGTGATCTCCTGGTAGCTAAAATGACAAAGGGGAGATTTAGAGGCTATGAGCGGGTAGCATAAATTCCCTAGTGATTTATCCTCCTAACTAGAATTTAAGCGTTTAATCTAGTTATGAAGTCTCCAAATTAACTTAAACTGAAAATAACAATTTATACTACTATTGAAAGGGAAACTAATCTAAACAAAATATACGATTGAAACATTATAATTACAAGCAACAATTAAACTACTTTTATACTAAAACTAAACAAGCGAGATAACCCGGTGTGGTTATTCACCTGTGCAGATGTGTGAATCTAAATAAAAGACAGCTAATTAACTTAATTGAAAACCTTCAATCCTACCTCAGAAGTGAGGAACAAATCATAGTTTCTCAGAAACTATCATTCCCCACAGCTTCCCTGGCAATATTGAAAGCGAGCTTAACTGAAATAAAATGATTCACTACTCTATTTGATAATAACTTTGACAATTTAAACCTGGAGTTTACTGAGCAGAGGCAAATCCAGTTTTGTTGTAGCTTGTCCCCTCAGAGTGATCTCTTCGTTCTTGCGTGTTCACGTGAATCCAGAAAGAGTAGGAGTATAGCAACATCGGCAAGGGAAGACACTGGGACGACAATTACTTTGAAGTAAAAATGGCACAAAGCACAAGTAGGAGAGGGATGGCGCAAGTGAACTGGCTTGGCCTATGCGATTCCTAGCAGGGTTGTTGCAGCAATGATAAAACAAAATGATAAACAACAGGTACTCAAACAATGAATAATAGCAGCTTCAGAGAAATACAACGAAGTACAAGTAGGAGAGGGATGGCACAAGAGAACAGAGCTTGGCCTATACGATTCCTAGCAGGATCGTTGTCGGTGTACAGTGAGGCATAACTAAATACTCAGAATTCTAATCCATGCTAAAATAAAATGATTCATAAAATAAATCTAGGACTGAGTATTGAAGACTAAAGCTCAAGAATGAAGACTCCAGACCAAAGAACCAAGACCATTTACTTGTAAACAAGCTACATATTTATAGCATTTGCAATGACTAGAAGGCAAGTTCAAATTGAACTCTCCCACCATTAAACAAAGATAAATCACTGTTCAGTCGGCAAAAACATAAATACAAGCTTTAGTGGTTGAGAAATGCGAGTGAAAATTGAATTTTCACGCTTGACGCGATCGTCAGAACATTCTGGAAAGCGCGTACAGGACCGCCGCCCTGCGCAGGGCGACGGTTACAGGACCGCCGCCCTGGCCGGTTACAGGACCGCCGCCCTGGTTGGGTGCGGTTACAGGACCGCCGCCCTGGCTGGGTGACGGTTACAGGACTGCCGCCCTGGTGGGTGACGGTTACAGGACCGCCGCCCTGGCAAGGAGGCGGATGTAAATAACAACAAAACAAGGAGGAAAAAGAGAGAAAAGGCTAGGACAAAACATGTAGAGGCTAGACAAGGATTTTTGGGATGCAAATGTATACTCAACAAGCTTTCTGGATTCCGAACACCTTGCGAAGAGATCTTAATCATCATTGGGGCATGTGTAACCATCTTTCCGGTGGTGCAGTACATACAATTTTGGGTACGTACATATTGCCCCCTCGGAGAAGCGTTTTAGCCATGAAGAGGCATAAAACGTTGGGTCCGAGTATGGCGGTCCCAAAATGGGGAGTTAGAGGCTATACCTGACATGCCCGTGTGTCGAAATGCCGCCAAATTTCACATGCTTTTCAGAATGTATGCAATGGATGACAAGTGATAACAAATGTTAAACAGAATGTTTTTACTTTATTTGCTTTTGCAATGCTGATATGTGATGACAAACATGTTGTAGTTTTGAACTTTTGGCCTCTTTAGACAATGTCTGTGATTTCTTCTTATGTTGGAAAAATGTGATGAATGTATAGCGATAAAGAGATGAACTTGCCCCAATCCCAAATCCACGCAACTAGTAAGATGCGAGGGCTCAACACCAAGAATTGGGAAGGGCACAAGTTGTATGAGTTTGATTTGAGTGGAATGATGAGAGACATACAAAACAAGAACAAGAACCAAATTTGGACCTACACACCCACCCTACTCAGAACTACTACCAAGCTTAGAAGGCCACTTACTTTTCAGTTTATCTAGACTTAGATTCATAAATGGCAACCTGGTTGACAAAATCTGGTTTTGAGGATTTGATCTCTTTGGAATTTAGATGTTTGGATATTTGCCTTCTTTTAACAGAATTTGACTTGTGTTTTTAGCATACCAAGATTTGTTAGTTTGTGTGACTGGACCCCCCACACCTTGCCTCACGCCACTAGTAAGAAGCATGGGTTTGTCACCAAAGGCAAGATACAGGCGAGTAAGGGCACTTCTTTCCTTTCCCAACCTCACATCACCAGTAAGAGATGTGGGCTTATCACCGAAGGTTGATGGGGCAAAGAAGTGTGTAAAATAAAATATTTTGTTTGCTTGGTGCTTTTGATTTCATTTGATTTTGACATTTCTGATCTATGACTTTGGGATATCCTTTTGTTCCAAGAGATTTTAAGAGGGATAGATGTGACACCAAGAAGCTTCTAGAACAGACCGTAGGCAAGGACAACTTTACCTAGTAGAAAGAAAGAGCAAAGCCAAGTATGCAGGTCTTGGTATGGTTTCCGTCAATGTTTGTCTGTCAAACTTGATGAGAAGATTTGAAAGTACTTGATGATGTTTGAAGAGATGTGATTTGAATATTTTTGCCAATATCTTCAGAAATTTGTAACAGATTACTTAAGAGTAAGTTCCTGGACTACAATATTTATGAAACGAGTGAACAAAATGAACCAACTAAATTACTAATGTAATGCAACTGCAACCATGTACATATGAAAATGCAGGTGGAACTATATGTCATGATGTCTAAGGTGAAGAAAGTTGACGAATATCGAATTCTTCACCCCTAGAAGTACACAGCGGAGAACCATTATCCTCAAATTTTTCATTTTCTTGACGAGGGCCTACCATTCTGGGTTTGAACTTACAACCCTTGCCCAGAGGTGTATATGTCCCATTATTAAAAACATTTTTCTGAAAGAGGTGTTCGCATGCCTCTTTGTCATGTTTTTGAGAGATGACATGTGGGTGAGCATGACTATGCTGCTCGACCTTCTCTCTCATAGTGAGCATTGTGTTAATGATGAGGTCTTGCCCCATGGATAGGGAAAACTTAGCTTTAGACACGCATGGGTCGAAACTAGGCTTTAGAATAGGGCAGTGCCTAGAGATGGTTTTGATAGGCATCGTTTCAGTTTTAAATTGCCTTTCTTCACTTGTTAATTCTATCATGTTTATATCTAGATTTAGGTCATCGGAGGGAAGAGATGCTATGCCGAGAAGACTACCCATTCCTTGAGGTTCGAATGGGAGAAAGATCGGTTCGTCATTCTCCAAGAGTTTCATAATTCCTGCTGTGGCTTTAGTGGAGACTGTTTCCACAGAAATTGACTTATCTTTATTTGTCTTTGCCACCTCGTATATTAAATCATAGGATCTTACCGGTTTAGCATTTGTAGGAACTTCATCTCGTGTGGAGAAAATATCGGGTAGGGGTTGTGAAACATACTCCTTTGTCCGAGTTGTTGCATTAATTTCATGCTCAACCTCTATCTCAACTAATCCCAAGATTTTTGTATTACCATTTGAACTTAGGTTAGGAGCAATCTGAGAGTTGTCAGGAGTTGAGGCGTCTTGATTGTTATTTCTTATTATGATACCTTTGTTTTTCCCATTTGGATCTAACCTGTTATTGTTATAATGATTTGGGAAAGGATCATTGAAGATCTTGAGAGGTGCATTTTGAGGGGAAACTGCCCCTGCAAAAGTATTTGGTGCTGGTGACACAGGATCTGCCAAGAACATATCTATGAAAAGTTGTTTTTGTTCTTCTGGCAAGCGTTGCATGAATTTATTGTAGTCATGGCAAGTCCTAGTATCATGACCCCTGATTTTGTGGAAACCACAATATAGATTGGGATTATAGTTCCGTGGTCGTCGGTTTGAATCCTGTTGTGGCCCAAAGTTCTGATTGGGCTGTTGGTTGTTATAGTTGAAATTTCGAGGTTGTGGCCTTTGGCTTTGGTTTTGATATCCATCTGGGCCCCGAGCAAGGCCTTGTGGCTGGATTTGCTGTTGTGGAGGATGATTAGAATCCACCGTATTGATCGCTGGGGTGAAGTTATTATTGCGTTGATTGTTAGTAGGTGCCGGGGTGTTCACAACATTTGGTCCTTTGACTTGATCAGTGAATCCATCTGTTGTAACCCCATGGTTTTCATTAAGGATATTGGGTCCTTGATCGGCATTCGTTGTAGTAGGATAAGTTGTAGTGTTTTGGTTGGGGGTGATTAACCTCCCGTTTGCTCCATATGTCTTACGACCACTATCTATCGCTGCTTGATCTATTCGAAGAGCGCTCTCAAGTACTTCATCGTAAGTTCTTAGTGGGAACTTCTGGACTTCTTCCTTCACCTCTCTGCTGAGAGAATGAAGGAATAAATCACATAGTTCCATCTGATCCATGTTTGGAGCACTTGCTGAAGAATAAAGAACTGTACGCCACCTCTGGATGAAATGGGCGACAGATTCGTTGTGTTCTTGTTTGATGTGCAAGAATTCCCTGATTCCTGTTCTTAATAGTTTGTTCATGTCGAAGGCTTTGATGAACTCTGACACGAGTTGTTTAAATGAATGTATGGAAGCCTCAGGTATTCTGTAATACCAATCGAGAGCAATGCCTTCCAAGGTTTTGGGAAATATTTTAGCAACAACCCCATCCCAAGGGAGTAATTCTCGTATGGCTGTAGCGTAAGCTTTGATATGCGCGTTTGGATCTCCCTCACCCTTGAACTTGGGAAAATCAGGGAGAGGTCTTGGAAGCATGACGCTTCGTATGGTGAAATCTAAGGGTTCCTTTAGATATTCTGAATAAGTCCCTATCGCATAGCTTTCGACCATTGATGGTGGTTGCTGAGGGAGTGGTGGTGGGATAGGTTGTTGATACGGTGCAGCGTATGCGTTGGCAGGGGCATAGGGAGGTCCCTGCGTTTGAGCAAACATGCCGGGAGAGGAGAACATATCTCCTTGTGGTGATTTAGAGTACATGTTTAAGTAGGACGGGGTATTGTCAAGGAATGGATTGTTTGACACTAGACCGGGAGGAATAGTGTTAGAGATGATGGGCCTTGTTGGCGTTTGTTGTGGATATTGAGGAGGCATGCCTAACGTGCCTACTCCTGTAAGGAGATCTACTTGGCCAGAGTGGTATGGAGGATTGGAACTTCCTGTTTGTATGAACGGAGAATTTTGACTTGCTTGAGCCAGTTCTAACCCTCTCACTCTTTCTACTAACGTTGAAATGACTTCATTTGGTGAAGTCACGGTACTTTGCCTGAGCGGCGTTTGTTGTATACCTTGGTGTTGTATAGGTACGTGATATCCTGTCATAAACTGATCGCTATCTTGCCAAGTTTCTCCAAGAATATTTCCTGTATGCAGTGGCATAGAGGTATTTTCTTGAAAAGAGATTTCGGGTTGTATTTGTAAACCTCCTACAGGTGGGTATGTTCCCCGGGAGCGTTGTTCACTCCTAGGATAACGTATTGATTGTACATCATCTAAGACCAGGTATGGATCTGATTGCCTACTAATTTGTGGTCTGAGTAGCATTTGAGGAGATGAACCAGATTCTCCAGTGTAAACGTCATATTGTTTGAACCTGAAGGCTCTGTTTGTTGGGTTCGAGGGGGTTGATCTAACTCCTCAGTTTGAAAAGACGAACTATATCTGATTCTTGGGGTTTGTGTTGACAACTGATTAGTTGAATAGTTGTCACCCCATACTGAGAGCGAGGGTGATGATTGCCTATTCTGTTGGGCGTAGTATGCCTCAAGACCCAAGAGGGGTCTGCCATATGCATCGAATCCCGACATATTCGGGGGGTATATGAATACCCGCAGAATAATGGGAAGGAGCGAAGGTGATTTGATGAAGAAGGTGAAACTTCTCAAAGAGAAGGTGAAACAGTTGTTTGTTTCACGTCGGGTTCACCAATTTTGTACGATGGAAAAGTGACATGTGAGGATGATAATGACATGCAAGTGACCTTCCCCGTACCCGACCTCTCGAGGTCGTGCCGAGACAGCCGGTGGTTTGAAATGCGGGTGACTTAGATGAAGTCACAGCCGGGATTATGGTCAGTTTTCTATGATAGAAAAGCTACAAGCGAGGATGAGAATCGGCAAGCAACTTTCTTATGGCTAACCATGGGAGGATCAGTGACTAAGATCTGGTAGTGTGATCTCCTGGTAGCTAAAATGACAAAGGGGAGATTTAGAGGCTATGAGCGGGTAGCATAAATTCCCTAGTGATTTATCCTCCTAACTAGAATTTAAGCGTTTAATCTAGTTATGAAGTCTCCAAATTAATTTAAACTGAAAATAACAATTTATACTACTATTGAAAGGGAAACTAATCTAAACAAAATATACGATTGAAACATTATAATTACAAGCAACAATTAAACTAATTTATACTAAAACTAAACAAGCGAGATAACCCGGTGTGGTTATTCACCTATGCAGATGTGTGAATCTAAATAAAAGACAGCTAATTAACTTAATTGAAAAACTTCAATCCTACCTTAGAAGTGAGGAACAAATCATAGTTTCTCAGAAACTATCATTCCCCACAGCTTCCCTGGCAATATTGAAAGCGAGCTTAACTGAAATAAAATGATTCACTACTCTATTTGATAATAACTTTGACAATTTAAACCTGGAGTTTACTGAGCAGAGGCAAATCCAGTTTTGTTGTAACTTGTCCCCTCAGAGTGATCTCTTCGTTCTTGCGTGTTCACGTGAATCCAGAAAGAGTAGGAGTATAGCAACATCGGCAAGGGAAGACACTGGGACGACAATTACTTTGAAGTAAAAATGGCACAAAGCACAAGTAGGAGAGGGATGGCGCAAGTGAACTGGCTTGGCCTATGCGATTCCTAGCAGGGTTGTTGCAGCAATGATAAAACAAAATGATAAACAACAGGTACTCAAACAATGAATAATAGCAGCTTCAGAGAAATACAACGAAGTACAAGTAGGAGAGGGATGGCACAAGAGAACAGAGCTTGGCCTATACGATTCCTAGCAGGATCGTTGTCGGTGTACAGTGAGGCATAACTAAATACTCAGAATTCTAATCCATGCTAAAATAAAATGATTCATAAAATAAATCTAGGACTGAGTATTGAAGACTAAAGCTCAAGAATGAAGACTCCAGACCAAAGAACCAAGACCATTTACTTGTAAACAAGCTACATATTTATAGCATTTGCAATGACTAGAAGGCAAGTTCAAATTGAACTCTCCCACCATTAAACAAAGATAAATCACTGTTCAGTCGGCAAAAACATAAATACAAGCTTTAGTGGTTGAGAAATGCGAGTGAAAATTGAATTTTCACGCTTGACGCGATCGTCGGAAATTCTGGAAAGCGCGTACAGGACCGCCGCCCTGCGTACAGGACCGCCGCCGCCCTACAGGACCGCCGCCCTGGCAGGGCGGTTACAGGACCGCCGCCCTGGCTGGGTGACGGTTACAGGTTTCACCCTGGCTTGGGTGAAGGTCAAGGAGGCCCAAGCAAGGAGGAGGTCATGTAAATAACAGGGGAAAACAAAGGAAAAAGAGAGAAAAGGCTAAGACAAAACATGTAGAGGCTAGATGATTTTTGGGATGCAAATGTATACTCAACAAGCTTTCTGGATTCCGAACACCTTGCGAAGAGATCTTAATCATCATTGGGGCATGTGTAACATCTTTCCGACTGGTACAGTACATACAATTTTGGGTACGTACAGAGGTGCAAAAAATGATTCAAGGGTGGGCATAGTGTATTGCAGGTCATGAGGTGTTGTGGAGAGGAAAGGCTAGGGAGCAATAGGTTCCACAGGGATGTGAGTTCTCTATGGAAGTGAAGAATTTGTAACACAAAGCAGGTGAATATTTGTATGGAGATATAGAGTGTGGAAGGAAAATTGATCATGGGAACAATTTCTGCTAGGGAACAAGTTCCCAAAATAACTAGTTGAGCAACATAGTGAATACACCTTGGTCCCTTGTGGATAATGTAGAGAATGAAGGCATAAGTGGAACAGTTCTTTAGTTTCCCCATTTCCTCGCATATCCGATTTATCCACACATAAAAGAGGAAATTAATATTAACACAGATTGTAGTAAGGTACAGATAACCCATGTTCCTCATGCCACCCCTTGGATCCGCATGGCCATATCTTCCTCCCTTGTACTCCGAATTTGATAAATTATATATCACTAGAAATTTCTCTTCATCCTTTACACCATGGAAATAGAAAATATTGAGTTAGTGTTAGGTGAAAGTAGGTGGATGAAAAAGGTATAAAATTTATCCAAAATTGAAATGCATAGTCCTAGGTACCTCAACCACTAATTTTAATGGAGTTTTGTTCCCTTTTCTTCTTGCACTAGCAAACTGACAAGGGGAAATGGGTTTGACAGGGTGCCCATCATTTTTTTCAAATATTTAATGCACCTTGTTGGTAGTTGGAAAGGGGAATCCGAATTTCCCTCTATTCTCCCCCCTATTTCTCTCTACCATTTTATACATAATGTAAAGTGATAATCAATTGTAAGGGTTGGAAACTCTTTTAATACTTATGTATTCTATCTTAACCACTGAACATGTGTGTATGAGCTACAAGCGTTATATTCAGGTTTCTCCATGGTGAATCCTTCCTTTTACCTTCATTGTAATATATTGTGCATCCTTCTAAAGAAATAAAATACATGTTTTGTGGAATATATTGTGCCACGTGTCTCTTCGGCACACCCTCAAAAGGTAAATCTAGGAGTGGTCCCCAAACTAGCACCGACTCACCACGTGCCCATGTTGAAAAGTCAAAGTGGGCCGACGGGAGTTTTTAAATATTTTTGCCAATGGGGAGAGGTGGGGCAGCAGGTGATTTTGAGATTTTTCACCCAAACAAAAATGCGGGTCGGCAGAGGCAAATTGAAAAATTTTCCCTGAGAAGGCATAAAGTGAAAAAATGAACCACACCTCCATTGATTCCTGAGAAGCCACATTTCAAGCTTCAATTGCATACGGGCCAGCGGGCTTGGGACATACTTTTCACCCAAATGGAAAATGTGGGCTAGCAGGCCTGAAGATGATTTTTTTCCAAAAGTGACTTTGACGTAGTTTTTACATTTTGTATTTTTGGTTCCAAAAGGCACAAAGCGATTTCAGGCCTGCGGGGCTACGGGAGGATTTTGTAAAATTTGCCAACTTTTGCAAAGAAGTGCCAGATGAATTCTGGGCCCGTGGACCTGATCTGCTAACTCGTTTTTCCCATTTTTGTATGAACTCGACCCAAAATATTCAAATGAACATATCTTTCGATCCAGTGCTCTAAATTAAACAAAATTTGGCACCGTATTGGAAAGGTCTCAACCTTGTCTACGCCATGGGATCTTGAAAGTTTAATTTTGACAAGGTTAGATGGGTGAAAAATGGGAAATCATCTTTTAGGCCATTAATGTAGAATCCAACTGCTTCAAATACATAATTTGATTTGATTCGATCCACCCTTCTTCCTTCTTCAACACACCAAAGTAGACATGGAGAGGTAGATTTGATAGATTATAGGTAGATTCACATTGGGCATTAATATTTTGTGGTTGAACTTTAAAGAGTAGGGATAGAGCTTCTCTTCTTTTCCTCTTGATTTTCATCGTCTATATACTGTAATACTTCTCATTTGAGAGGGAGGAGAGATTCTGGTTATAGGGAAACTCTGTCAAAGTCATTTCCCAACTCCATTTGAGTTGCAAGCCTTCTCCAATGTCTGGAGAGGATATTCGTGTCTCTAAGCACCCATGTAATAGTTTGTGCACCTTATAGAGCAATAAAATATTTTTTTTTGGCGTATTTCAACCCTTGGCAGTGTTTTGATTGTTTCTCTGTGCCTCTCTATCTCATTTTTTCTCCCTATGTATGTATTACATGTTTGCAAGTGTAAGATGTGCTTCGTGGAGTTTCGACAGTGGATTTGGACCTGAATCTATGTCACTTATGTCTTCTCTCTCATTCACCTTTTCCCTATTTCATTCTCACTCAATAGATTATCTCGCCACTTCCTTTTCTGGTGTATCACCGCTTGGTGTAGGATCTTTCACCCTCTCTCCATCTCTATGTCTCCTTGGAATGCTTATATTAGGATAGATTAGATTCTTCCTACACTGGAATAGCTTGTGGTAGGTAGATTAGGAAGAACTAACAAGCTTTCACCAGAGGTCCATCTCAAGTTTTGCAAGTCCCACATCTTGAGAGATGGTCCCATGTTGTGCAATCACACTGCCCCACTCACAACTAGGCCATTCAGGGGTGTTGTGATTATGCACTAACACTACTTTTTTTTTATAACAATAAGTAACTAATTCTAACAATATATAAAATTAGAGATAAGACACATGATGTAAATTTATTTGACATTTTTTTAATTCCTCCATGAAGGTGTAACTACTAGAAAAAATGGGAGAGATGGGTTGGTTTTTTATTCTAAATAAATATGCGTATTTGTTTTGTGGTTTGTTAACGAAAGGTTTTCCCACTTAAATCTTATATCTTGTGTTCATTTTCTTTCATGTTTATCTATGTAATATAATATCTAATTAATTATGTGATGTAATCTATCATAATTTTTTGTTCAAACATAAATTATAATCTAAAAAGTTTAATATGGTGGATAATTAACTCTATTATATTATTTATCCCCGCGGTTTTCCTTACAGCTATATGACAGGATATATTCCTAAATGTTTTTTTATTGATTGAGTGATAGATAAATATTTATATTTTTTATTTATTTTTCTTATTATACTATCTATTGATACATTGATGATGTACCAATAAATTATTTATGTGAGGGAGAAGGATTGATAAAGTTACAACCCTAGATGTTACCTAGTGAACATTATATGAGTAAGGAGGTTGTAAATTTTGGATGGATTGATTGATTGGATATGTTGTTATGATATTTGATTTTGAATAAGTTGACCATTATTTAAAACTATGTAAGCCCTATTTAAGAGCTAACTAGCATAGGAGGATCATTTGTGTGATGGGGATGCAATAGAAAGATGAATGATTGATGAGGTAATATGATGTTACTCCTATGTGGTGAAGAGGAAAATATTGTAGTTAGAATCAATATGTAGTTTTATTGGATGAATGAATGTTATAGAGAGATGGTTAGTACAGATTAAGGTTGGTTTTTGTATTGTGCATAGATGAGTTGGATGATAATTTGTGGTGGGGTGTGATGGGATAAGATGATGATGTTGGGGAAAATTTTATTTTGTGTTATACATATTACCCACAATTTTCGTCATTAGAAACATTATTGTTGTGGCATAGAGCATGATGCACCATGATATGGAAAAACCATGACAACATGATCACTATATGCCTCTATCCTCATATTACCAAATAGATTCAAAATTGGAAATTTGTGTCACCATCCTCATATCATTGAATAAAAACTAAAGTAATACAAAAACTAATACAAACAAGGAAGTAAACAAAAACACATATAAAATCAAATGGGGAGTCCATTGTTTGGTTAAATATAAATATTTGGTGATCGGCGATGAGATTGATTTTCACTAATAATTGATGCATGTGAGGTGAGTGGTATTGGAAATTATGTATCATTGACAGGTTTATTTGAGAATAAGGATTTTTAACAAGATTAAAAACATGAAAAATGAGTTTGTGTGTGGTTGTATTTTTTTTTAATTTTTTTTTTTTAAATTATAAGTTTTATGATGTTTTGATTTGTATAATTTTATTTATTTTATCATAGGTGGTGTAGTGGTAATATATTCAACTTAGGGTGGTTGGATTAAAATGAGTCAAGATAAGATGTAAAGGATAGGGTAAGTTGACTAAAAGGTTTTAGGATGGGAGAGGATGTGGTTGAAGGATGTTTTATAGGATATGAGAGAGTTAGGGAATATTCAAAATCTAGTAAGGTAACACTTAACTTGAGATTATCCTATAAGAACCAAAGTTTCACTAGATGGGATAAATGAAAGGATTTTGGTAATATGTATAAGGATATAATAGGGTATGATGCAGTGAAAGGATGTAAGATAGTAAAGGATATGATATATTTATATAAAAGATATGGGAATATGATTTTCCTCTAGGTGTAGGGTATGATGATCTAAGTACATTTTTTAATTTGTGATGGATGAAGGGATGAAATGGATGATTTAAGATGATTCAAGATATAGGTTGATGGTACCCCTATTGGATTTTAGATAAAATGAGATAAATGATTCTCTAGTCATGAAAACGATCTTCGAAAAGGAATATATGCTAAGTGAAAAGAGGGGGTCATCAATTTCCCATAGATGTTCAATCCAAATAAAGAAGGATGTGGATTTTATGGAGGTTTATGATGGATGATTGGGAAACAAGGTTGATTATGAATAGGAAATTATCCACAAGGAACAACTTTAAAGACAAATGTAATTTTTTTTGTTAAATTTGAATAGACTAAATCATATTTTGATGTGTAGACTTAAAAAATGTTTGGTCGTTTATATGTGTTTGTTCATGTTTTGGTTGTAATATTTTGTTGAAAGTACAAAAAATGCAAAAAAAAAATTGATTCACGAACGCTTGAAAAGAAAAACATTGGCAAGTAAGAAAAATGACTTCAAGAGTATATATCAATACCATCCAAGGAGATTCATATCTTGTCTAGATGCATCAAGTGTGTGATCATGATGGGTGATTAAAACTTGAAGTAAATACTTAATGGAAAAATTTTGAGGAAAACTAGGAAACGTGTAGGAATAATTATTTATAGTAAGTGAATGGAGAGGTTGGATAATAACTTTGCATAATTATTTGGGATCAAAGGAGGTGGGGATTCTTTTTTTATCCCCTGATAGTTGATGAACCTAAGAAGGAAGTTCATGACTTGATATTTTGGATTGAATACATTCTTTATTGTCGAAATCCACTTTTTTTTTATGAGTGATGGCTTATTTTCATTGATGGAAACTATAAGGTTGCAAAGGTTTAGGATATCTTCATTATTGAGGAATGGATTAGTAGAAGTTTAAAGAATGAAGGGAATTGTATGAGACATTGTTTGGGATGCCATGCAAATATATATTGGGTAAATATAACTCTATTATTGGATTGGGATGTATTATGTATGATGATTGGTTGGAGAAGGTTCTATATTAGGCAAAAATAAGATAAGATTATGAAGGAATGTTGGGTAAGATAGTTGGATAAATATTTGGTTAATTTGATTTTGGGATTGCATGATAGATGAATCCTTACGTTTTATTTAGGAATATTTTTTATTAGGATGTAGGTATGAGGTTTCAAACACATTATTCTCTCACAACAAACAAATAGTATCTAAAAATTTACAAGCCCTATCCTAGTAGTAATGGGTGTGCAATGAAACTAGTATCCCACTAATACACCTCATATAAATTGGATTGATCTCTCAACCCTCACTCTACATGGTATGAAGTATGTAACTTTGAGAGTTTCAAGTTCCATGCACCACTAACCATTTATGTCCTAAATGTATTAGTGATATTCTAAAGAAAGCTTACTAGGTGTTTCCCCTATATGTCTTTCAATATGTGAACTACAAGTCCATGTAGCAAGGATGTTGTCTAAGGCTTGGGTATTAGGATGTGAAATTATCTAACTTCATCTTACATTTAATATATATCGAAGATTAGCCATTAATGAAAAATCTCCTTGAATTTATATACTCCGTCAATATACGGAGTGTGTCACTATGTGTCGCGCTGAAATCTATGTCAAAAGATGAATACATACTACTACAAGTGTATGGAGATGAAATCCACATCATGTTACCCCTAGAAACAAAAGTGGGAGCCTAGGATTTTTTTGATCCCTAAGATGACCAAGTAGCACAAGGGGAAAGCATACAAAACCTAGTTTTAGGTAGGCATATATCAAGGAATTTTCAATTATATACATGATTATGCAAGAAAAACAAAGCAATATACAATCAAAATATCATTTTATGTAAGCTCTTGGAATGAGAAGCTGTAAAATAGAAATTTAGTAGTTTTGAATTGAGCTATGTCTTGGAAAAGTGAGGCAACCTAAAAAATCCATCTATAAATAGCATGTTACATACCTAACAATGATGTTGTCAAGAATAAAACCAATGTGATTGTGTGAAAATAACGTGATCTATGATGAGTGCTACATGGTCACATACACAAAAAATGTTATTGAAAAATGAAGTGGTCATGTTGGTATCCAAATTGATTCTCCTTTGCAAGCTGAGCAACATCACAAATTTAACAAGAAGCCTAGAGACAGATAAATCATCATGTATGTTGTTTTGTAGCCAGGGAGGTGATTCAGCTGACTCTTTGTCACTCAGATGTTGGAGAAATGGATAGCACCTTCAAAAGGATTTGATCTATCCTCACTACTTTAGGTTGTGCCTTTCAACCAGGGTGAGAGGACCCATTTTGTAACCTCTGTTGGTGAAGGAGAATGAAGATATCCTTCTTTTCACAAATTTGAAAGGAAACCTTGGGAAAATATGATCAATGCACCACAATTTAACTCTCAAGAGTTGTCACTTCTAAAGAATGGTGATATTTTCTAAACAAGGTTAAGGTTACTAAAGACATTAAGGAATCATGATTGCTTCTGCATATTTTGGTAGTAGAATTTATTCATTTTTGGACATGCATGGAAAAACATTGTAGTTCAGGTAGGATTCATTGTTTTTGAATAATTTTTGGTGGGAGATTAAGTAGGATAAACTTGATTTTGCTAGATCTTTGAGAACCTTCACAAAAATTGGAAAACTAAATGACATAATGCTTCAGAATAGCTAAAATATTCCTTCAACCATAAGGTGAACATCAATGGAGGCCCATATTTGCACGAAATTTCACACAATCTTCCAAGAATTTAACACGAAGGCTCGAGCTAAAGACTCAATTAAACATTAAAGACCCCTGGTTCCTCACGCCTAAGATACACTCAAAGGCTTACAGAAAATCTTTATCAACAAAATGACAGTAAAGTGATTTTAAATTGTTTATCTCATTACAGGATGAAGGATCTTCTTCATAATGAAATTGCAAATGCCACTAAACTATCACAAGGATGAGATCCTGTGTGATTCAGAGGGATTTTAACACAAGATTGCAATAGAAACAAGCAAAACCATTTGAAGACATTCTGAAACAAAGAAGACACAAATTTTTTCCCAAGATTAACACAAATTAATTCAAATCTATTAGATTCATCAACAGGGGAAAGTTTCTTGAACAAATCTCAGATCTTGTCAATGGTTATACACTCGCAACCAATCTTGACATGATCAAATCTAAAACATAAGAGATTAACAGGTTTCTCAGATGGTCTCTCAGGAAGATGGGATTTCTCAAATTTTCTCGTAAGAATTCAACCCCTGACCATTTGCATGACTAACTCATGCATTTTATTTTCACTCATTTACATTAAATTTTCCCCCAAAAAAAGAATATTTGAGGAACCTTTGTTTGTTACATATTTGATCATGATTTCCAAAAATTGATGTTTAATAGATTTACAACAAAAATTGCCAGTTGTTCAAAAAGGTGAATCATTACAAAGATATTTCCATCATTGAATAACTGGGGCATCCAGTCATCTCCTCTGGCAACATTTTTTCATCCTTTTGCCTACAACCTCCATCATTTCCTTTTCCTCATTCTTTCCTCTGTGACAAATTTTCTCTGCATCTAGAATGGTATTTGCATGTTTTCTGCAAGTGCTCGAGAAATTTGTTACAAAATATCAACTCAAATTACACATCCTCAGATTCACAAATTCGAACTCCAAATCCTTCAATTGTACTTTGTAGATAAAAATGACAAAGTTTCATTTAGATTTGATGATGAAAAGACAATGTGTATTCACATCCCAAGTCTTGAGCCTTTGAAACGTTAATGGTGAAAAAAATGCAATGCATGTGCCATAACTGTTGATTTGCCCTTTCTCAACTTTAGATTAGAGTCATCCACGTATTTCCTTGATTACTGCAAAGGAAAAGTACAGGCCATGGGGTTCAAAATTTTGCATTTATGACTTTTTTTCCAAAAATGCACAATTTTCAAATTTTGCGCCGCCCCTCTGCCTTTGACATACAGGCTTGACATGTGGCTTAATTTAGGCCTTTGATGGCACCTTTGGCATGACTCATCCAATAGCCAATTTTACCCTTTTAAATTAAAAGGAAAACTTTCCAATTTTCCTCAAGTGACCAGCTTTCCACTTTTATCTTTTGATGTGGGCCCTAGTGGAGTTGCGCTTCATTCTTATACTTTGCTCCTTTGTACAAAAGGGGAAAAAATTGTAAAATGCTTCGGTGACTAGCGGAAGGTGCCACTTCTAACCGAGAAATTTTTATGCCACATGTCCTTCTTCGGGGTCAAAGTAAGAACGGAACCCTACCAAGTGTCCTCTAGTGCTTCTTCAAATGTGGGCCCTTAGAGGCCAATCCCCAAACATTTTGGTCCCTCCACGTACAAAAATTCCTTTGAAAATTTTCATAGAATGAGCCTGCAGACCTCCACATGTCTCCCACTTGTAACTTTGAGATGGTCCCCAAAAGCTAGACCCAGCATTTCCACGTTCGATGGTCAAAAAGACTTTTTCCTGGCTGCTTCTAATCTGTTGAATAACCAATCAGAGACTATCGGGTCCGTGGGGCCGATTTGGTATTTTTTACAAATGTGACCAAAGTGGTAAATTTCACCAAAAAGACCCGCTAGGATGCAACCAATTAAAAATGAACACATATACGCCTTTTCCACGGGAAAAAAAAGAAATTTACGAGCCTTTGATAAATTTTAAAGTAGGCCACTTATTATCCAAAATTCACCCCTCAAGGTAATTTTGATAACATGCATCAAATTCTTCAGTCCCGAGCAAGTAGATTGATTTAAGGCCCGAAATCATGTTTTTTGGGGGCCCTTTGGCTTTTCTCTAATTCTCCCATCCAAGAAAAATCCCAACGAGTTAGAAAATATTGAAAAAATGCAAAAAATAAGGTCGTAGGATTGTTTTAAAGCATTACGGGTCTGAAGGGTATGGATCATACCAGTGCGGGTCGTACCGAGGTTTATCGTACCAAGTTTGGGGCCGAAATACAAAGAAAATCAGCTAAGTTGGAACTTTTTGTCCCAGGCGGTCCGTGGGACAGTTGGGACATCAGGACACGTGGGACGCGAATCGGCTGATTTGTCGTAAGTCAATCAATTGTGGGCAGTGCGGAGATTTTCGTCTGGGACGGTCGAGACAAAAGTACGTGTAGGAGGTGCAAGACACACAAAGAAAAAAAATCCAAAAAAGGGGACAAGGAAGCCCGAAGCATCTGATGCGGAAGAATGTGTCTGGGACAGCCGGGACACGTAGACCCAATTTTGCCGCAATATCTGCAACTCAAAAGAAAAGTCAACGTTTGACTCCCAAAACTTCAAACGGCCATAACTTTTGACTCTGAGCTCTGATTTTCACAAAATTGGACTTTCATCGATTTTAGCATGAGGGTAGATATAAAAAATAAAAGAAACATATTCAACTCAAGTTAGTTAATGCTCTTTCCCGTCAAATGACAGAAAAATGCCTGTTAGACCCAAATTAGTTGCCCGCACTCAGAAGGCCATAACTTTTGCATTTCTCAACAAAATTGCACAAAATTGGTACCATTGGAATCATGGCTCTAATATCGATGCATAAAAATCAATAAATTCTAGATTTGATGAGAAATTTGTGGGGAATTTTCATAAAATGTGGTTGGGTTCATAACAGTGTTTTATTTGGTAGTTGGGAGCGCAATTAAGAGGCATGGTCATCATTCTTTCTCTACTGCAGCACCTGGGACAGTATGGGGAGCCTTTTTCAAGTAACACACAATCATTTCACTCCATTTAATGCCTCTTACAATTGGTTGAAGGAAATATTTATGGATTTCCATTTTCCCTTCTCTCTCTCTTCTCATTTTCCTATAAATTGGAGTGTTGGGCTCATTGTAAGGGGGTAGTTTTTGTAGCAAATCTTACCAATAATTGCTTTGTGAAGCCAATGTGATACAGGCCCTTATTGTGGACTCCTTGCATGGTGATCCAGGCCCTTATCTTGTAACCGATTGAACTGTGCATATCATGAAGCAATAAAATATAAGTTTGTGGATGCATCTCCCCCTGCTATGTTTTCTTGCATTCTTATTGCCCCTTCAACCTCGATTACAAGAATATTGTGTCTATTTTTATGTTCTTGCAGTGATCCATTATCATTGTGTATGTTTGAAATGTTGTTGTGAATGCATTTTGCTAGATTGATTGGAGAACTGTCATCACCCCTTCTAGTGTGCACTTTACTCATATATTTCACACATTGGAAGACTACTCTCACACCCTCCTTTTCTGGTGTATCACCGCTTTAGTGTAGGCTTTCATTTTATGCATTCTCTCTCCTTGGTCCCTTGGAAAGTTAGATTAGAACAGTTAGTTTACCTTGCATTAGAGTAGATTGTGGCAGGTAGTTTAGGAGAAAGAACCAACTTTCTCTGGAGGTCTATCTCAAGTAGCAAGTCCCACAACTTGGAGATAGTACCCATGTTATCCAATCACACCGTGAGTTCAAGTATATGCAGTTGTGTAAACAAAAGGGTGTTGTGATTAAACATGGTAATAACAATACAATAATTGCTTGGGGCTGCGGGACATTAGAAATGTGGGATCTTTTTGAAAACATAGAAAGTTTAAAGTTACAAGTTATAAAGTAGTATGGGAGAACATAACGTACCTCATCCAATTGAAAATAGACCACGTTTCTTATGGTGAGATATAATTTGATGGGGAAATCACTTCATTTGCACTCCAGTTTGTTACCTATTCTTCAGATGAAAAATAATTTGCCAAATAATTAAATGGCTCGATAACAATCCACGACTCATAGAGAAATTTACAATAACACCCTGGTAAATTAAAACTTTATGCATCCATTCGGGGAAATAGAAAAACAACAAATTACCTCGATTAGATTGGGAATTTTTTAGAACAAACGGGGCGAGATGGATTGTTGATTGAGAAACAGGGACGGAAGCCTGTGAATTTATATTAATCTCAATCAAAAAATTACATATGAATGGGCTGCAATATTTATAGATATTGCACAGCCAAATACACACAGGAGAATAAGTTGCACAGGTGCAACCAAATGCCAAAATGAATAAGCTTCCAATAACATTTGGGAAGCACAATTGAATAAAGACAAATATATTGTTTAAAACAATATAACAACATGAGAAACAAGCCTAATGTTTGAATACAAACAAATATGGTTGATTAACCATATAACAATATATTTATTATTTAATTAATAAAATTAATTAAATAATCCTACTATGCATAATTAATAATAGGATAAATTATTTATCCTAACATTCCCCCCCTTAATTGTGCATTGTCTCAAGAGATGAGGAGAGGAACTCTCTGAACAACTCGAACTTGTCACGTGCAAGTGACTTTGTGAAAATATCTGCTCATTGTTCAGATGTTGGACAAAATTGAAGTTGGATGTTGTGCTTCAACACATGTTCACGTATGAAATGAACCTGAACCTCAATGTGTTTTGTTCTCTCATGAAAAACTAGATTGCGAACAAGTTTGAGAACACCTTCATTGTTAACATACATGGTGGTCGGTTTGTCCTGTGGTATTCCAAGTCCTTCTAGTATGCGACGTAGCCAAATCGCTTCACAGACAGCTTCTCCTGCAGAACGATACTCAGCTTCTGTGGAAGAGTGAGAAACAAAGTGTTGTTTCTTACTTCCCCATGATATTGGTCCAGATCCCATAAAGAATACAAATCCAGAAGTGGATTTTCTATCATCAATGTTACCTTGCATGATCTGAATCCGAATATCCAGTCAAGAAGAAGTTTTCGTTCTTCTTGTATTCTAGACCAAGATCCACTGATCCTTTGAGATATCTTAAAATGCACCTTTGCTGCTTTCCAATGACAAACTTTGGGTTCCTGCATGAACCTGGATAGATAGCTTACTGCAAAGCTGATATCTGGTCTAGTGTAGGTCAGGTAAATGAGACTCCCAATCAGC
This sequence comes from Taxus chinensis, assembly GCA_019776745.2. Lineage (NCBI taxonomy): Eukaryota > Viridiplantae > Streptophyta > Pinopsida > Cupressales > Taxaceae > Taxus > Taxus chinensis. The sequence goes on from CM034157.1 coordinate 164,653,769, forward strand.
TGCCGATAGAGAGTGGCACTTACCTCAGGAGATGGATCTGAACGAGATAACTGTAATCTGTTCTCCATAGGTGTAGCAATTGGTGTGCAATCCATCATCCTAAACTTCTCGAGCGTTGTCTTGGTATATTTCATCTGAGAAACAAATATGTGATTCTCTTTCTGCCATACTTCCAATCCAAGACAGTAATGCATAAGCTCGAGATCTGTCATGTCGAATGATCAATTAAGATCTTTCTTTCATTGCATCAATCATCTTCACTGAACTGCCAGTGATGACTAGATCGTTGACATAGACTACAACAATCACCATCTCCCCCCCTTGCTTTTTGAGGTAGAGATTGGGATCGTATGGATTTCTAACAAATCCATGTTGTACGAGATGCTCATCAATCTTGATGTACCATGCCCGGGGTGCCTGTTTGAGGCCATACAGAGATTTCCTGAGTCTGCATACCTTTTCTTCTTGACCAGGTACAACATATCCCTCAGGTTGAGTCATGTAGACTTCTTCTTGTAAATATCCATTCAGGAAGGCACTTTTTACGTCCATCTGATGAACTTTCCATCCAAACTGTGCAGCTAGAGCAAAGATCATCCTGATCGTTTTGATCTTAGCTGTGGGAGCAAATGTCTCCTCATAGTCAATGCCTTCTTTCTGTGCATACCCCTTTGCTACAAGTCTTGCTTTACACTTGTCCACTGTCCCATCTACTTTGTACTTCGTTTTGAATATCCATCTGCATTCAATGGGTTTCTTCCCTGGTGGAAGATCGACAAGCTGCCAAGTGTTTTTTATCACTGATTGATATTCATAATCCATGGCATCTTTCCAAGCTTTTGACCGTAGGGCTTCCTAGACTGTAGAGGGCTCATCAGACTCAATAACTCTACTCATCAAAGAAAAGTTAACTTCTTCTCTTGCTTTACTGCGAGTCCGTGGTCTAGGGGTGGATGTTTCCGGTGGAGCATCCAGTCTTGCATCTCGTAATGTGCTTGTACACCATTTAGGCATACGTTGAACTGTTCCCATGGGTTGTGGTTCTATCTGATCAACACCTTCATCCCCATCATCACTTTCATCATCTTTGGGAACATCAGCTTTAGTTTTTACAACTGGTGAAAAATCTACATCAAGTGAGTCTGGAGGAGGAGTCTCTGCTTCCTTCTTCTCGAAAAACTCAACATCTCTGCTTGTGTAGACTTTTCTGGTCTTAGGATCCATCAGTATGTACCCAAGAGTCTCTTCACTGTATCCAATGAAGATGAGATTTTGTGACTTCATGTCCAATTTCTTTCTGTTCTATTTGGGTATGTGCATACTGGCTTTGCACCCGAATACTCTAAGGTGTGCAATGGATGGTTTCCTTTTTGACCATGCTTCTTGTGATGTAATTCCATCAAGAGAAGTTGTGGGCACTCTGTTTAACAAATACACTGCTGTTTTTGCTGCTTCTACCCAAAATGTCTTTGCAAGTTCAGAATCATCGATCATGCATTGCACCATTTCCATGATAGTACGATTTCTTCTCTCGACAGCACCATTTTGTTGTGGTGTGTGTGGAGAAGGCATTTGTCGACGAATCCCGTGAGTTTGTAGATAGTCTCTGAACTCATCACTGGTGAATTCCCCCCCTCGATCTGAGTGGAGAGTTCTGATGTGATGACCAGTTTCTTTCTCAACTGCCACTTTGAACTTTTTGAACGTTTCAAAGGCTTCACTTTTCTTGCGAAGACAAAAAATCCACATTTTCCGTGAATAGTCGTCAACACAGAGCATGAAGTACTGAACCCTAGAATGACTTGGCTGCATTGGACCGCAAAGATCGGTATGAACCAGGTCAAGTTTTCCATGAGCTCAAAAATTACTCTTTGGAATGAAACTCTGTGTTGTTTCCCTGCTAAGCAGTGAGGACACTTGTCTGTATCCTTCTGAAGAGATGGTAGCCCATGTACCATATTACACCGGCGAAGTGTGTTGATATATTTGAAACTTACATGACCAAATCTCCGATGCCACAACTGAGCTGAGGTGGAGTTTTTAGCCACAAGTGCTTGATCATTTTTGTGAATGAAATCAAGTTGAAACATTCATCCCACATTTGAGGATTTTGGCAATTATTTTCGAGCCTCTGGATTTATCTCGAATCAAACACATTTTCTTGCCGGATTGACTATCAAAGTCAATTTTCAGGTTGTGATCTAGGAGTTGACTGACCGAAAGAAGATTCTTTGTCAACCCAGGGACATATAGAACATCTGATAGTTTGCATTTGCGTGAACCAAGGGGTAGAGAAATGTTTCCAATCCCCTGAACTGTATATGAAGAATCATCTCCCAACGAAACATGATTTTTCGATGGCGTGTCCCTCATTGAAATAAACCAGTCTCTGTGGCCGGTCATGTGTCGAGTGGCTCCCGAATCAACATACCAGACGTCACTAGATGATGTGGATGGTTCACTTGATCGAGCAGTGAACAAGAAGTCTTCATTGTCTGACTGATCTTGTTGCTCAGCAATATTACCTTGCTGGTGGGGTCTTCTTTTCCAGTTCCCCTTTTTCTGCCCGTGATAGTTGTTTGAATGTCCCTTGTAAGATTGTTGTTGTTGAGGTCCAGCATTGCTTGATGAACCTTTCTTATATGTGTTAAACCAACATTCTTGCAAGTCATGTCCTCTTTTGCAAATTGGACATCGCTTCTTCTATTGATTGTCCCCATGATACTGATTCTGATGTGGGGACTTCTGATAGGATTTAGGTTTTCCTTTACCTTTTCCTTTCCATTTTTGATGTGAAGACAGTGCCTACTCCTCTTCATCATCCTTGTTGTGCATTGCTTCCTCTTGTTGTAGTAGGTTTACTAACTTGTCAAAACTAATTGTTGTATCTGACAAGTTTAGAGTTGTGACAAAAATTCGGTAAGAAGAAGGGAGAGCTCTCAGAACAATGGGAATGAGAGACTCATCTTTGACCTCTTCTCCTAGGGCTAGAAGTGAAGCCCTCAACTCTGCAACTCTTCTTAGGAAGGCTTCAATTTTCTCATTCTGTTTGAATTTCAACGTATGTAACTGACTCTGCAAATTGAGTATGACATTCTTGTTCTTGGCCTCATATATTGTGCTCAGCTTATCCCAAGCTTCTTTTGCTGATGTGGCATCTCGAATGTGGACTTGCACATTGTCGGATACTCCAAACAAGATGATGAGTTTTGCTTTCTGATCTGCTCTATCAAATTGTCGTTGTTGTGTTGCATCAGTTGGTGATCTGGTTAGAGTACCAGTCACAACAGGCCAGATTTCTTCAAACTCAAGTTGTGTCTTTATTTTTGTCTTCCAAGCAGCATAGTTGCTTCCTCTGAGCAATTGTGAATCCGGAAGAAAAAATTTGGGGGCATTGGTGCCCATTTTGCAGAGATCACTGACAGGGTTTGGCTCTTATCACTCCAGGTATTAGGTCTCCCAATCTATATACCGTCAGTCCGATATACCGAACCTTTCTATATATGCACCCTTCTGATATACCCGTCGGTACGTGGAAGAAGCTCGCCCTTTCTATATACCTGGCGGTACGTGAAAGAGGCGTTAACGTACGTGAAAGAATTCAATACGTGGTACCAAGACAGTACTGATGGGGTCTGTGCGATTATTGACACCGGCTCAAAGAAATATCCTCATACGCGCGTGTAACTTCGCTATATACTCGGATAATTTCTCAGTCCGGATTTATGTCTTGCAATCATTCACAGACGGATGGGATGGCTCATAGTGTGTGCACTGTGACCTTATTACTCCCCGTCGATTTATAGGGACGATGCCCAGACGACGTTGTTGCAGCTATATTAGGTGTTAAGTGCAGTAGTAGTCGTGACGGCTTTACCCGTAAGCGCTTCCCAGAGGCACTGTATATACCGAACGCTGTGAATGAGATCTAGGATCTCGTGAGTGTTACAGAACCAAATTTACTATTTTGGATTACAATTCTGCCAGTTTTTGAGCAGTTACAAAGTTTTATAGTTGACTATGGCAACCTGCAAATTATTACAATATACAATACAATTTGAATGACAGGCAAAAAATTACAGTTTCGGGGTCCTGGTGACCTCCTGAGCCCAAAATGCTAAAAATTGCAAAAAAGTAGCTGAAAATGCAATTTTTAGATGGGTCTCCTTTTGAAAAAAATGTCTGGAATGAGAAAACAGACCAGATGGGAGAATTTTTTTTTTTACCCTAAATTAGGGATTTCTCCGCTAAATTTAGTTAGTTATAACTAAATTCAAATTTTGCCACTAAATTTGGCAAAACCGCCAAAAAATCTGCCAAAATTGAAAATGTGAACTTGGGGTGGGATTTGAACCATGCACCTCCCACTTCTAAGGCGTTTAGTCTATCCACCTTGGCCCGTGCAGTGACTTTGTGAAAATATCTGCTCGTTGTTCAGCTGTTGGACAAAATTGAAGCTGGATGTTGTGCTTCAACACATGTTCGCGTATGAAATGAACCTGAACTTCAATGTGCTTTGTTCTCTCGTGAAAAATTGGATTGCAAACAAGTTTGAGAACACCTTCATTGTCAACATACATGGTAGTCGGTTTGTCCTGTGGTATTCCAAGTCCTTCCAGTATGCGACGTAGCCAAATCGCTTCATAGACAGCTTCTCCTGCAGAACGATACTCGGCTTCGGTGGAAGAGCAAGAAACAAAGTGTTGTTTCTTACTTCCCCATGATATTGGTCCAGATCCCATAAAGAATACAAATCCAGAAGTGGATTTTCTATAATCAATGTTACCTGCATGATCTGAATCCGAATATCCAGTCAAGAAGAAGTTTTCGTTCTTCTTGTATTCTAGACCAAGATGCACTGATCCTTTGAGATATCTCAAAATGCACTTTGCTGCTTTCCAATGACAAATTTTGGGTTCCTGCATGAACCTGGATAGATAGCTCACTGCAAAGCTGATATCTGGTCTAGTGTAGGTCAGGTAAATGAGACTCCCAATCAGCTGCCGATAGAGAGTGGCACTTACCTCAGGAGATGGATCTGAATGAGATAACTGTAATCTGTTCTCCATAGGTGTAGCAATTGGTGTGTAATCCATCATCCTAAACTTCTCGAGTGTTGTCTTGGTATATTTCATCTGAGAAACAAAAATATGATTCTCTTTCTGCCATACTTCCAATCTAAGACAATAGTGCATAAGCCCGAGATCTGGTCATGTCGAACAATCGCTTAAGATCTTTCTTTGTTGCATCAATCATCCTCACTAAACTGCCAGTGATGACTAGATCGTCGACATAGACAACAACAATCACAATCTCCCCCCCTTTCTTTTTGAGGTAGAGATTGGGATCGTATGGATTTCTAACAAATCCATGTTGTACGAGATGCTCATCAATCTTGATGTACCATGCCCTGGGGTGCCTGTTTGAGGCCATACAAAGATTTCCTAAGTCTGCATACCTTTTCTTCTTGACCAGGTACAACATATCCCTCAGGTTGAGTCATGTAGACTTCTTCTTGTAAATCTCCATTTAGGAAGGCACTTTTTACATCCATTTGGTGAACTTTCCATCCAAACTGAGCAGCTAGAGCAAAGATCATCCTGATCATTTTGATCTTAGCTGTGGGAGAAAATGTCTCCTCATAGTCAATGCCTTCTTTTTGTGCGTACCCCTTTGCTACAAGTCTTGCTTTACACTTGTCCACTGTCCCATCTGCTTTGTACTTAGTTTTGAATATCCATCTGCATCCAATGGGTTTCTTCCCTAGTGGAAGATCGACAAGGTGCCAAGTGTTATTCTTCATCACTGATTGATATTCAGAATCCATGGCATCTTTCCAAGCTTTTGACTGTAGGGCTTCCTGGACTGTAGAGGGCTCATCTGATTCAATAACTCTACTCATCAAAGTAAAGTTAACTTCTTCTCTTGCTTTACTGCGAGTCCGTGGTCCAGGGGTGGATGTATCTGGTGGAGCATCCAATCTTGCATCTCGTAATGTACTTGTACACCATTTAGGCATACACTGAGCTGTTCCCATGGGTTGTGGTTCTATCTTATCAACACCATCATCCCCATCATCACTTTCATCTTCTGAGGGAACATTTGCTTCAATTTTTACAACTGGTGAAAAATCTACATCTTGCGAGTCCGGAGGAGGAGTCTCTGCTTCCTTCTTCTCAAAAAACTCAACATCTCTGCTTGTGTAGACTGTTCTGGTCTTAGGATCCATCAATCTGTACCCAAGAGTCTCTTCACTGTACCCAATGAAGATGAGATTTTATGACTTCATGTCCAATTTCTTTCTGTTCTGTTTGGGTATGTGCATGCTGGCTTTGCACCCGAATACTCTGAGGTGTGCAATGATATGGTTTCCTGCTTTGACCATGCTTCTTGTGGTGTAATTCCATCAAGAGCAATTGTGGGCACTCTATTTAACAAATACACTGTTGTTTTTGTTGCTTCTACCCAAAATGTCTTTGCAAGTCTAGAATCATCGATCATGCATCGCACCATTTCCATGATAGTACGATTTCTTCTCTCAACAACACCATTTTGTTGTGGTGTGTGTGGAGGAGGCATTTGTTGACGAATCCCATGAGTTTGTAGGTAGTCTCTGAACTCATCACTGGTGAATTCCCCCCCTCGATCTGAGTGGAGAGTTCTGATGTGACGACTAGTTTCTTTCTCAACTGCTACTTTGAACTTTTTGAACGTTTCAAAGGCTTCACTTTTCTTGTGAAGACAAAAAATCCACATTTTACGTGAATAGTCGTCAACACAAAGCATGAAGTACTGGAACCCTGAATGACTTGGCTGCATCGGACCGCAAGATTGGTATGAACCAGGTCAAGTTTACCATGAGCTCGAAAATTACTCATTTGGAATGAAAGCTCTGTGTTGTTTTCCTGCTAAGTAGTGAGGACACTTTTCTGTATCCTTCTGAAGAGATGGTAGCCCATGTACCATATTACACCGGCGAAGTGTGTCGAGATATTTGAAACTTACATGACCAAATCTCCGATGCCACAACTGAGCTAAGGTGGAGTTTTTAGCCACAAGTGCTTGATCATTTCTGTGAATGAAATCAAGTTGAAACATGCATCCCACATTTGAGGCTTTTGCAATTATTTTCGAGCCTCGTGATTTATCTCGAATCAAACACATTTTCTTGTCGGATTGACTATCAAAGTCAATTTTCAGGTTGTGATCTAGGAGTTGACTGACCGAAAGAAGATTATTTGTCAACCCAGGGACATATAAGACATCTGATAGTCTGCATTTGCATGAACCAAGGGGTAGAGAAATGTTCCCAATCCCCTGAACTGTATATGAAGAATCATCTCCCAACGAAACATGATTTTTTGATGGCGTGTCCCTCATTGAAATAAACCAGTCTTTGTGGCAATTCATGTGTCGAGTGGCTCCCGAATCAACATACCAGACATCACTAGATGACGTGGATGGTTCACTTGATCGAGCAGTGAACAAGAAGTCTTCATTGTCTGACTGATCTTGTTGCTCAGCAATATTACCTTGCTGGTGGGGTCTTCTTTTCCAGTTCCCCTTTTTCTTCCCGTGATAATTGTTTGAATGTCCCTTGTAAGTTTGTTGTCACCGGCTCAAAGAAATGCTTGATCCTCATATGCACGTGTAAATTCCTATATACTTGTAAGTCATGTCCTCTTCTGCAAATTGGAGATTGCTATCTTCTATTGAATTGTCCCCATGAAAATGAATGGGATGGACTTCTGATAGGAATTAGGTTTTCACTGTTACGTTATTACTCTCCATTGTTGATTTAAAACAGTGCCAAGACGACATCTGTTGCATCCTATATTAGGCAGTTAAGCTGTAGTAGTAGTTGCGATAGGCTTTACCTAAGTGCTTCCCAGAAACCAATTGTATATATCTGACAATGTTGTGACATGAGATCGGGTAGGATCTCGTGAGTGCTTTCAGAACCAATTTAAATTATTTTTTATTACGAATTTTTGCCAGTTCTCCTAAGCAGTTACAATAGTTTTGCCCTTAACTATGGCAACTCTTCTTAAGATTAGCTACAATATAATGAAACATGCAATTGACATTTCAACGTATGTTAGAAAAAATTGAATGGTATGAAATAAATATTGTTGTTGGCCCTAGTGGCCTTTGGAGCCCAATATGACCCAAAATGCAAAGAATTGCAAAAAACTAGCAAATGCGAATTTGTGCTATCCCCCCTTTGCACATTGTCAGATGAAAAACTCCAAACAAGATGATGAGTTTTGCTTTCTGATCTGCGTTATCAAATTGTCGTTGTTGCTGTTTATAGTGGTGATCTGGTTAGAGTACCAGTCACAACAGGCCAGATTTCTTCAAACTCAAGTTGTGTTTTTATTTTTGTCTTCCAAGCAACATAGTTGCTTCCTCTAAGCAATTGTGAATCCGAAAGAAAAAATTTGGGGGCATTGGTGCCCATTTTACAAAGATCACTGACAGGGTTTGGCTCTTATCACTCCAGGTATTAGGTCTCCCAATCTATATACCGTCAGTCCGATATACCGAACCTTTCTATATACGCGCCCTTCCGATATACCCGTCGGTACGTGGAAGAAGCTCGCCCTTTCTATATACCCGGCGGTACGTGAAAGAGGCGTTAACGTACATGAAAGAATTTGATACGTGGTACTAAGACAGTACTGATGGGGTCTGTGCAATTATTGACACTGACTCAAAGAAATATCCTCATACGCACTCCTAACTTTGCTATATACTCGGATAATTTCTCAGTCCGGATTTATGTCTTGCAATCATTCACAGACGGATGGGATGGTTCATAGTGTGTGCACTGTGACCTTATTACTCCCCATCAGTTTATAGGGACGATGCCCAGACGATGTTGTTGCAGCTATATTAGGCGTTAAGTGCAGTAGTAGTCACGACGGCTTTACCCGTAAGCGCTTCCCAGAGGCACTGTATATACCGAACGCTGCGAATGAGATCTAGGATCTCGTGAGTGTTACAGAACCAAATTTACTATTTGTAGATTACAATTCTGCCAGTTTCTGAGTAGTTACAAAGTTTTGCATTTGACTATGGCAACCTACAAATTAGTACAATATACAATAGAATTTGAATGATAGGCAAAAAAATTCAGTTTCGGGGTCCTGGTGACCTCTTGAGCCCTAAATGCTAAAAATTGCAAAAAAATAGCTGAAAATGCAATTTTTAGATGGGTCTCCTTTTGCAAAAAATGTCTGGAATGAGAAAACAGACCAAATAGGGGAAATTTTTTGTTTTTACCCTAAATTAGGGATTCTCCGCTAAATTTAGTTAGTTATAACTAAATTCAAAAAAGCCACTAAATTTAGCAAGTTCCACCAGAAAAAAAAAATGCAAAAGGAAAGTTTTTGAGTGTTTTTTGTGGGATTTGAACCTCAAACCTCTCACTCCTAAGGCACATGCACTATCCAACTTGGCCACTTGGAAGCGCTTGGACTATGAATGGAAGGAAATTTGTATTTAATGTCAAGGAAAAAAAAGGACTTACCTCTTGAAAAATGAATTCTCACGTGGCGCATGCTGTGAAGGGGTGTTTTTAGGATTCTATTTGCCCAAAAAATGGATATGAAATGTTTATCTCTTTGCTCAGGCCGCATTTACTTGCTCAGGCCTTTTACATATCCTTCCCACGCACTGATCAAGCCGTATTTTCTTCTTGGGTGCGTGAGTTGAATGCCAGGCCACTGTTTTTCACTGTACAGGCCGCGTTTCTTGACTTGTGGCTGCATTTTTTTTATTGCTGGGCCGTTTTTTTAATGCTGGGCGCATTTTTTTGATGCTGGAGGTGTTTTTTTTAATGCTGGGCACATTAAATTTGATGCTGGAGGCGTTTTTTTTAATGCTGGGCACATTTTTTTGATGCTGGAGGCGTTTTTTTTAATGCTGGGCGCATTTTTTTGATGCTGGAGGTGTTTTTGATTGTATAGGCTGTATTTTTTACAATCTAAGCTTCATTTGCTTGCTGTTTGCATGTGCCATGTGGCAGATGGAGAAGGGCGCGGGCTTGAGGAGAATTGTTTTTTTAGCTCCAAAAACACATTTTTTCTAATGCAGGAATTAAATACTGAGTATGGGCGCATATGCTAAAAAAAACTCTTTTTTCCACCTCCCACTGTATATTTTCCAGCTTGAAATAATGCCTCTTTCTCTTTTTTTTTTATTTTCTTTGCTATGTTTGTTCACTGCAGGTGCATATACACAGCAAAGCAATCCTCCAAAACAAAATATACCTCTAAATGCAGTAAAATCAAAACCCTGATTGGGGAATTTTTTTTATTTTTTTAAAAATTCAATACCTATAGCAATTTTTGCCTGGTGCTGAGTGCACCAGTGCAAAAAAAATTTGCGTTCCAAACACCTGGAACTGAACAGGAGGTTGTTGGTTTGCAGGGATGGTTCTGGGAAGCTGCAGGAGGCACCACTGGCTCTCCTTCTGGTGCAGATTACTTCTCCATGAATTCTCCTTCTTCTGCAACCTTCTCCAACCTTGCCAGGAGCTTCAATTCATGCTCTGGTACCAAATGTCGATTGAGAAACAGGGACGGAAGCCTGTGATATTTTATTAATCTCAATCAGTAAATAAGTACATTGAATGGGCTGCAATATTTATAGATATTGCACAGCCATATACATCACAGAAGAATAAGTTACACAGGTGCAACCAAAAACCAAAATAAACAAGCTTCCAAATCATCCGGGAAGCAACAATTAAATAAAAAACAAATATATTTTTTATAATAATATAACAATGTGAATACTGACAAATATGGTTGATTAACCATATAACCATTTAAAATTAATTAAATAATAATCCTATGTATAATTAAATAATAGGATAATATAATTTATCCTAACATAAGCTTCTCTATTTTATCGAGAAGATTAAATTTCCATTAAACTTTTCAAGTGTAACATAGTGGCCAGATCAGCAACTTCCACCATCATTAAATTCCTTGCAAAAAAACTTAGTGGATTTTACAAGTGGTCAAAGATAGTAACAAATAATTTAGGACTTAGTCTTTTACATGGGTTGGTTAATCGACCAATTACATAATTAAAAAATCAAATGCAATTCAAGCATGGTCAAAGACCATATTACCACTCAGAAAAAATTAAAATTCCATGGTAATATGGTTGAAGATTATACTACTAACCCATTAATGAAATGTCAAATAATTTAAACTTCAATCATTTAATTACCTCATGCCAAAGGAGTATGGTCAATGACCATTTCATTTTAAACCATAAAATCCCTAATACCAAGGTCTTAGACCATTGAATAACCTTAATCCATCATGTCATAACTAATGTATTTTGAAACAATTAACAAATTTTTTTATTGGCATTGAGGTTTTAGACTGTCATAATCCATCGTAGCAATAGCCACTTAGCTTGAAGAAATAATCGATCAAAGACAATATTAAATGAAACAAGTTTTAATCCAAAATATGATGTGGTCAATTGATTGACCATTAAACATTAATTGAACTATAGTTTAAACCATTTACAATAGTTTTAAAATAAACCAAGTAAATAATCGAAGACCAATATAATTGATATATTCTTACCTTGCGATATTCTCCTAGTCCAAATTTTATAAGAATATATTTACATTACTTTTAAACAGACTATTAAGTCAATGCGATAATTTTTACCTTGACAACTACAAAATTTACTTGACCATTTTTTGAGACCATCATAGTGTTTTACGGTCTATGGCCATCGCAAAGGTTATTATCTTTTAAAAAATCATCATTATTTCTAAATACCAAAATAATACATTACAACTATGTACAAATTTACTAAATTTTGCAAATCATTATTTCTGATAAACAAGATGAACCATAATATCCATAACATGTATAACAAATAATCAAAATACCAATGCATAGAAATCATCAAACACAGTAAGGTAAAGTAAAATAATAAAACCTAGCAAAGAAAAAATAAGTTATAAATGTCAAGCATCCTACGAATGTTTTGCGACAATCCTTGTTATGCGGTTGATCTTACAACTACATGTAAGTATGTATATCCTTTTCAGGGTATACATACGTATGTTTATTTGTTACATCATTTTAGTAACAATTATTATCTCTGTGTACTCATATTCCACTTCACATATAATAGCTTATTCTTATGACCAAATGAAATTAAAATGCGGGATGTGACAAACATGACTAATAAGAAATTTGGAATGAAAAGTAAAGAAGAAGCTCAAGTAAAGGATAATTCTAACATGAACAATAAGGTCAACTTCTAGAGTAAGAAAATGATTAATCCTATCAGAAAAAAAAAATCCATAAGGTACTCTAATTATTTCAAAGGTTACTATTTTCCATCTAATATGTTTGGTCATAGGGTAGGATAGTGCAGCTCACCCTCCAAGCATGAGTACTCATGGGACAATGGAAGGAGTTACATTCCAAATTATTCAAGAGGCAAGAATGGTTTTGTTTTCTATAATTCTCAAAATAATAGCCAAATTGCAAGATATTAGAATATGAGAAATATGAGAAAGATCATTCCATACAACAGGGTGTACACCATGAAATGCGATCATAGAGATAAGGTGAAGGAGGAACAAAGAAGGTCATGCTTAGTCCTCATCAGTCTATAATCCAAGATAGACTATTTGTTATGGAAGAGCATAGACAAGATACTGAAGAGTGCCAAAAGTGTATGATATAATCTTAGATAAAGGATAAGAAAGACAATACAAACATCAAGCCAAAAATCTCACTTAAGACAAATAGGATTGTAAAGAAAGGCTATCAACCTCATGATTGAAAGTTTTTGGAGATATGGGAATCTCCCGAATTCATATTTTTTGAGAACTCTGTGAAATGGGGTGTCTATTTTTGGATTCATAGAGGCATTCATCACTCAAATAACGGGATGTTTCAGAGACGTTATCATAGTATGAAGACATTAGGAAGCTACGAGAAGGACAATAAATATGATTACAGAGATGTGTTACAAATTATATGTGTGATAACTTGATCAAACCAGTCACATTCATAACATTGTGTTGTAAGGTGATGAGAATCAAGAAGGTTTGTGAAGACTTCTTAGCTATGTGTGTTAAATGATCAAGGTATACAAAAACTAAGGGGGGCCTAATTAGATAGTTAATTAGCTCTATGAGAAGATGAGTAGTGCAAAGAAGCTATGTAAAGTCATGAAGATTAGTTTAAGGATGTTGAAAACTTTGGAAGTATTATTGGTATACGAGAGGCAAGAAAAAAATTGTTCCCATTTTCTAGTGGTTGGCATTATGAGCTTTATTTGTGTTGAGAAGTGGTATTAGTATCCGTTGGCCTACTATGTGATCACAATATTGAGTTAGATTATTCATTTCAAGGATAAGGTGAGTGATGTTGTGATCTAAGTTCATTTGAAGAAGGTATGCATGGAAAAAGGGGGAACATGCTTGTGTAATGCTTATATCCTTATTGTCGAGCTTTTGTTGAAAGAAAGTGTGATTCCGTATGTTGTAGGTGTGTAGACACTAGGTTTTTGTCACTCGCCTACCCCCCACATACAAACATTAATTTATTAAAGAATATCACTTTAAATATTGTCTAAGTCATCATACTCATCCTGTAAAATAATTGTTTACCCACTATAGACCATATTTATCTATCTAAACCTCATAACCCTATCTAACCTATCCTAACCCTTTTCATCCTAACCTTATAACCTCCCAACCTAACCTAACCTCTTCCCTAACCATTTTCCCTCATCCCTATACTAGAAATTCTCATTTTGGAAGTGTTTGAAACAACTTCTAAATGGATTCCTCCAAATTCCTTAAATCACTTGCGCTTCCAAAAAATCACTAGTGATTATACATATTATCTCAAACTCCTATTTTAGGGGGATTTTTTCCTTTAGTATTATTCACTCTCAAGTTGTCTTGAGCCTAAAAAGAAGCTCTGTCTCTATGGCTATTTCTAAATCCCAACAAAAGTATTATATCACTCTAAGAAACTACAACACATAATTTTGTGTGTCTATAAGCCCTGAATAGCCTACCTACTTCATCAAATGAAAAGAAAATAAACACCACAAATTTAATTAGTCCTTGTGAACATTCTTGTATTCATTCTCATGTTATAATGTAAATTCATCATCTCCAATATATTCATACATAAAAACAAAAACAAACCATCATATTAAATACCTATTTCCTATCAGTTTGTCATTTATCAAGAAAATTAGTCTTTAACAAGAATTTCCCTTGATTCCCCTAAATCACCAGTGATTCCTTTGAATTTCCTAAAACTTCTATCAATTCAGATTTCTTTATCAAATTATTACATTTTATTAAGTATAATCCATATTCCTAGGCCTAATTTGTTTATTTGAAAGTATGTTTTTACTAAAAATGATTGTTCTAGGTCAGTATCATCTGATCAAGAGCATTTATGTTCTCTCGATCATCTAATAACCCTTTGTGTGGGATTAGTCTGATATCCTTCATGATATTACTTTATGAGCTATTAGATTCACACCAACCATTGAGTACATTAAGGAACAAATCGAATTGCTCCACAAAATCTAAAAAACAACTATTAATTACTGGTATGACTACTTTGAGGACCTTAAGATTACAATCACTCTAGTCTAGTCCACCTACTAAGAGGAACATGATCTTCCTTTTCACCTTAAGTTCTACCTTCTATCCTTATGATTATCATTATTTATCTTATTATCTTTATCAACTCACTTAATTTTATCAAAACAAGTTGAAACCTTCTAAGAAGTCCCTTTAGATTCTTGGGATCAACCTTTTCCCTAATATCTAATATATATCTGTTGGTACCCAAATTTTTTCTTACTTTTAGTCTGAGAAGCATCAAAGATATGGCATGAAGCTTGAAGATAGATGGATCATGGTGTGTTTCATTTTGTAGCTGGGGATATGATCTAACTGACACTTAGATTTTTGGTGAGATGGATAACACTTAAATAGGACTTAATCTTGTCCTAACTGTTTTAGGTTGTGCCTTTCAACCAAGGTAAGAGAACCTATTTTTTAACCCTCAAATGGTGAAGGAGATGAATATATGACTCAATTTGTGCAAATAATATGAAAAGGGCCTTTGGAAAATATGGTCAACACTCCAAATCTAACTTTCACAAGCTGTCACTTCCAGATTATGGAGATACTTTCAATGCAAGAAAAGGGTTACTGAAGACATTTTGAAATCCTAATATGTTCTACATACTTTAGCAATTGAATTTTTATCTTATGTGGGTATACAGGGGAGAAAAAAGGGGGTAAAACAAGGTAGGATTAGTTGTTTTGACTGATTTTTGGGTGGGGTTTTAGACAAGACAAACCAAGATCCGCTAGACTCTTTGAGGATTTTAGCAAAATATGGAGAAACTTAATAGTAGAAAGTATCAAAATGGTTAATCATCCCTTTAACTATGTGCATCAAATTGAGGCCCAAATCTACACTTTTCCACACAATCCTTGATCATCTATCACAAAATCTTTAATTAGAATGAACCAATGAAGAATTTAACAATCATTATTTAATCATGACCTAAGGTGCACCCAAAGGTTTACAAACAATCTCTTAAATCAAGGAAGGTAAAGTGATTTTAAATTTGTTTATCTCTTTATCAGATGAAAGCTCTTCTGAATGTGAGATTGCAAATGCCACTAAACTATCACAGGGACAAGATCCTATGTGGTTCAGAGGGAATTTAACATAATCTTGTAATAGGAATAAGAAAAACTACTTGAAAACATTCTAAAATAAAAGCAGACACAATTTTGCCCAAGATCAACACAGATTAATTCGAGATCTATTATATTTATCAACAGGGGAAAGTTTCATGAAAATTATAAGAGCTTTTCAATGGTTGTACACTCGCAACCATCTAGACGCAATCAAATCTAAAACACAAGAGATTAAAATGTTTCTTAGATGGTCTCTCAGGAAGATGGGCTTTCTCAAATTTTTTCGTAATAATTCAACCCCTGACCATTTGCATGACTAACTCATGCCCTTTATAGCACTCATTTACATTAAATCTTCCCCTCGAAATAAAGAATATTCAAGGAACCTTTGTTTGTTACATATTTGATCATGATTTCATAAAAGTGATGTTTAACAGATTTACAACAAATATTTGTCAGGTGTTCAAAAGGTGAATCATTTCAGATATTTCCATCATTATTATAACCAGGGCATCCATTCATCTCCTTTGGCAAAACATTTTTCATCCTTTACGCATATAACTTCCTTCTCCTCATTCTTTCCTCTACAATTTGCTCTACTGGATTTGGCAATTCATTTTCTGCAGGTGCTCAAGAAAATTTGTTTCAACATATCAACTCTTGCACTTCCTCAGATTCACAAATTCTAATTCCACAACACTTCTATTGCACTTTGCTAATAAAAATGACAAGAAATCATTCAGATTCAATGTGACAGACAATGCGTATTTGCATCGCTTGGAGTCGTGGAACGTTAATAGTGGAAAAACCAGATGCATCGCGCCATAACCACTGATTTTTCCCTTTCATAACTTTAAATTAGAGTCGTCCACATGGAAGATTAGAGCTGAAATGGGCCTGGGGTGCCTTTTGCATTTTATGACTTTAAGAGAAAATGCATAATTTTCACATTTTACCCTGCCCCTCTGCTTTTGACATACGGGCTCGACACGTGGCTTAATCTGGGCCTTTGATGGAGTCACAACTCATTTATGAAATTTTACCCCTTTCTACAAAAAGGAAAAATTTCCCAATT
>CM034157.1:164671082-164849206 GCA_019776745.2 Taxus chinensis
GCCAAGATGTTAGAAATCTCCATCTCAATTATGATTTATAACATTGCTTTTATATATGCATATTAGAATTAAACCACTTCTTTTGATTTGGGTGAAAGCCAATTCTGAAATGTATAGAGTTGTTGGTGATATTAGTAGTTGACCATACCGTGCATATTTTGTAACCATAATATTCCATGTTGCTACATTGCTTTTCGACATTTGTTCAAATAAATCATGTGCTTCCTCCAACCTTCCATTTTCAGCATATGTCGATATCATTGCGTTCCATGAGATCAAATTTTGTTTAGGCATTTTTCCAAACAAATCTCGAGCTTCATCTACCTTGCCATCATTGATGTAACCTGCAATCATGACACATGGTTTCGTTCAGGCATTTTTCAAACAGATGGCGAACATCCTCTACTCTGTCGTTGCAACCATATCCAGAAATCATGGAATTCCATGAAGCCACATCCCGGATTGGCATTTGGTCAAACAGATTTTGTGCATCCTCTATCCTCCCATGTCGCAAACACCCATCAATCATAGCATTCCATGAAACAACATCTTGTTCAGGTATTTTATCAAACAGTTCGAATGCCGCATCCAATATGCCATTGTGAGCATATCCTGAAATCATGGTAGTCAAGGAGACAACATTTCTTTTTAGGCATTTCGTCAAATAGTTTCCTTACATCTTCCATTCTCTCGTTTTGTACATAGGCAACAAGCATTGCATAATTAACAACATGTAGCAAATTCAGTGTTGAACAGAGTGAAAATATGAGTGAGGGATCGCACTGGTCATTGCGAGAAACATTTGGAAGAGTAATAAATAATTGAAGATAATAAAATACAAACGAAATACTAATTATAACCATAAGTAACATTAAAAATGATGATTATTTTTCTACATTTGAGCCATACAATCCAAATAACCATAACCGAGACAAAATCCAAAAACTCAAATTTCCAACCCAATTTCTTGCCAACACTGTGAGAACAAAAAAAGAATGAGGATGACAATGTCCAGCTCCTCATATCTGTGACATCATAATCACACCAAATTACACATTACCAACTTCAGGAATAAACCTGAAATGTAAATGGAATTAAATTATAAACGAGTAAAAGAACTAAAACTTTGACGTACTAAAAGATGTTGAAATAATTTCCAAAAAGAAAAGGGAAAACCTTAATAGAAAACAATAAAAAAAGGTGGAATCTTAATCTATTTTATATTTTAACATACCATTATTTATATCTATTTTAAGTGGTTTCCATTCTCAATGTGGAAAAATTCAAATGGGAGCTCTCCAAATTTCATGCCCAAAAACATGAAAAGTAAATATAATTATTGACATTTTCGGATTAAAAAAAATTAAGCATCGAAATCCCTTATTTTCATTCAAATTTACTTTTGGATTTTCATCAGGTCACTCCATTATCATTTGTGCATCATTCACTCATTTACCGGATTGCTCCCAACATAATAATCACTTTCATATAGTGAGCCAGCGCGCAGCTCCAGAGTAAGTGCCCACTTCTGTGTTCTGCTTTCTATCATAATCTTGCGGCTCCAGTCAGATAATTTATTTATTAATTTCTCTTTAGAATGTTATGCCATCTATGTCACACGGAATGAGGTGTTGGTTTCAATTAAAGACCAAATGTCGCTTCTGAGCACCCCGACAAGCTACAGATGCAACCTATTAAGCTCTTCTGATAGTGATCAATGTGATGCAACAAATAGTGTTTCAATCCAATGCAATGCAACCGATCCACATCCGAATTGGGTGAAATGGATCTTGAATTATTTGTTCTGTAGTGCACGATACCACTGGTGCAAAGATCGAGTATGATGCGCAATGAATTCAAATAACGCACAACCATGAAAACACATGTAAAGATGCAAGTTGTAGACAAACAGAGTGAGAGGAACGGATCAAATCAATGATGTGGGTCTGTTTTGGAGATTAGTTGTGACTCGTATCAGGTTTGTGATGAATGGATCTGCAGGATGTTACAAATGCAATTGGATGTTGACAAAGATAGAAACTTTTAAATGAATTCTTTCACAAACTCGCTTAAATTTCGGTCCAAGCATTGCGCTTCAGGATGGATCAGGAACTCTGCACACCCAGTTCCTTCTTGGGATCTTCAAACTATTAAGCGCATGGAATTCCACAACGGCAGAAGAAAAATATGGTGATTTAGCTGAGAAAAATTGGTAAAATAGTCGATAAACATGAAAACGTCCAGACGACCGTTAAACCGTCAACTTTAAGACAGTCGCAGAAACGTCCGGAGGTCCTTTACCATAGGGGGAACGCCTTCGGCGTAATTAGAAAATGACAACTTACATTTCTTGTATTCTTAAACGAAAATACTACTATATCTCAAAATAAATATAAAAATAATGTTTATAGCTTGAAAGTATTAACAAAATTAATGATCTCTAATCAAAGACACTTTATTTATTTGCATAAAGTGATGTACTACACTAAGACTAATTTCAACTACTCGAATCCTAAATGACTAGTGAGTCATGATGTAGTAAGCCATTTCAATAATGACTTGATTTGTAATATCGAGATCATTGAAATTGAATAAATTGTTTGGTAGGTGTGTGTTTTCCTGCTTAATCTCCGTATCAAACGGTGTCATGCATGTGCTATAACATGCTAAACCATTTTTTCTAATTTTTTTGTCTTGTCACAAAAGTTACAAGTAAATGTCTCCATCACGTCGTCAAAAGTGCACCCACTGAAATTAATAGCTGTGCTTCACTGTGACAAACCTACTGTCTCCCTATTCGATTATAAATAACTAATGCAGGAATCCAATGTGAATGGAATTTTGTCACTTTCAATCCAATTTTTCTTTTTGACGAAGTGGCCCACGAACATGGTTGTAACCACAAATTATGCCAAAGATAAAGGCACGTTCGAACGTTTGATTTTCAAACGTAAACAAATGGCACCTTGGCCTTTTTAAATCTGTGGTCAGGACACTCCCTGCATTCTTCAAGACTATATCATGTTAATAAAATGTATTTGATGCTGCTGCAAAATAATTTAACTAGCGAGGGGACAAGCCGTATATTGTCGATAAAGGAAAGTCCAAATTCATCATATGATCTACCGTCTTTTAATGCCGACGTCCAGGTTTAGAAAATTGTTTGGGGGCAGTACCGTTGAATATTGACCCTTCTCATCTACTCTGTCCAATTTCAATGCCTGTCAACATCTCACCCAAAGATGCTTTTTGCGATGTTGTTTATTAAACCCACAAGGAAGTTGCAACCCTTTCCCTCTGTATTGTATATCCTGAAAAAAAAATTGGGTGTTAAGATGGGTAATGCGATACAGTCCAGAGGTCACGGACCTGTGAAAATCATGAAGCTCGACGGAGAAGTGATGAAGGTTAAGGCGCCTGTAACAGTAGAGGAAATTCTCAAGGATTATCCCGGCTATGAGATATTTCATTCGGAGGCAGTTCGTCATATGGGAGCGAGAGCAATGCCCATGATTGGATCTGCAAATCTGAAGGCGAAACATCTCTATTTTCTCGTTGAATTGCCGAAGCTCGAGAATTATCAGCGTGGGCCGCTCAGGGTGCATTCTGGGATCACCATGAACGCAAAGTCTAAGCTGGAAAGCATGGTTTTGGCGCGCAGGTCCGTCTCTGATATTTCTGTGATGAGTTCGGGTCATTATGGGCCGTCAGATGAGAAGGGAGAAGATCAGAACGGAGGTGTTCGGCTCAAAGTCCGTCTTACCAGAGCTCAGCTCGCTAAAATGATGGCGGAGAGCCAAAACAGCGGCGAGACCGCGGCAAAGATCGTGGAGTCTTGCCTGGAGCATGCAAAATTTGTGGAGATGGATCAAAAACAATGCAGCCCTCCATGGAAACCTGCACTAACGAGCATACCGGAGTCTTGCAAAAAGGTATATTGCTCTATAAAATTCCATGGTGAATTTATGTAAGTAGGCCAACTGGAGTGGTCACCAAATTAGGTCATGTTTAATGTCAATGATTCAATTTAAAAAGTTGGAACAAGAAGTGAATCAAAGACCAGACACATTACACATGGTGCATGCCCAAAAAAAATTCTTAAAGGTCTCAGGTTAAGAACACACAAAACACATGGGGCTAGATACACCAATGTGTTTGAGAATAGTTTATAGAGGGAGGCCTTGGTATACAATAAAACCAAAAAAGTGACAAATTTTAGGCTCAAGTTGATTGAATATAGGATTTTAAAACATCTATCTTTGGAATTCCTAAAAAATCTATTTTTATTATATTTTTAACAACTTTTAGTATTTTGCAAGTTTGAGGGTATTTGAAGCATTTCTAGATTTTGGGACTTGGTGAAATATATAATTTTTTAAAATTTCAATAAAATATCCTGCACTATGTTTAAATTGAGTTTGACACAACCATATATTATTTTCTAACGATACTACTTCCAATTTCGAGATATTGAGTGTGTGACAAAAATAGTTAACTTCATATAAGTTTTGTTTGAATAATTAAATAAATAATTATATCTTTATCGATTTCCCCCCCTACAACATTGAAAGAATAACATGTCTTCAAAAAATATTATTCTAATAATTATATCTCATTATCAAACATGTGTGTGTTAATTTGTCACTCAATGTGCTAGTTTGCACAAATAAACTAGTGTGTTACACCAAAAGTCAAAATTTTAACAATTTTTGTAATTTTTTAATTTTTAAAAAATGTAATAGTATTATATACTCAAAATCCTTCATTTCATATACATACACTATTGTAAAATTTTAAACCGATGTATTTCTTATCATCACTTAAACTTGCGTAAAGTCTCATTTTTGAGAAAATACATATCGCTTCTATATAAAAGTGGGTCACATATTTGTGCACTCACCCTTGAGTAAGTTTCTTCCAATCTATAGTAGGAAACTATATTAGGGTTAAGATAAACTTTAGTCCCATCTAATCGACCTCTGTCAAGACAATGTACTAAGGCTCCTTCAATTTAATAATATCATATAACTCAGACCTTATCATTGAGCAAGCTTTGTAAACAATAGAGAAAACATCCATGCTTAGATTAGCATACTGAACAACAACCTCATGTCTATCCAATAGAGTAGAGTGTGTGAAAGACTCCTCCTCCATATTTTTCTTAAGACCCCCAACTCCTAAAGCCAAGGGTGTTCACGTATAATCTATAGGTGGTCCCAATTTCTAGCATAACAATAGTTTTTTCTCCTTTTCCATCAATTTCTCATTAAAAATTTGGGACATCAAGGCTCTCACTTTTACTTCCCCAACCATTGATATTTGGTTACAATAAGAATGACAAGGTAGAATAGGGTTGTGTATATAGGATTCGCAAAAATATTATTTTCTTCCTCAATAGATGACCCAAAGGACAGTTTATAAAATATTTGAGAATATGTAATTTCCCATGCATTGTTGTCTGTAGCCATCTTGAACCATATTTATTTTAAGGAATACAATATATACTCCCTCAATAGGTATGAGAGAAACGAAAAATATTTCCATTCCCCTACCATTATCTATGAAGATCTAAGTTTTTCAAGCCCTGTGTCTTTCCTCCTAACTTCCAAGTGAACATTATTTCTCATATTTTCCAATTCTTCCAAAAGATGAGAAATCACATTCTTTATTGATTCCCCTCATTCTTGCACTACCATTTCCATATCCGCATTAACCATAACATCTAAGTTAGGGGGCCTTAGAAGTAACATTTGCATTAAGATTTCCAATTCCATTTTCATATAGTAATAACATGCAAATAATCCAACAAAGTAGGACCATGAAAAGGGTACTTAAATAAAGTTCTATCATCAGTAGGTTTTTTTTTCATGGCATGCTCATGATCCAGGATAAAATGGATGAAGGATTCCACTACTACACTTCAACACATATCAAACCTTGACCTATATATAAAAAATAAGTCAAAATGGTAACTCTTACCCTCCCCCCATATGAAGTTTTAAAATCTAGGCTAACACCTCAGACTCCATGTTGGACTCCTAAGGGGGCCTTTTCTCTTCTTAAGGGCCTTAAGATTTCCATGAGGACCTAATATTTTTCTTAGTCCAGATATCCATAATAATTAACTTCATCAATCCATGATGAGGTAAACATTTGTTACAACCACTTTAAACCATAGAATCCATTTTCCAAGTATTTTAACAAGAAAAGGAGCATATTCACTAGAATATTATGCCTAAGATGTATAAGTAATTTAAAATGATAAGTGAATATGAGTGAAAAATAACATCCACATGTTAGATATCTCTTGATAAAATAAGAAGCATCATTCCATGGAGGATGGAAGAAAACCCACATTATACCTTTTATAGTTTCACAAATCAATTCATCGTCCCTTGGGAAAATTATTTACATTGAAATCCTTGCACCCTAAGATCATGTTGCCACTCTCTAATGATCAGAAAACTAGATATCCTTTCCAAAAGGTCCTCATTCATTTGAAACTCTAACCACCTCTTTAAAAGACATGGCAAAATCTCTAGCCAAAGCCTTGTGATACCCCACAAACTTCCTTAAAAAACACAATTTTCCTACCTCCTAAAAAATTTATAGGAAAATTTCCATTGCATCCTAGTGTATTTGTGTCATTGAGTCCATTTTTTTGGTGTTTATTAAAAATTAATCACCCTATGTAATTAAAGGAATACTTAACAAATATAATTAGTATTTATGAGAGTACTATATAGTCTTACTTTTGGTGTGTCTCAGTTTCATAGTTTAATTACGTCTTTCATGCCAAAATATTTAAAATAGTATTTTCTCCTTGTGGTGCAAGTCTACGTTGAGAGGGTTTTTGTTGCAGGTTACAACAATTAATAATATTTTTGTAATATTTTGTGATGGAGGCGAAATTGTTGTAGTACTAATATGAGCTAGCATACACTTGGTATAGAGAAGTTCATGCCAAATAGTGAATGCAATTAAATAGGGGATGTTGAGGAGAATTCCAAGAATATGATATAATATATAGTAATGGATTTTTCTAGCAGCATTTATATACATGTGTACAAAAAAAGATATTAGTAGTTGATGATAGGAAAACATGTCTTCTAGCTTTGTCCATATTGAGTTTTCCCTTGACACTCCAATGGAAGCAATGCACCAAATGAGAAAGCACCAAATAAATAATAGAATGACCCATCAAAATACCACGAAATCCTCTTCTTCTCTTCGAAGAAAATCAAAGTATTGATCCCTCACATCCTTACTATCTCCTTTCCCCATAAATCACCTAGGCTTAAAAACATAACAAATCAGCCTCCTTCACCTTGTGATCTCTACCCACCATCAATGCAATTTCTTAGTATGTTCATGCCATTAAATACGGATTCCTTAACACCTTACTCATATCCCATTCCACCCTTGTCTAAGATATACACAAATTAATTTCTTTTTAAATTATAATCCCCTTAAGAAAATACCATGTGTATTATGCCTATTCATACTCCTTTGTTAGTTGAGAAGGTCGAATAACATAGCATGTAAAACTTTTTTTGGGGGATTCTTTGTACTTACCAAGATGAGTGCTTTAATGTGGGATTGTGTTTGATTTCTATCTCCATCATACTTTGGAATTCAAGCTCAGCCATGTCTAGCAACATGTCTACCATGTCTTTTATGCGATCTTCTACCTCCTCTATTTTCTCCCTTCTGTTAATGTGATTTTCGGTTACTTTCTCAGAAAATCCATTATATATTTTTATCAACATCTTGCAAGATGAAGGGATAATAGTTATCTTATAAATCTAGGAAGCACAATGAAGGGATGAAATAATTATGTAAAATGCAATGACAAAATTGAACATCTCATCGACTATGGCCTCCACTCAAAGTGTTTCCTGAGTATGTTCTATTGGAAAACATTATATGGGTGATGTTTTGAGAAAGGGAGGAAAGGCTCATTATGAGGTCCATGTAGTGCAGGCACTACCCTCTTTACTCCCAAATGGATCAAATCATGGATGGTGCCTCTTCCTCCCTAATTGATTAAAAAAAATTTGACTCTATAGGATGCGAGTAACTCCACAGTGGACAACTTTCTTATTTTCCTCCAATACCCTCCTCCATATGTAGAATAAGCCACATCTTTATGTATTTGGAAGAAATATTTCACCATGGCAAGTGAAGACACCCTGAGCCTAACCGTAGAAATATAATGGGGACATATTGAAAGTAGGAGAGCTAAGAGAGGAAATTTCTTGAGAACAGTCTAGCCAAAAAAAAATTCCATATTGCTTTTCCGTTAACACTCTAATCAAAGCAATGTAAGAGCTTGGAAAGCACCAAATCAACAATAAAAAGGCCCAACAAAATCCCATGTCACCCTCTTCTTCTTTTTAGAGAAAATCAAAGTTTTAATCCCTCACATCCTTATTATTTCCCTATCCTATAAATTGTTTGGGCTTAAATTCATAAGGATCTTGCCAAACACTTTCATCTCTCCCATGGCCCATACATTTATGAATACCTTTGATTTCAAAGGCAAGTAATATTTTCCCATGTTGCATATCTATTATGGATTATTTTGGTATGAACATTGGAAATTGTGGGTGTAGTCAAAATGTTTCTGTATGCACCCAAAATTGCATGTTCTACATTGTCAGAAAATGGTTACAAAAGTCCCCAATGATGATTCATATCCTTTTAGAAGGTGTTCAAGTTCCTAAACCCATTCGTAGTACATATTTGTAGCCTAGACATCCTTACTTAGCATTTTCACACTTTCTTCTAGCTCCCATCTTCATTGTATACATGTTTTGACCTTCAGTGTCAAAACCGCCACCCTGCCTGGGCAGTGGTTCTGTGTTTTTCACTGGCTTGGGTGGTGATTTTGAAACCGCCTCCTAGGCTTGGACAATGGTCTTGCGTGATTTTTCTAGAACCTTTCATGTGTGATTTAAACACGCGACACTTCACTTAACTTGACTTCCAAGGTGCATTTGTGAACTAAATTACCTAAAAATAGTCTTGATTGCATGGTATTCCTTCCCTCTTATATTTTAAAATAGATTTAACTAGTTTGAACTACCTCTTCACCCAATGATTTGGCACTCCAAGGCTTCCTTGTGCATGAAGGCACATCCCAACCAATTCCTATATATTCAATGCTTGTATTCAAGAAAATGGCCTGAGAATTTTGTGTATCTTGCATAGTATTATTGCCACAATCCTGCTGGAAATTACATAGCCAAGCTCTGTTCACTTGTGCTATCTCTCTTCCACCTGCATTACAACCAGACTACCTTCAAGTTACCATTGCTCAAGTGCCTTCTCCTACTGTTACCTTTGCATTCCCAATTCCTTGGACTCATATGGACACACATGAGATAGAAAGGGATAAACTAAGGGGAAAGATAAGATACAACTAGATTTTCCAAAGCTCTTGCTTATCCAGGTTGGAATTATTTATTTGTTTTCTTCATTTGTCAAGTTATCAATTTTGAATAATTCATTTCAAATACATATCAAATAGAGTACCAAAATTGTTCATTTCAATTTATCAAGCAATTACAAATAGATAAAATCATTAGAAATTGCTCTTTGACATTACCAGGGAAGTTAGTGGGGAACAATAGCTCTTCTAGAGTTATGATTTGTTCTCTACCTTGAGGTAGGGTTTAAAGGGTTTTGATTGAATTAGTTTAATTTTTTTAGATCTAGATTCACATACTTGCACAAGTAATTAACTACAAACTGGTTGATTACTTGTATTTAATTTTTTTATTAGATTAGAAGCATTGTTTAAAATATCATAAAAGATAAAAAATATTTACTTTTGCTAGATTAGTTTTCTTCCATTATTTTGTTCAGATATACTGTGAAAATACAAAAAACATAGATTAAATTTCCTTTAATAGTTAGTTGGTTTTCTTTATCAAAATCAATTCAATTCATTACACATGACCATCAAAGGTCCATACAACAAGAGAAAATTTCAGTTGTGATCCATTGGTCCCACAACCCAACATAGGCCTTGAGTTGTTGACTGACGCATTAAACATTGATACAGGTTTATGCTTGTTAGTTTTGCGCACACCTACTAGGTATTCTGAGAAAATAGAACAATTAAACACATTAAACATTGCAACTGATCAATCCTACGATTATTGGACTGCTCCTGGCAACATGGCTTGATTACACATATGACCATACAAAGACCACAACCTCCATGAGTTCATAGTTGTGATCCCCAGGTCCCACAACCCAATGGGCCTGCTAACCAATTAAACATTGACACTGGTTTAAATGCACTCGTATTTAGATCATCACCACTTCCACCTGAACATTGTAGACACAATTTTAGTTTCGAACATAACAACTGATATCAGGCTAAGGATTTCTAGAACTAGACTCATTTTGGAAAACTTCCCATATACCCATGGCTTGAAATTACATGCCTCTCATTCTCACTTCCATGACCTTGTCTAGAAATCTATACAAGGAGTTTTCATAGGTCACTTTCCACTGTGTGTTCCAAAACCAGTAGACAAAATCTCAGTAGAGCTCGATATTAACTGGATCCTCCAAGTATCTATTCTATTGACCATTCCATTACACCACTTCATCTTAGGATGGATTTCTTTTCCTTGACTCATAGATCCCGATATTGCGTGTTGAATACATAAGGTTTCCTCATTATCTTGTTCATCACTACCACACATACATCCATTTCCATTCTACACCGGCTGTCTCGGCATGACCTCGAGAAGTCAGGTGCAAAGAAGGTCATGTGTTGATTTTCTTTCGTACAAATTGGTGAACCTGATGTGAAGAGCTAGTCTCTAAATGTTTTCATTTTCTCCATCTTCCTCTCTTCCATTATTTTGTAGGTATTCTTATACCCCTCGAATATGTCAGGATACGATGAATACGGTCGACCCCTCTCAGGTTTCGATGGGTACAACTATCAAATGAATAGACAACAACAATTGCATTCACTCTCTACATGGGCAGATAACCATTCAAACTTCCCAAGGCTCAAAATACTCTTCTTCAGGGAACCAATGTTGGTTCCTCTGTATGTATTGAGGATCTTGACCAAATCACACAGACACATCCTCCTAAGAAGTCAAGTTCTAACAACATGAATTTCACTATGGAGGCAAGTTCATCTCCTCAAGTTTTGTCCAGGAAACCCATTAGCATGCAGTCGTACCATCTCCCGCCTCTAAATGAGGATTACTTAGCACGATACACCAGAAGAGAACAATAATTCCAAAATATAAACCAAGATTTTGATAAGTTGCAAGGACATGTTGACGTCTTGCTCCAAAACAATAACACTACCCCTCTAACAATGGAAAACATTTCCAATGAGGGGTGGCAGAACAATGAAAAATTCATAGCAGGATACCACACTCCTCAACAACCTCCAAAAGTTCAACAACAAGCACTGAAACAAAACACCACCCCATCAATGGGTGATGACATCATCTTCAGTGATTAGTAGAAAAAGTCAAAGAGTTAGAGCTTTCCCAAAACACTCAAAATTCATATGTAGGGGCAAGTAAGAGTTTCTCACTATCCACAGAGTTATGGACAAATACCTACTGTGCAGACTCCTCTGGTTTATATGGGCACTCTAAGCCTTGGATATTTTCTAACTAGGATGGGCTCCTTGGGTATGCCCCCCACACCACATATGGATATCCAGAACAGGAACCAGTCGAAAGTGCATTCTCAAATGCCATACCAACTAGAAATGCAATGTTCCCTAGCTTTGTGCCTTCAACTCCATATCAAAATAGTCAACCCCCTTACATACACATGTACTCTAAATCACCACAGGGGGATATGTACACTTACCCAGGTCCATATGGTCAGCCACAGGGGATGCCATATGCCCCAAAAAATGTATATGTTGTACCATTTCAACAACCGATGCAACCTCCACCTCCCCAACAAGGATCTTCAATGGTTGAAACATACGCAATGGGGACCTATTTTGAATATCTTAAGGAGCCTCTAGACTTCTCCATATGAACTTTCATGCTCCTAAGACCCTTTACCAATCTTCCAAATTTCAAAGGGGAGGGGGATCCTAATGCACACATCAAAGCTTATGCAACAGCCATTCGAGAGCTACTCCTATGGGATACAGTTGTTATGAATATTTTCCCTAAGACACTAGAAGGTATCACTCTCGATTGGTACTATAGGATACCAGAGGCTTCAATACACTCCTTCAAGAAACTCATGTCAGAGTTTATTAAGGATTTTGATATGAACAAACTTTTAAGGACATGAATAAGAGAATTCCTTCATATCAAACAAGAGCACAACGAGTCCACTTCCCACTTCATTCAAAGGTGGTGAAAGGTTCTCTATTCCTCTACAAGCACTCCAACCATGGATCAGATGGAGCTTTATGATTTTTTCCTCCACTCCCTCAATAGAGAGACAAAGGAAGAAGTCCAAAAGTTCCCGCTAAAGAGCTATGAAGAGGTGCTAGAGGGTGCTCTCCAAATTGATCAAGCAACCATATAGTGGTCATAAGACTTATGGAACAAATGGGAGGTTAGTCACTCCTAACCAAGGTAACTTTGGTTACTCCAACAGCACGAACAATAATCAGGGACCAAAGGTCCTTAATAAGAATCATGGGGTTACAACTGATGGTGTTACCTGATCAACCCAAGAAACCCAATGTTGTTAGCTCTCCCAATACAAACACTACCAACAACAAAATAAACAACAATGGAAATAATCAAAGGAATAATAAATTCTCACCTTTAATCAATGCTGTGGATTTTAATCATCCTCAATAACAAAAACAACAATAACAACCTCAACAACAAAGACAAGTTCAGACCCAAGGCCCTAGTCAGTACCCAAGGTGGGTATCCAAACCAATTCCAAAATCAAGGGCAGGGGTTCCCAAATTTTAATTATAACAATCAGCAATTGAACAATAATCATAATTTCAGACCACAACAAAGTGCAAACCAAAGGCCTCAAGATTATGATCCCAATTTATATTACGGTTTCCATAGTGTTTGAGGGCATGATGCAAGAACATTCTGTGATTGCAATAAATTTCTAACACATTTTCAGGAGGATCAAAGACAATTATTTGTTGACATGTTTTTGGTAAACCCAACAGTGCCAACTCAGAATACTTACACAGGACCGGTATCCCCACAGAACACACCACTTAGGATCTTTAGTGATCCTCTCCCCATGCACCCAAAAGATGGTAGAATAGATCCCAATGGTTCAAACAAAGGCATTGCAATAGGAACCAATGATCATGAAGCCTCAACTTCGTCAAACTCATAGGTAGCACCTCCTTTGGATGGTCACCAACAAACAAAAATTATGGGATTGGTAGAATTGGACACCGAACCTCATATTAATGCTTCCACTAGAACCAAAGATTATTCTTTCATAGCCTATCCCAATCTACCTGACTATATCAGATGACATTCATGAAACACTAGGAAAAGCCAATAGGAGCTTATGACTTGATCAATGACCTAACCAAAACCTTCTCTCACATTTCCTTCTTGGATCTGTTAAAGAATTCCCCTGCTCACAGAGCCACTTTATTAGAAGCACTAGGTCTTGGGAATTTGATTAATGTCACCCCTCCTCCAGAAGCACAGATAAACCATATAGAATTTGATGTTTATCCTCCAGGGAAGCCTGAAAGAGATGTTGGATTCGTATTTGACATCAGCAAGATGCCCACGGATGCTGAAATAGCTCGTAGAGGTGATCTGGCCTTGTTTTTACAAGTTTGGATTTACAATAACTATGTAAAACATGTGATGATTGATGATGGGGCAGTGGTCAACATAGTCCCCTTCTCTTTCCTTCAAAATTTAGGTTATGGAGAGACCAATTTCTCCTCAACACGAAACACACTGAGAGGCTATGACAACCTCAAAGTGACGTCAATTGGAACTATAGTGTTTCCAGTCACCCTTGGACCTAAGACAGTTCTAACCAAGTTTTATATTATAGATCAGGAAACCAACTATAATATGATCCTCGACCATCCTTGGATTCATCGCATGAAGGTGATTCCCACCACTTTGTTTTAGGAAGTAAGATTCCTACATTTAGGGAAGGTCTTTGTGGCGCAGGGTGACCCAAAACCCTTTGACATACATCTAGCTAATCTAAAGAAGAGGCCAGGGGTTCATTCTGAGTTTGAGCTTCCTATAAACCAGTTAAAAAAACCTACAAGCTCAATGCCAGAAGAAAATTTGGTTCCTACAATGGAACTAGAAACTACGGGTTTGATTGAAGGAGTTCCTACCGTAAAGGATGAAACTGTAATTGTTGAGACAGTGTCAACAGGAATGACAACAAAGATAGTCAAGTTGTTGGAGAATGACCTACCCCTTCTTCTTCCATTTGATTCCATGGGTATAGGACATGCCCTGGGACTCAAATCTCTCTTGGCTGATGACGTATGCATGGTAGAGGTCTCGGAAGCAAGGGAAGATAATACAACAAATAATCCAACTTCAATCTTCCCATATGACTGTTGGACCTTGAATTATGATGGAGCAAAGTGTCGCTTTGGTGTTGGGGTAGGTGTGATACTTACCAACCCTCAGGGAAGGGTCATGCCCTTCACCTTTAAATCAAATTTTGAATGCACTAACAATGAGAAAGAATATGAGGCTCTCCTTCTTGTTCTCATTGTAGCCAAAAGTATGGGTGATTTTAATATTAGGGTGCTAGGTGATTCACAATTAGTTGAAAATCAAGTATATGGAGTATACAACACTAGGGATGAACATCTACAGCTATACAAGATTACCATCGTTGAGTTAAGTAAAGGTTTTGATTTCATTTCAATCGAAGCTATACCCAAAGAGAAAAACCTCCTTGCTGACTCTATAACAACTTTTGCTTCTCATTTTACCCCAAGCAGCAAGTTAGAAGACACTAGCTTTATGGTTTTGGTTTGTGCCAAACCTTTGGTTCACAAGATACCAACAACCCCAATTTTGGCTTATGTAGAAGCTGAGAATGAGTTTATCACCTTAGATTATGCTGAAAATGATGAAGCAATCCTAGGGTATTTGAATGCCTACACATATTTGCATCCTGCTCATCATAATATCATCTTTTATCTCATCCCACACTCTTCCTCTTACTTTGGAGATTCCATGATAGACCCTTCCTCTATGGAAGGTCTTGATGTCTATAAAGTAGAAGAGGAAGGAGAACTTAGAGCTACCTCTAGCCCCACCTAAATTTGAAGAGGGTAACACCTCCTTAATCGAAGGAACAATTGATATAAACATCGGGATGGAGGAGGAACCAAAAATCTTGAAGCTGGGATCCTCTCTAACTCAAGAGGAGATAGAAATACACACCCAAATCCTCAAGGAGCATGAAAAATATTTCACATTTAGTTACAAGGAAATGATGGGAATTACACCACATGTTGTAGTTCACAACCTCATCACTAAGCCAGATGCTAAGCCAATTAAACAAAAGTCGAGACCCATGAAGCCAAAGGTGGCCCTCATGGTGAAAGAAGAAGTGATGAAACTCCTACAGGTGGGGTTCATCAAGCTAGTTGACTATTCACAATGGGTATCTAATATCGTCCCCATTCTAAAAAAGAATGGAAAAATCCACATTTGCATAGAATTTTGGGATATCAACAAGGCTTGTCCCAAAGATGATTTCCCCTGTTACCATCCATCGATGTTATTATCGATGCAACAACTGGTTATGAGTTGTTGTCTCTCATGGATGGGTTTTCTGGATATAACCAAATCAGAATCTCCAAGGAGGATCAGACCAAAACTACATTTATCACTCCTTGGGGAACATACTGTTATGTTGTCATGTCATTTGGACTTAAGAACACTGGTGCCACATACCAACGGGTGATGACTTATATATTCCATGATCTTATCCATAAGATTGTGGAATCCTATGTGGATGATCTTCTGGCTAAGGCCAAAAAATGTTGTGATCACCCTGAGGTGCTTCATATCATCCTTTCTCGCTTAATCGAATATGATGTCATGTTAAATCTAGAAAAATGTGTATTCGGTGTAATGGGAGGCAAGTTGTTGGGATACATCATATCTTCATGAGGGATTGATGTAGACCCAGCCAAAATCCAAGCCGTACTAGAAATGATTCCACCGTCAGATGAGTCTGGCATCAGATATTTTCTTGGAAAACTCGGTGCAATCTGAAGGTTTATCCCTGATCTAACCTTTTCTATTCACCCAATCAACAATTTATTAAAAAAGGATTGTTGCATTGATTGGATGGAAGAGTGCAATGAGGCATTTGAGTCGGTCAAATGGTTCTTACTGTCTCCTCCCACACTCATGCTGCCTAAGTCAGATCACCCCTTAATTTTGTATTCATGAGCTATGGATGTCTCATTAGCCTGCATGTTAGCTCAAGAGGATGATGATAAATGAGAATGTGCAGTCTATTTTATTAGTCAAACATTGCTTGACTATGAGATGTGTTACACACAGGTAGAAAAGGAATGCCTTGCCATAGTCTTCGCAACAAAGCACTTGAGACATTACATGCTAAATCAAGAAACAAGGGTCATTGTTAAATCAGATCATCTGTGGATGTTTCTCACACAAGGGTCCTTATCTAAGAAATTTGGATGCTTCATAACTCTAATGGGTGAGTTTGAGTTAATGTTTGTTAATCATAAATACGTCAAAGGAAAAATCATTGCAGACTGGTTGGCTGATAACCCATTAGATGGAGGTGATCTAGTAAATCTGGACTTCCCCGACGAATGTGTGTATTTTTTGAAACCAAGCCTCCCATTTCTGTGTGCCCATGGTACACTGACATTATTAATTTCATAGTGGATCATACATATCCGGAAGGGGTGACATCACAACAAAGAAGATGGTTACGTGTTATAACCGCTAAGTATGTTATCTTGGAACAGGTGCTCTATCATAGAGCCTTTGATGGAATGTTGTTAAGATGTGTTGATGAAGAAGAATCTGAGAAGATTCTTTATGAATCACATAGTGGAGTATGTGGAGGTCACTTTGGGTGTCCATGCCACTTCTCAGAAGATACATCAGATGGGATACTTCTGGCCCATATTAGAACATGACGTGGTAGAGTTTGTGTGCAAATGCCATAAATGTCAAGAGTTCTCCCATGAGATCCACATACCAGCACAGGCTCTACAACCAATTGCAACACCATGGCCCTTTTCCACGTGGGGCCTTGATTTGATAGGGAAGTTCTCTCCCTCATCAACAGATGGTCATAACTTCATAATCATGGCCACATAATACTTTACTAAGTGGGTAGAGGCCATGCCTCTTACCACCGTGCCTGGATGTGTAATCGCTAAGTTCATTCTGAACCAAATCATTTGTAGGTATGGGGTCCCACAAGTCATTATCTCTGATAATGGAACATCTTTCAAAAATGAGGAAGTATGTGAATTGTGTGAAAATTTCAAAATAAATCACCATACAACTTCTCTCTATTATCCTCAGGCCAATGGATGGGCTGAGGCTATGAAAAAGATGTTAAAATCCATTCTCCTTAAGATTTCAAGGAGAATAAATGAGATTGGCACTTAAAGCTCTTTCTGGCCTTGTGGGCATATCAAACATTGGTAAGAACACAATGGGGGAAACCCCCTTTTCTTTGGTATTTGGTGCAGAAGTGGTTTTACCACTTGAGGTTGAAATACCTAGTCTCTGTATCTCGCTGCAAGGAATTCTGGGAGAAGAAGGCTATCGAGAGGTGTGAATCTCTCAATTAGAAATCCTTGATGAAGCTAGGCTCAATGTTGAACAATGGCATAGCATTTACGCTGACCGAATGGCTCGGCAATACAACAAGAAAGTCTACGAGTGTGAAATATATGAGGGAGATTTGGTTTTAAGACTCGACAACCAAATAGACAAAAAGACTGACGAAGGAAGGAAATTCAGGCCCAGGTGGTTGGGTCCATATCGAGTAATAGAAGACTATAAAAATGGGGCATTTCACCTGTGTACACTAGAGGGTGAGGAGTTTAGTGAATCTGTAAACTCTCTTCACCTGAAGAGATACTACGCATGATCTATTAGCATTTCCATATGTATATTACTGCATCCGCATTGCATTTTCATCTGCCAGTTCATTTCATAAAATTTGTGATCAAGGGACTTATTCTTATAGAAATTCCTAAAAACTTCTGAAAACATTGGCAAAACATTCAAATCATATCTCTTCAAATATTCATGGTATCATCAATTATTTCCAAATCATTTCATCAATTCAAGCAAGATAAGACAAAGCTTTGACAGTAACCATACCAAGGCTTGCATACTTGGTTCTACTTATAGTTTCTTCTAGATTAGGTGTCTTTTCCTATAGTCTGTTCTAGAAGCTTCATGGTGTCACGTCTATCCCATATACATCTCTTTGGAAATAAGAACATTCTAGACATTTTTCCTAGATAAATAAGTCAAATGCAAATCCACAAAAATTTTTATTTTACACATTTATTTCCCCTACCAACCTTTGGTGTTGAGTCTGCATCTCTTACTAGTGATGTAGGGTTGGGAAAGGAGAGAAGTGCCCTTACTCACCTATGCCTTTCCATGGTGATGAGCCCATACTTCCTACTGGTAGCATGGGGCAAGGTGTAGGGGGTCTCTTTGACAAATTTGAAAGTTAGAAACAGTTCATTCAAATGTTGTGAAATCATAAATCAGAACAAAGTGAGTTAGATGTCCAAAATTCCAAAAGAGTTTAAAACCTCAAAACCAGATTTTGTCAACCAAGTGGCCATCTACGGATCTAAGTCTAGATAAACTGGAAAGCAATTCACATTTTAAACTATGAAGAAAACTTGAGTAGAATGAGGTTGTAGGGTCTCAATTTGGTTTTTTTCAAATCCTTGTCTTTCTCTCATCATTACCATTCAACAAATTTCTATAACTTGTGCCCCTTCTAGCTCTTGGTGTTGAGCCCTCACATCTTACTGGTTGTGTGGAGTTAGGAGTGGGGCAAGTTCATTCACTTATCATATCACTCTTTTGCCATGTTTTTCCAAAACAATATGAAGTACCAAAAATTTCTTAGAGAAACTAAAGTTCAACATTACAATGTGATTGCATTATCATATATCAACATTACAAAACAAAAAAAAAAATCATTCTGTTAGCATTCATATCCACTGCATACATTCTGAAAATCATATAAAAATGGAAGTTCTAAACATCTAGAGTACACATGTGAAGTGAGCCAAGAGGAAGTCAACTCAGATACAATGAATTACCAAACCAAAAAGAAGAGTCTATATATATCATAATAAATCAAGTTTGTGTACAATGCCATCACGCACTAGGCATGGTCAAAATGCTCACAATGAGCCCAAAATATACAAAAAATCATATAATGCCCAAAAAAATGGAAACTAAGCAATAAAAGGCCCAATGGCCTATCAATCCCTATGGGATCCCTGAGATGGTGCACGGTTGCATCCAGGACTCCTACTATGGCTACGCTACATGACGAGAATGCACTGAATGGTGGGAGTGCTCATGGTGGCAGCCACTGGTTGTGGTCTCACTATGAGAGTGACTCCACCTCATCAATCACTCAGCTATCTCATACGTGGTCACCTGAGTATGGAGAGAATTCATGACCTCTGCTGCCCTCCAGATGGGTGCAAACACATCAGTGTGTCTGCTGGCTGCAAGTGGTTGTCCTGTATCCTCAGTCAGATCAGCTTGGGTCTTCCCTGAGGGGATCAATAAGGTGTCCATGCACACCCATCGAATAATCTCTCGCCACTCCTGTGCAGTCACTGCAAGAAAAAAAAGAGAAGAAATGATGAGTTAGAAAGTTACAAAAATAAAACAAAAAGAAATACCAACTAACATTTCTGACTGACAAGGTCAAGAGAAGAGGATCAACATACTCAGATCTCTAGGCATCCATGTAGGGTCAGTGGTTGATGCTGCTACTGTTGATGGCTGGGGCCTCCCTAAAACCAAAAGAAAGATGTTGTCCCATCACAGACTCATCATCCCCCTCTATTGTCATGAGGAAGTGGTCCCTCAGAGACAATTGTCTCCTCCTCCTCGGTCGCCTCCTCCCGCTCCACTCTCAGAACATCCTGAGTATCATGCCACTCAGGATCACTCTCCTCCTCCATGTGAGCTGCCCCACTAGCCTCACCATCCAACCCCTCATCAGTTCTCCTCTCCACCTGTCTCCTCTCATCAGTCTCCTCTCCAACTGAATCCTCTCTGGTCTTATCCCCTATATACTCCTCAAATTCAGAGTCCACATCTATAGGATCATCCTCCTCTCCACTGTGAGTAGGTGTGGCCTAAATCTGGAGTAAGGGTGCATGAGCAACACCAACTACCCATTGGGCATGAAAAACTCACATAGCTGCAATAGGCACTCCTGGAATCACCACTGTCCAACCTAGATCTCCGTGAGGGCCCTTTCGGGCCTCCTTCATGGTCTTGTACACAGGTGCCACTGGGGGAAGCATATCAATATAAGGAAGGCTGAACTGTTGAGGAACTCGGCCAAACAGGTGAGTCTCAAGCTTCCCCGTCTTGTCAACTAACTGGCCAGTAGTGGTACAAGCCACCACTGTGGTCCCATCCTGTCCCCACAATCCTGCCATGTCCTGGTATGGAGTGGCCACCATGTCTGTTGTGGTCAAGGAAGCCACTGGCTGATGTGGCACTCTGAGAACTGTCATCACCATCCATCTAGTGGCCCTGATGGCCCCTGGGTCCTGTACTGGCACTCCCCTCCCATAGGGGATGATCCGCTCATACACCCAGCTCATAACCAATGTAGGGTGGCTCAAAGACTTCCCCTGTAACCTGACAATCTGATATAGGTCATGATAAGTACTGCCAAGTATATTTTCTCCCCAGGTGTAGATATGACCATATGCCTCAATCTACGTGATGATGGGAGCCCAACAATAAAGTAGTGTATCACCTCCCTTGTCCCTAATCAACCACGAGGCCAAAATAACCATGATGGCCTTGCGGATAGTAGGGATGGGAGAAGTAGGAATGGATCAGACCTTCATCCCCTTCTTTGAACCAAAGGAAACCATGACATCCCCCATATAAGTGGCCCATAGAGTCATCGTGGCTCT
Source organism: Taxus chinensis (assembly GCA_019776745.2). Taxonomy (NCBI): domain Eukaryota; kingdom Viridiplantae; phylum Streptophyta; class Pinopsida; order Cupressales; family Taxaceae; genus Taxus; species Taxus chinensis. The sequence goes on from CM034157.1 coordinate 164,692,252, forward strand.
AGATCCTGTTGTCTCCAAAGTCAACCATCTACCTAGTATCGGAACCCCAAGAATATGGTACACATCCTCTAGGGTGATCATCCACTCACCCCTAACACCTGACAACTGGAAGGTATTCTGGTCTGCATCCCAATAAGAAAATATGTCACATAGTATGTGACTGATAGGAGTAACATGGGGCACCCGTGTAATCCTCCATATTCCTACTCTTTGAAGAGTATCGGTCTCATCCTGAGTCAACTGATCTAATATCACTGGGAGCTAGTCACACTCCCTCTCATGACTCCAATGGATATACTCTTCCTTCTTCTGCATCCACCAAAACATAGAAAAAGAGCAAGTTAGTGACATATTTCAAGAAACAAGCTCATAAAAAACATAACAAAACATTAAAAATCCAAAAAAAAATTAAGTTAGCATGAGTTTTGGTCATTCTGTTCAGAACCGCCACCTAGTGCAGGGTGGTTTCAAGTTCTGGAATGAACGGTCTAGGGATTCTCAGGGTGGAGGTCCTGAACCGATTACCATATCTTTGTTACCCTAAAAATGCTCAAAAATGCAAAAAAAGACCATTTTGAAAAATAAAAGACTATTCCTTGTAGGCACTCCCCTAGAGACTCATTTAAAACAAGAAATTTCAAAAATGATCCCCCTAGGAAAAGATTTTGACATTTTTACATTTTAGGTTTAAAAACACACAAGTGAGGAAAACTAACCTGAGACCACGTTGGTCGATCTCCCACTCGCGGAGGCATGATCATGATCTTGCAATGAACATTTTGACTATTCTTTCGACAAAAAATGGTCACTGTGGGCCACTCAAAAAAGGTCAATAAGCATGACACAAATGAATTGGAAAATGTTTTGTTGTATTCTTTCAATGAAAATGTCATCATGGGCCCAGAGCTCAAAAAATCACCAAATCAAGTGCACAAATGAATTGGAAAATGGTTTATATATATATATATATATATATTTCATTTATAATGTTGTTATAACTTTGTTTTGAGTGCATATGTTCGCAGGGTTGGAGTGTTGGCAGCAGGTATATTTCTATATCCCCTCACGAATGGTAAGTCCTCTTGTCATTTTAATTTAGTATTTATTTTTTGATATTTCATCTATCTGCACTTGAGTCTTCTTTTTCATTTTGTAGGTAGAAGGAGTTTGGATGGTGACATTCCAACACACGGGCATGTCAGGTATAGCTTCTAACTCCCCATTTTGGGAACGCCATACTCGACTTTATGTTTTATGCCTTTTCATGGCTAAGACACTTCTCTGAGGGGGAAATATGTATGCACCCAAAATTACATGTGCTACATTGTCAGAAAATGGTTACAAAAGTCCCCAATGATGATTCATGTCCTTTCAGAAGGTGTTCGAGTTTCTAAACCCATTCACAGTGTATATTTGTAGCCTAGACATCCTTACTTATCTTTTCCACACTTTCTTCCAGCTTCCCACTCATTTCTGTGCATGTTTTAGCCTTTAGTGTCAGGAACGCCGCCCTGCCTAGGTGGCGGTTCTGAAACCACCACCCATGAAGGGTGGTCATTGTGCATGCTTTTTCTAGAACTCTTCATGCGTGATTTTAACACGTGTGATTTCACTTAACTTGACTTCCAGGGTGCGTTTGTGAACCAAATTTCCTAAAAATAGTCTTGATTGCATGGTATTCCTTCCCTCTTCTATTTTTAAATAGATTTAATTAGTTTGAACTGCCTCTTCACCCAATGATTTGGCACTCCAAGGTTGCCTTGTGTATGAAGGCACATCCCAACCAATTCCTATATATTCAATGCTTGTATTCAAGCAAATGGCTTGAGATTTTTTTTGTATCTTGCATAGTATTGCTGCCACAATCCTGCTAGGAATTGCATAGCCAAGAATCTGTTCACTTTTGTTATCTCTCTTCCACAAAAGTACTTAGAAAATTTTCAGATTTAAAACTTGACAACTGATTAAGAGTATTAAGCCAATTTTGGGAGCTCTTGTATCCTGAATCCTTAAACTCTTCCAAATAAACCAATTATCCTTTATTTTCAACTTAAGTGAATAAACTGAATCTTAGTACAAATCCATTTTAAAATTCACAAGTTGAATTCAAATCATACACTCAAACTGAATTCTTGAAACCAAATTTGATAAGTGTATTCAGATTCTGTTGTGGGTTATGGATACTGAAATGTTCCTAAAATCCAATTACCAGTTAAGTGTTTGCTTCACCAAATCAATTAGTTAATCCAATTAACTATTTTTTTATCTGATCAAAAGCTTCACAAACTGAAATAAAATCCACACAACAAGATTGTTAACGGAGTTCACCCGAAGGCTACGTCTCCGGATTCTCAAAAAGAGAATCGATCTATTAAATGACCAATGAAGTACAATAACCCTTCAATAATGTCTAAACAGATCAAAACCTGCAAATGAGCTGATCAAAGACATTGGAAACTCTACAATTTACCAGAAATTGTTCCCAAAATGATCCATGGCTCCTACAGTGCTTCCACAGTGTGATCCCCTTGCAAATGTGACTGAAAAATGCCTACAACTGGAGATTTATAAACACTACATGAAAAAAAATTATAGATCTGGAAATATTATAAAAATATGAACAACTTCCCTTTTTACTCCATGGCCTGGTTCAGACTAGAAGTACTTGGAAAAATCATATCTTTGTCTGCTCCTCGTGCCCGTTCTGTGAAACTGTGATGGAAAATCACCTACATAGGAAAATATACAACACTTCATGTAACAAAATTTACATTTCTGGAAATATCTCAGAATTCTGAACAACTTTCATATATAACTCAAGATCTGGTTTTGAGTGGAAGTGCCTCAAAAATAAGGTTTTCTGCAAGTAGGTCTATTCTGCCCTCTCACAGACCTGTCACTTGTCTTCTACAAAACCCTGTGAGCTCCTTTTATATCACTTCTCCAAAGGTGGTGGGTTGGTAAGTCTACCTATTCTTTTGGCACAGGTCAAGGGTTCAAATCCCTTTGATTGCATTATCCACTATAAATAGCAAATGGAAATCTTTTATCCTTATATGGGAATCAATCCCATAGTCCACGGGAGATAATTTTATCCAAACCTTTTAATAAGGCTAAACCGTCCTATTTTCATGTGGAATAGCTATGCATAACATTTTTCTACCAAAATTGGAGGTCCACGTGCTCAAATGGAGTGGTGCCATGTGTCAGCATGTGATTGGTTCACCTTTTGCCATGTCACTTTTTCCCGCAAGTTTGACCCGAACTTTGACTGACCATATCTTTCGCATACGGACTCAGATTTGGTCCGTTTAAAATGTGTCAGAAAGATCATGACAAGATCTACGCAATAGAAGTGATTTTTTGAGATTCCAAGACAATTAATTTTCTAGTTTGACCAACTTTGACCACACGTTGACCAAACTTTGACCAACTTTGACCAGACGTATCTGGAGCTCAGAGTGTCCATTTTTCACGTTCTTATAGTCGTCAGAAATATCTCTAAAGGATCTACTACATTTTAATGGTTTAGGGAATTTTAGGGAACATTTGACACTAAAATTGATCCCCTGATCACTCCTCCCTACTGAGAAGGCTTTTTGTCCACAAAAAGTTGTGTATCAACCCACAAAACATGTTATCTCTTCCTGCATTGCACAAACACATACAAGAACTCGAAATAGAATTATAGGTTAATGAAATGAAAATAGTTGATTAGCTAATTACATAACCGATCAGATAATAACACCCAATTAAGCTAGTGTTCAACTGAAATGCTGCAACCTTGTCAACTTTACACACAACTGTGAACTGTCATACCCCACTGTAATGCCATCACAAATAACTGACCAGATAATAACACCCATTCTAATATAGAAAGCTAGTGTTCAACTGTCACTTTGTGATATGGCTGATTACAAAAAATTACAATTCCATAACACAGATCAGTATACCAGACATCTAAACTGCCCACAATTAGGCTAGTGCCCACTGTCCATCTGAAACTGTAACAACATGCAAATATTCACTATCTAGAATAAATTAGACTATCAATGCCCAAGAATAGCTATAGTCAACAAAAATCCACGTGAATCTTCCAATTCTATCCATACACTGAACTGTAAAAGGATAGATAACAAATTGTATGCTTACCCAAATTGGTGAACTGCCATAATCTGCAAAATGATCACCTGGTGCAACTTTGCAAACCAGTTTGTTAGTGTAATAAATTTACACCCTAATTGTAACCACATCTGATAGTTACAAAAATTAAATTTTCCCAAAATGAGGGTCTTAAAAATTAGTGCAAATAACACATGTGGATACAACAAGTTTGTCTATTTATTACAATATCAAACAGGTGCCCGAATGGGTCTTATAAGCATCCATAAATTTGCACAAATGACAACATTATAAAACTGCATGTTTCAAAATTAGACATTCTGATGATGCCCATATCCCTGCATACTGCTGTCAGAAATGGAATTTGTCTACCTTGACTGTGAGAAAATAACTTGAGTATTTTAAACCTGTCACTCAATTTCTCTACAAGTGACTTCCATAAAAATTTCAAAGCTGAATATATACATAGGAAAAAATCCTTTCAACAAACATCAGGAATCCCTATAGCTCTGTAAAAGTCTGCATGCTATCAACAATCAATGCTATGCAAACATAAAACTAAGGAACATTTTACCAGCCCTTTTAACAACATTTTCCTGTTCAGGTGGTTTTACTTCCTTAGTACAAATTTGGGTTGCATGAGTTGAATTTAATTTTGTTGGTTTCCTAACAACTTTCCATTGTTGCACTGGATGCATTTTCCAACATTGTACAACATCATGTCCTTTCTTATTACAATGGGTACAAAATTGTATGTCCTTGTTTTTAGGAAACTTACCCAATTTTTTCCTCTGTTTAGGAGAGGTAACCTTTTTTCCTTTTCTCGCCTCATCAGGGTGAGATTGGTCTTTAGCACCTACCTCATCATTCACAAAAGGCATTAACTTCTTTAACATAGTTTTCCTCTTCCAACAATATGCTGCAGAATGATTAGTACCTTCACAAAACATGCAAGGAAAAGCATATTTCTGTCTACCAAAGCTATATTGTTCAAACTGAAAGAGTGTTCTAGAAGTTTTAGGATTCAATTTCCCCTTAGTGTTATTTTTAGTGTAAGTGGGAGGAGGTGGAATTTCATTACCTCGTTTACCTATTTTCTTACACCTTTCATTGTTCCTCTTGATGGTGGAATCCTACAATTCTAGAGGCGTAGATCCTTGGTTGTTGGAAGCTTGTCTTCCTTCAGATGCTTTGGAACTTTCTCCAATTTCCATTTTCCCACTAGAATAACCCAAACCTGCAAACCGAGGTTGATCCTCTACCTGTATGGGGTTAGCATCACCTTGTCCATTTTTACCAAGGCCTCTTCCATTAAATCCCATCTTAACCATTAGCTTAGACCCAATTCCCTTAGTGTGTTTTTCAAATTCACCCAAAGAAATGTCTGAAACTAAATTAGAGGAAGATTTAATATGTGAACAACTTACAGTGCATGTTTCTGTCATAGTACCTGCATCTACTTTGGAAGGCATTTCCTTCTTTTGTTCACCTTGTTGCATCTTTTCCAAGAGGGCATCCTTGGTCCGTATTTCTTCCTACAACTCTTTGAAAAAACCCATCAAATTCTTTCTCTGTGCAAGCATCTCATTGACATACTCCTCTTTCTTGGTTGTAGAGGATTGTGGTTCATATTTTAACCGTACTATTTCCTCTTCTAAGGAATAGAAATTGGCTCTCAAGAAAGAATTTTCTTCCTGGAGTTGATGGTTTATGGCTTCAAGCTCATCTAGTTGCTCTTGTTTGGATGACTTGCCCATGATTCCCTATTTCCTACAAACAACCTGTAACTCCAAAACTGCACACTGCAAAAGAAGATTAACAAGCCCAAAATGTTTGCACAACTGAAAACTGAAACCAATACTGAAACTGAAGCCAAATTTTCAAACACAATTAGAAGCTAATCCGGCAATCTAACTAATCTGATACCAAACTTGATCCGAAAATGGTACTTAAATTTTTCAAAAGTACTTAGAAAATTTTCAGATTTAAAACTTGACAACTGATTAAGAGTATTAAGCCAATTTTGGGAGCTCTTGTATCCCGAATCCTTAAACTCTTCCAAATAAACCAATTATCCTTTATTTTCAACTTAAGTGAATAAACTGAATCTTAGTACAAATCCATTTTAAAATTCACAAGTTGAATTCAAATCATACACTCAAACTGAATTCTTGAAACCAAATTTGATAAGTGTATTCAGATTCTGTTGTGGGTTATGGATACTGAAATGTTCCTAAAATCCAATTACCAGTTAAGTGTTTGCTTCACCAAATCAATTAGTTAATCCAATTAACTATTTTTTTATCTGATCAAAATCTTCACAAACTGAAATAAAATCCACACAACAAGATTGTTAATGGAGTTCACCCGAAGGCTACGTCTCAGATTCTCAAAAAGAGAATCGATCTATTAAATGACCAATGAAGTACAATAACCCTTCAATAATGTCTAAACAGATCAAAACCTACAAATGAGCTGATCAAAGATATTGGAAACTCTACAATTTACCAGAAACTGTTCCCAAAATGATCCATGGCTCCTACAATGCTTCCACAGTGTGATCCCCTTGCAAATGTGACTGAAAAACACCTACAACTAGAGATTTATAAACACTACATGAAAAAAAATTATATATCTGGAAATATTATAAAAATATGAACAACTTCCCTTTTTACTCCATGGCCTGGTTTGGACTAGAAGTACTTGGAAAAATCATATCTTTGTCTGCTCCTCGTGCCCGTTCTGTGAAACTGTGATGGAAAATCACCTACATAGGAAAATATACATAACTTCATGTAACAAAATTTACATTTATGGAAATATCTCAGAATTCTGAACAACTTTCATATATAACTCGAGATCTGGTTTTGAGTGGAAGTGCCTCAAAAATCAGGTTTTCTGCAAGTAGGTCTATTCTGCCCTCTCACAGACCTGTCACTTGTCTTCTACAAAACCCTGCGAGCTCCTTTTATATCACTTCTCCAAAGGTGGCAGGTTGGTAAGTCTACCTATTCTTTTGGTGCAGGTCAAGGGTTTGAATCCCTTTGATTGCATTATCCACTATAAATAGCAAATGGAAATCTTTTATCCTTATATGGGAATCAATCCCATAGTCCACGGGAGATAATTTTATCCAAACCTTTTAATAAGGCTAAACCATCCTATTTTCATGTGGAATAGCTATGCATAGCATTTTTCTACCAAAATTGGAGGTCCACGTGCTCAAATGGAGTGGTGCCACGTGTCAGCATGTGATTGGTTCACCTTTTGCCACGTCACTTTTTCCCGCAAGTTTGACCCGAACTTTGACTGACCATATCTTTCGCATACGGACTCAGATTTGGTCCATTCAAAATGCGTCGGAAAGATCATGACAAGATCTATGCAATAGAAGTGATTTTTTGAGATTCCAAGATAATTAATTTTCTAGTTTGACCAACTTTGACCACACGTTGACCAAACTTTGACCAACTTTGACTGGACGTATCTGGAGCTCATAGTGTATGTTTTTCACGTTCTTATAGTCAGTCAGAATCAATTCATTTTAAATGACCATCAACAGTCCACAACAAAGAGAAAACGTTCATATTGTCATCCATTGGTCCCATAACCCAACGGGCCTGAGTTGTTGACCAAAATTTATATGGGTTTACGCTTGTTAGTTTTACATACACCTGTTAGGTACTTTGAGAAGATAGAATAATTAAACAAATTAAACATTACAGCTGATCAAGCTTATGATTATTAGACTGCTCCTGGCAACAATACTTGGTTATGTATATGACCATATAAAGACCACAACCTCTATGAGTTCACGGTTGTGATCCCCAGGTCCCACAACCCAATGGTTTTGCTAACCAATTAAACATCAACATTGGTTTACGTGCACTGGTATTTACATCATCACCACTTCCACCTAATATTGTTGCACAACTTTGAGTGTTCAACATAACAGTCGATCAGGCTAAGGATTTTTGGACTAGACCGGAAAATCTCCCATAGAGCCTGTGGTTCCATTACACCTCTCATTCTCACTTCGATGACATTTTCTGGAAATCTATATGAGGCATCTGCAGGTCATTTTCTGCGTGTTCCACAATTAGTAGACAAAATATCGGTAGAGCTCGATATCGACTGGAGCTTCTGAATAGCTATTCTATTTGACCATTCCATTACACCACTTCAGCTTAGGGAAGATTTCTTTGTCTTGGACTCACAAATCTTGATATTGCGTGTTGAAGACATAAGTTTGCCTCGTTAGCTCATTCATTGCTACCATAAATACACCCATTTCCATTCTACGCTGGTTGTCTCGGTACGATCTCAGGAATTCAAGTGCGAAGAAGGTGATGTGTTGATTTTCTTTCGTATAATACATTTATTGCACTAACAAACTGGTGTGCAGGTATGCTTGGTGTCATTTGTAAAAGATAATAGTATCGCCATTATGGGTAAGCATACAATTTATTTCTATCCTTTTTACAATTCAGTATGTGGGGATAGATATTTCATTTGAAAATTCACGAGATTCAATTTTGAATATAGCTATTTTTGTTGTGGAGGATATACATATTATGGATCGTGAAATTTACAGTGTTTTATAGTTTCACAAGGATAGTGGATACTAGCTATTTTTGGCATTTTAGTTTTTGTATATACTGATCTAGTTTTACTGGAATTGTATTTTCAGTGATCGGTTGTATCACATAGTATTATTTAAACACTAGCTTTCTGTTGATGGATGGGTGTTATTATCTGATCAATTGTTCGTTATGACATCAAAGTGGGATTTGAGAGTTCACAGTTGTTTACATAATTTTTCAGGGCTACAAACTATTAGTAGGACACTTGCTTTCTATTATCGAATGGGTGTTATTAACTGATCAATTTTTTGTGACTAGTGAATCAATGATTTGCATTAATTTGAACCATAATGCTATTTGTGGTTCTTGTATGTGATTTTGAAATATAGGACGAGTTAGCAATATTTGTGGGTGGAAAAAATTGTGTGGACAAATAGCATTCCTAGTTAGGAGGAGTGATCTAGAGGTCATTCTAAAGTACATATGTTTCTTAAACCATGGCCTAGTAGTAGAGCGTCTCGAGAGATTTCCGATGATATCAAGAGCTCGAAAAACAATGTTTGGATGCAAAAGTTACCACTGGTAAAAGTTAGTCAAATTTTAGTAACCAGGTAGTCAAATCTAGTCAAACTAGAAAATTTATGGTCTTAGAATGTCACAAAGTCAAATTTGTGACGTAGATCTTGACATGATATTTTTGATGCATTTTTAACGGACCAAATCCAAGCTTGTATGTGAAAGATATGGTCAGTCAAAGTTCGTGTCAAACTTGCAGGAAAAAGTGACGTGGCAAAAGATGAACCAATCACATGCTGACACATGTAACTACTCAATTTGACCATGCAGACTCTTGTCTCTTGCATGTGAGCACGTAGTATCCTCAATCATTTAGTTATAAATATAATGGCAAGACATTCCCTTTCCACTTGATGTATATTGGGTCTTATACATTGAGAAGTACACAAATAATAAAATAGATAAGTGCATCATATTAAGATGAGGCATAATCTTCTTGTACCAATATTCCAACCATGTCAATTTAATAAGTCTATGGTGTTCTCATGCGGTAAATCCTAGTATCACAGTGAAAATGGTGTAAAATGTTTGGTCATGAAAATCAGAACCCCCACAATAAAATGGGCCCTCCCATAGTCATTTATAAACCCATATTATGACCAATCTATCAGCTATTGTCATCCTAATTTTGGCTAAGATTTAATCATGCTAACATGGAAAATTCAAGTGTGGTTTATGTGGATAAAGGGAATAGAACCCATAACCTCCTCCCAAAAGAAGGGCGGCCTCACCAACCTGCCAACCATTTACAATTGATAGAAAATGAGATAACATTTATTTAAACAAGCTTTTTTGTAGGTTCGTTTATTAGTACATAACAAGTAGTTGTCATAAATCCTTTTTTTTGAGGCACTTATAGGCCGAACCATATTTTGGTGTAATCTAGAGAGTTTGGTGGAATTTCAAGACAATTTCGAGAAAAATAGTGAAATCAAGTAAAAATTGTAATCTAAAAATTGAAAGGCTTTGAACAATTTGTAAATTAAGGGGAATTAAAATTCAGTTTTGGATGAATCATAAATCATATTAAAATAAGATTCTGATCAATTTTGGAGCAATTAAAATCTAGAAAATTGATGAATTTAAAAGATCCTGGAAAATAGTTAAAAAGTGATATTATTACTGGTGTTTTTGGATCACTATGTGTTTTTTTCCTTATGTTTACACGTTACAACACATTATTACGACTTATTTGCATTTCCCACATGGTATTCTTATCTATTTACAGTGTCAAATTCATATAGTAATCATTGTATAAAAGTGATGTCTCTATAAATGTATAATAAATGTGTCAAACATTTGTATCATTGATCAAATCTTTCCAAATGTGTAGAAGGTCTCTATTTTAGTTTACCAAAGAAAATAAAAGAAAGATGTTACGACTCATTATAAAATATAAGCAAAATATGTGTTGTTATACTCATATGCACTAATCAATTGAATGAGGGATCCCCAATAATGACAAAGTATAGTGTAGAAATCGCTGAGGCAGGATAAAAGTATAATATGTTGATGTTTGAATGATCTTATGCCATCTATGTGTTGCATACGTGTACACTAATTCTGTTGTGTTTCATGAAAAGAAAGCTCAACAATAGGATATGATCTCCATTCTATGGGTAAATCACAACATAATTTTTTAATTTTGTTTTTCTAATTTTCTACTTTCAGTGTTTTTGGTTGGGAACTCAATAATATTCATCGTTCTTTTAACTTTTAGTGATTCATAGTAAATGATAATTTGAAAAATTGACATGAAAACACTACTGAGAGAGTGGGCCATAATGGAAATGGTTTTGAAATCTGATGGCCAAAGGAAAGTGTAACACCTACATAATACAAGTGTAATTTGTTTTTAATAATTTTTTAAGACACGCTACGAGTTTCCCACAGTGAAAAGACACAAAATATTTATGGGAATCATTTAATTTAATTAAATGATTTGATTCAATTTTACATGCCCCCATCATGCTTTAATCTTGCCGATGCAACCAAACAGTTAGTCGCTTAAAATGATTCATGATGATACTAGAAACTAATTTCGAATTTTTGCAATCTATGTTTTGTTAATTCCTATTACATAAAAAATTACGTTTGTCACTTACAATAATAATGCTTTTAAAATAATTAAAAATTAATTTAACACTTTAGCTGATATGGAAACGGGAAGTTTTTATAATAATGTTTTCTTTCTCCATTTTGAAATCCTTTATTAATTTGTCTCAATTTTCCTCAATCTCTTAAAAATACGTAAAAATTGGCCCAATTTTTTATAAAAACAATATTAAATATGAATCATAATGCCAAATTTGATACGAGAAACATTCTAAGTAACTCACTTATCTAATTCCCAATTTTCGATACATAATAAAGATCTCTCAATATTTTCCGTAAATGATGAAAATTATCTTTAACTTTAAAACAATAATAAATCTGATAAAACAATGAGAAAAATGATTGAAACAAATAATAGTAACGTACCAAGAAATAAAAGATTTCATTGATACGGGCTACATCTATGGGTTCAAAAAAGCTCCTGAACTGATCTATTCTGATGTAAGATCGATTTTAAAAATTACAAATGCATCACAATGCTTCTTTGGTATGCTAATAATCTTTGCAGAGTCTCTAGGGATGCCCTTGTTTAGTCTCTAAAAATCCTTGCAGTAAAACTGCTCCAATTTTTCTCACAACATTCGAAAAGTGCCTTGCAATATTCAAAGTTATCTCTTCAAATAGATTTTGTTTGCTTGTAAAATGTTTCTAAGCTCCGCGGGCTAGCGGCTAAGGCTCATCATTTTATCCAAATAGGTAAAGGTATTAATCCCGTCCATTCACATTATTCTTTATCTCATATATCCAAAAAGTAAGGAATAACAAATTTATCTTGGGAAAAACTTAGCAAATAGGCCTCGTGGCCTAATGACTAAAGCCCAAATTTAAACCCGTGGGGTGAGGAACTTTAATCCCCCTACCTCAACGTCTTCCTTTTACAATGGAAAATTTTACTTTTAGGTGGGTTAATCCCACATTAGGTACTCAACGGATAGGGATAGGATTATTAAATCCTTATGCGACTGATGTACCTTGTGGCTTCGGACACATTTTGAGACAGTTTTGTTAGCGAGTTCTTCAAGCTTGAAACTTATCTCACTAGTTTTGGTTGTTTGATGAGTTTTGCACATTGAAACTTGGACCCAATATCGCAGTTGAGTTGGCTTGGTCATGAACGGTATGAATCAGCTCGCCGAGTTGGGTGACTATGTGGATGCTTGGTGACTTGGCCTCCATCTCGCCTAGATGGCTATGTTGGTGTTTAGAAAACTATGTTGTTTAGTTGTGCATAAAATACAAGTTGGTCTTCAATGTGGTTTATAAGAAAAATCCCATACAATGCAATGTGAATATAGGTGGTAGGGACCCCCTCCTGAAAATGAGTCGACCCCATTCGCTGTTGGGCCCCCACTTGACAAATAATGTGGGTGTCCCACATAGATCGTCAAAGATCAGAGGTTAAAACTTAAAAACCATATTTTTTAAAAGATCACACTTTTCCACTTTTTGAAACCACATTTGTTCACTTTTCAAGCTCTCATCATGCCACATCATCTCTATACAACTTGATCTTATTTTTTCCAGTTGGAGAAAAAAGTGTGTCGTATCTTCTACATATGGCATCCATTTTGTCACGTTACAATGGTTGGAAAGATCCTAATGAGATATTTCATGAAACAATATTTTGAGAATAGTGTGCAAGCCATATAACACTTATTTCACAAAATATGGACTTATTCCAATTCGAGCAGCTAAAAAATATAGCTAATATTAGAATCCAATATTACTAGTTTTGGATTCCAAAAGTTTAAATATTAGAATTTACTATATTCCAAAATCACATATATTGGAATCCAAAATCACATATATTTTAATATAAAACCACATATACTCAAGTCCAAAATCACGTATATTGGAATTCATTGTACTCCAAAATTATGTATATTGCAATCCTAAAATAAAAATATTGAAATCCAAAAATTAAAATATTAGAACCGATTATACCTCCTTCTGGAGTTCAATATATCAGATTACAGATTAAATTAATGAATTTAGGAAAAATCATTTAATGATTTCAAAGAATCCAACATTGATTTGCAAAACTATAAGCAAAAGATGCATCTATTTTATACTTGCTAGCGGCCACTAGGCACTACTTATGCTTTGGAATAAGGTTCTTATTAGTTTTAAAATATCTTTAGGATTATACTATGCATATTTGAATAATTAATACACCTTGTGGCCTAGCAACCAATAGGGTAATGAAATTCAAGATACATGAGACAATTTCATGTTCATTTAGTATGATGTGATTGAACATCAACGTAACCAGAGAATTATTGAAGATGTTCTTAAGAAACTAGCAGAGGGCAACGATCAAGGCTAGGAGATTGAAATTAAGTTTAAAACAACTCCAAATATATTTTCATATTTAAATATGGATATCAAATTAATTAAAATTAACTATAAAACCATCCCAGATATATTTTCGTAAAGAAATATAGATATGAAAAAATTAAAATTCCCTTACTAAAGGTATAATTATAGTAAAACTTTTAAATCATTTTTTGAATTTTATTGCAACATTATTTCTAAATATGGGCTCCCAAAGTAACAAAATATATCATAGAAAAAGTCCAAAAAATAAGCTCCCTATAACTAGGTTTTTGATCTAATAATATTTTGAACATCGTCCATGTCCTTGAATGGTTGCAACAAAGGCCAAAACTCATCTAAAAACTAGTTGTCTGCTAAATTAGAATCTATGTTAAATATTTTAGCAATTATGTAATTTCCCACATCATTGAACTTGCTCTTATCTAAAGATTCATCTATAAGAACTGTATTCTTACAATGGTACGATGCATAAAAATGTCACCAAATAGAGTTAAGATTCTTGAGATATAATTTGGGATTTTAAGAAACTTGATAATCAGTGTGTTTAGACCTGATACAATCTTCTTGTGTAAATATGAACTCAAAGATGCCAACTTCTAATACAATGTTTTGAAGGAATGAAGGCTTCCTTTCATAAACATTTGACTTTCTCCTTGATGTCCATACAACTATTTTAAAATGTTGTTTGCAACATTGCAAGAACTCTTTCATGTTTGGTTTGAGAAAATAAATTATTTTTTAATCTCGACACCACCAAGTTTTTTGAACTTCTTTTGTGATGAATCAGTGTTATGGATGGTGTGTTCCAAAATGTTATCTATATCGAATATTGTAAGTTTCATGTTCCATGTGTTCTTATATTTAAATGAAGAAGGAAACAAAATCAAATGGTTGAGGGCATTGAATTAATCAAAAAATACAAAAAACTTTCCTTTTGTTATTTTTATGTCAAAAATCAAATGGTTATGGGTGGTGAATTAGGTCAAAAATCAAAGGGTGTTCCTCATTTCTTATCCTACAAGGAATTTATTTTTGCATAAATATTTTGAATCGAATGTAATGTTTCAAGGAGACGAATATTTACAAATTGTAATGTAGTTATTTCATAGCATATGAATGTGGTATACAAATTTTTATTTTGGAAGAAAAAATAGTATTTAAGAATGCTAATAATTAATTTAGGAATACATATTTGATTAATAAAAACTACTCAACTTTTTGTTAAAATATTTTTTTTTTCTGATAATTTGCACACACAACCTATAAATTCATACTCTCAACTTATAATTAGTGAAAATATAAATACTCCCATCTTATATTTTTACAATCACATCATACAAAATTGTTAAGCAGTACCATCCTAATTACATTTTTAAATGATAAATTGTTATTTAGCATTTTCTTGCTCCAAATATGTAATGCCCTTTACGACATTCAATCCATGTGACACTATTAGTGATAAGTTTAAGTACAAATCGATCATCAACCACATATCTTTTCAACAATTTTCTCCTCTTATTTTCACCCTAACCATGAAATTTTGAGGAAGGTTTCCCTTTTCACCAAATGTAAAACACAATGTGTCTTTAGAACTGAAGAAAACATCATTTCTACTCCAAAAAGTTTCTAGATACCTTATTGCAATTCCATCGACCATATTGAAACGTTCCTTTCCCCAACTGAGTGATGGATTCAATTACGTAGATAATTTTTTTTTGAAGGCCTTTTTCATCTTTTCAACATCAACAAAAGTGAGATTGACAAACCAAAATCCCACTTAGAATTTTAGTGATAATAATTTTATAAATTCTTTCAGGCTACCTCGCAGGTTGATAGTTGCTTTTCTAAACTTGAATGCCATATCCTTAGATTATCTCATATACCAAGATATCCAAATATAAAATAATTAATGTTGTGGGTAAATGGAGGGAATAAATATTTTTTATTTTAATTAGTTGTATATCAATTATAACCAATTGAAATAAAAAATATTTTAGGAGGCTAGCACTTACTGATTGAGCTTGCAGCTTGGATTACATCTCCCTTTCTTTTATCTAGAGGTTAACATTGGACATAAAGTTCTCAAGATATCCATAAATGTGTTCCTTATAGAAGTATAGGTTGAGATATTTTTGATGCCTATTAGAATGCATAAAATGGGTATCATATGATTCTGATGAAGTCTTCACAAGAACTAGGCATTTGCAGGACGAGGCCATAACGCATGCCCCACACAGTGACTGGGAATGGGTGTAATAACAAAGAGGTTGTCACAACATCATGGATAAAACATACAAGTTGTTCTCCTTACCACCGGTATTCGATGGTCGAAAAAATATTTTTATCAACAACGAGCACATGTGATTATCTCAGTAAAATGGCTCGGAGCCAGCTCATGTATGTGATTTAAATTTTTTTAATTTTTTTGTAAAACCCTAATTACAGAGTCAAACGAAATGATAAAGTAATAAATTACATATGTGACCTATGAAATAAGCTATAAAAATATGAAAACCTAGGTACAAGAGAAGGGATGAAATACTTAGTTGATTTTGCAATTAATCTTGGACTGTGCCGAATTGGAAAATTGATAAACAGGAGGAGGAAATTATCATTACCTTGCCCAAAATATTGTGCTACTGTCGGATCTTCTTGGACTCGGTCTCCTAGACTAGGTTAAGGGTGCATAGGCACTAAAGACCTTCTTTGGGTTCATGTGATGATAATTACTTTAAGAAAGTGATTTCTTCTGTGTCGCAAGATGTTCGCTAGATGTCACTTTTAGTTGCCTGTATGTAATTTTTTGATCATCGATTTTTTTTAACATACAAACAAAATGAGAACATGAAAAACTACAAAACACATCAAATCCTACAATAAAAATATGTAAATGGGGATTCATACTGACCCTGGTGGTAACTCGATTGAGTGAACTTATGATCTAGGTGTTGCACTACATTTCAGATTCCATGCATTTATGCTTGTGCATGTGTAGAATCATTCCCTAGGTGGTTCTTGTGTAAAATGCATTTGATTATGATAAATTTCTATATGTAGTAATGTAAGTAGATGTGCACATGGAAAAACGAACTTCCCCTCCTATGAAGTGTATGCAGAAGAATACAGTACCTTATCCCTTGAATGAATTTAGATGGATGCTTTGATGCTCTTTAAATACCTTTGGATGCAACCTTAGGTGATGGTAGTAAATTCTTAGAGCTTGGTCCTTTATCATGATCACATAGATTTGTATTTATATGATTCCATTGTTTGAATTTTGTAATCTACCACTGAAAGGTCGAGCATTAAGAAAACAAGATGCCCAATAGCTAGAAAAGACCCAAAAGATGTGAGAAAGATACAAATAGGTCAGGGGCACCAAGAGGGGATGAGGGTGCCTGGGTGTTGGATTCATAGATGGGTGCTAGTATCAAGACTTAGAAAAACTGAAGTAGCGAAATTCAAACTGGGAAATAGGGTGTGTAAGACCAAGAAGGAAACCAAAATGAAAGCAAAGAGGTCAAAGACAGTGGTCAATTAGTACTTTTCTCTTTTAGGAATCATATGAATAGTGATATGTGATCATGACCTAGAAATATACCCAAGTGCATGTTTTAGTGTATACATATTCCCCCACATTACGGTGTTAAAAAAATGCTTGATAAAATAAAGTAGATAAGAGATGCGTACCTGATAACCATGTATATCGACGAAGAAAGTGTTCTGAGGAGAAAAGAAAAAATGTGAAGTGAATAATATGAAGCGTGGAAGCTACCTGGAAGATGGAATCGAAGTGATCCTAGGGGAGAAAGCATATGTGTATATGTCACATTGTACCTATTTTTGTTTTCACTTGATGTGTTGATTATGTGGCTATTGCTTCTCATAAGGACGGACCTACAAAAGAGAAGAGTAAAAGTGTATTCAAAGTCATGTATATGTGAAAAAATTGATCCAAATATGCAACAAGTATGTAAATGTATGTAAAAATGTGAAAAGGGAAATGTGCACTCGATCCGTGATGACTGAAAGGATAGAAAGGATCATGAAAATTATATACATGCACAATTTTTTTGGTGTGTTTTCTATGTTGAATGTCCCTTGTTTCCTTAGAATTATAAATGTGGTGTGTTGATTTACCTCTCCCTCCCATAAAATTAATAATGTGACATGTTTACCCTTCCTTCTCATTAAATTTTGTTGACAAATTGACTCACCCAAACCTCATAAAACTATAATTGAGGAGATTTGGCCTTGAAGCTTAACAAATAAACTGGAACATAGAAAGAGAAAATGGTCCTTTCTTTAACTAGGTAGATTAATAGAAGAAATAAAAACCATGTAGAAGAAAAAAAAGGGAGAACAAACTTTGTCTATCTACCTCCCCTAGGATTAAAGCAAATACTTTTTCTCTTTTACGCCTTTACAGAACAACGAGATATCATGCCCCCTTAGTGGTCCTTATAACACAAACTTGTGATGTCATAATAGGAGGAAGTTTAATTAAGAAAAATCATAAAGGAATGTGCTTAGAAAACAAAACTACCAATTTTGACTTAATTAATTGAGTTATAAAATAAGTAAGATTTATGTGTAACTAGTGCAATGTATAGTTGAACTTGTAGTTCAGTCATACCCGAAATTGTGAAACACCTAGTGGATAGTAATGTGTTCTAGTTGCTTAGTACTTTCTTGTTCATAGATGTATGTGCCTTTCTTTGTGAGATTTTTGTTTCATCATACCCTTATCATCCCGTAGCTTGATGAGTGTGAGTTGTGGTCTTTTGGTTTGAGAATTATCTCTTGTTTGAGAAGCAACCTCCTTACATGTTGTCTTGTCCTTGGAGACCTAAGTTATTGTAATTTTAAGGAAACATATGTTAAGGATATGACATAAGTTTGGGAAGTATTCTTTTCTTCTTTTTCTTCTTGAGACATGTTGTTGTTGCTGCCTCTCTTGTCACTGGGAAGGAAAGTACAAGACGTTTTCGTAAGCTATTACCCACTTTTGATACGATGCACCCTTTGATTGTAGTCAAACCTCGTGTTACTTGTTCTTCTCCATAGAGACCATGAGTGCTCTTTGGTGTTATGATGTATGCTTGTGCTCTCTTTGTGGTTATTCTGAGATTGATCAAGAAATAAGATAAATTAATCCCATTGTGTTATTGAGAATGGTAAGACTTGTAATATGTTAGTTGCTAGGGGAGATATATATATATTTTCTTTTGCTAACTGGTTGACTTCTCTAGATTTAGTTGGTGTGGTGTCTTTGTTTCTTAAAACAAAAGTGTAAAAATCAAACTATAGGAAACCTTGTGGTCATGAAATTGCTTAATATTACCATAAAAATTTGACTGTACCCTCTTGAGTTATAGAAGTGTTTTCCATAAATAGTTCCTCGATTGTAAATGCTTTTTCTGATTTAGGTGTCCTTCCTTTGATTAACCTCATCTTATGTGACCTCAAATTGTGGGAACTTGAGTAAACATGTCTCTCGTACAAAATTTTGGCCTTGGTTGATTTTGCTAGCCTTGCCTAAACAAAAAACTATGAAAGCATAATTTAACCCTAGTGGAAACCTTAATTTTTGTTACTGTAGTATGTTGTATTCCTTGGGAAACTATGTGGTCTTTATCAACTCATGGAATTCTCCTTATTATTCCTCTACTTGGTGGTTACTCTTAAGACTCTTTTGAACTCTTCATGTTATATTTCTATGTGTTGTATCTAGGTTGATAGTGTAAAGTTACTCTCTAGATTTAAATGTTCGTAGCCTTGCATGCAGAAAGTTTAGAACTTATCCCTTACAATCTCCCTTCTTCTTGCTGAATTGCATTGGAGCAAACATGGGATTTTGTGGACCCACACTTGTTTGAAGCAAGAAATCCCATAATGGGAGTGATCCTTTTTCTGTTGCATTTGTTCCTATCTCTCTTTCATGTGACTTCCAGGAGGAATTCGAGTCTAAGGGGAGGGGGATGTAGTGCCCACTTCCCTTTGACACCTTTTGATACTGATCATGACACTGTTGACTATATCATGGAACATTATTATAGTTTTGATTTAGTATGATGATTAGATGTTAGAGCATGGATTATTGTTGACTTGATTCATATATGATGCATGATGATTATTAGAGACATTTTATATATTGATGTTGATATACTGTTTGACATGGTTACATTATAGATGTTGTTTGACATGTGATATTTGGATATTTTGAGTAGACCTAGAAAATGAAAATTGAATTAAAATTGATGATGATATAGTTGTTGATGAAATTTTAAGTGACACTGTTGATTTTCTTGATGATTGTTGTGATTCACATATATATTGATGACTTTGGAATTATATTATATTCATTTGGATGTTCTGATATGGCCACGAGGCCGAAGGAGGTATTTATGTTTTGCAGGTTAAAATATCACAGCACACATCAAGGGATTGGAGACCAACCACTTTGGAATTCTAGATGAATTCAACAAGGTCACCATGACAACTGTATTTTGTTTGTGTGTGTTTGTTTGTGTTAGGGATTCCCATGGGGGGATCACCTTTAAATGTGACCAAGGGATTTTATGTATTTTTCTTTTATTTGGTTCCTTTGTTAATTTTTGTATGTGTTTATTTTGTGGTGCATTGACCCCTTTCATTATTTATTAAATGGTGTGTAATATTGTGAGTAATCATGTTGTTAAGTTAATTAATTAAAATATGTCATAAGAAAGTAATTAATAGAGTTGTTGGCCTTGAATTAAAGTGTTGTAAGAAATGTGTAAATGATGCGTAAGAGATATGTAAGTTGATTTTGGAGTATGAAACACTTCCATCTTCTTTGAAATTCGAATTTGTCCTTGGAGACTAATTTTGGAGGCTTGTGGGACAAGTTAAACTTGTCCCATGCCTCTTAAATTTGTATACCAACCTTACCTATGGTTGGAGAGTTAAATTTAGACTTTTATTATGTATTTTTGTAAGTCAAGATGAATGTTTTTATTGCACTTTTCTTACATGTTTTAATTTCAGTCCTTTGGGGTGTGGGCTTGATTTGAGTGTGTAAGTAAAACTGTCATATTATTCACCCACCTATTTATTATGCCTTGGAGATTGAAGTTGAATTTTGTGTTGGGGTTGAGGATGTGTGATGTGGCATCCTACATGGATCCACCTCATCCTCTTCTCTTCCCTCTTCTATTTATTGGAATTCCTTAGCTTGTTTTTGGGTTGCTTCACTTTTATCACTTCATTTTGGGAGACTTCTTTTGGGGTTTTGGAGAGCTCTTGCTTTTGGAGAAGACTGGAGATTGTTGCATGCTTGTAGATTGTTGATCTCTTGGACTATTTTGCATTGGAAAGCTTGTTGTTTTGAACTTGGAACAAACTCCATCATGGAGAGGTAAGAGCTTGGCTCTTGGAAATGCTCTTCTTTTCCCTTTTATGAATATGTAAATGCTTGTATGTTTGTTATTGTTTGTGGGATGTTGGGTAGATGGCCTAGGAATGGTGTAGGAGAAGGCTATGGGGTTTATTTTGTGGGAGGCATAAGTGTTTTTGGGGAGGTATAAGTGTGGAGGGAGTTGGGATTTGGGTTCCACCTTACAAAGAAATAGCTTGCATTTCTTTACTCGTTATGGGGTGCCATAAGAGGTTGGGGAGGCATAAGGAAATGTGAGGAATAAGGGGTACTTGGGGGAGGCATAAGGGCATGTCAGGGATTTGAAATGTTATATTTTGGTAGTTTGTTCTCAGGTGGTGATACCCATTTCCCCTTTGGGAGGCATAAGTAGCATCCCCCATAGTTTCTTGCTCCTTTGGCTTGCATGAAGAAGCCTGAGTTTTGTTTTTTGTCTTTCAGGTGGTTGTAAAACTATTGTTTTGTTTTGGACTGTGTTTTAATATGAAATGTGCATGTTGAAAGATTGCCTTTGTGTTGTGGAAGCCTGTTGTTGCCATGTGTTGAAACACATTTCTTATTGCATTGTGGTTGGGGCTCGGGGGCCAATGAAGAAGGATGGATTCTCCTTTCATTGGATGTCTTGGTTGGGTGGAGAGTGTTGCCTTTCCCCTGCCTTTGTTGTGATCAAATTGAAATAAATGGAGGATCTTCATGTTGTTGTTCTGGAGCAAAGGAAAAGACAGTTTTGACAGTCCCTTGTGAGAGTTTTATTCACAAAACCTTTTTCCCACTAGAAGTGGATGACAATGTAATATATTTTGTGATGGAAAGATGTTTTGTATTGGCTATGAAAGTTATAATTCGAAATGTGAAAGAGATGCACTCTGTTTTCTATTTTTGAATGAAAGAAAAGAAAGATTTGTATTCTGTCCTTGGGAATGAAATGAAAATAGAAGTTGTAAGGGTATCTTTTTGAATCAATAAAAGTTGTATTACTTTACTCAAATGGAATTATTAGGTTTGAAATATGATTGTTGAATGTATTTTGAAATCTCTGTTTGGAAAGTTGAAAAGTGAAATACGGTATGAAGAAAATACATTACTCTGTTCTTTTGAAAAGTATGATTTGGAAATCAGAACTGTATCTTTTGGCTTTTTGCACATTTTGATTTAAATCAACTTAGTATGTTATATCTGTTTGGAATGAATTCATGGTTTAAGCTTAGTAAATGCAAATAGATCAATTTGAATTTGAAGTTGTAGAGCTTTGTTAGACAACTTATCAAACTGGTAATTATTTTATTCAAAATGCACAGAATGACCCCTGCAACAATGAAAATAAAATGAAACATTGAATTGAACTTAATATGATTAAGGTGACCCCAAACAAACTAAACCACTTAAGAAATGGTTAAGGATCCTTTCAAATCGAACAAAGGAAAAACTGCAGTCGTTTCGCTGTCAAAATTGAGAAATTTGAATTGATCTTCAATCAACAAAATTATACCTTGCAATCCATCCTAAATTCCTCTAAGAGAAACCCTCTATGTCTTTTTGGCATGTTGAGAAAGGAGGGAGGTTGAATTGAACAAAATTTTATAAGTCGAATGTTACCAGTTTTCATTTTATAAGCCTGCAGAGTGTTTTCTCAAAATTTACCCTTAAAATTTATCCAAATTAAATTCTTAAGATTTTGTGCAAAGAGCATGTCGAGATGTTTCCAAAAAGTCCTTGTTTTCCAAAAACAGAGTTCCCTATCAAAATTTATGGCCTTCTGAAGTTCGCAGAAGAGGAAAAGCCCCTTGCGCGCCCGTCTTGCGTGCCCATGAGAAAATGAGTCTCTTCCATGCCCATCTTGCAGGTCTGGGAGAGAATGAGTCTCTTCCACACTTGTCTTGCATGCCCAAGAGAAAAAGGAGTCTCTTCCATGCCCGTCTTGCGTGCCCGGGAGAAAAAGAGTTTCTCCTGCGCCTCTCTTCCGCGCCCGGAAGAAAAGTTTCTTTCCGCCGCCTCTTTGCGCACCTAGAGAAATTTCTTTCGCACGCCCCGTAAGAAGATAATCTATCTGTGCTAAGGATGAATTTCTCTCTCTTGGTGTTTTGTAGGATGTTTTGATAACTGTTGTAATGGCACTCCACTTCAGTTAGAGCTTACGCTCATCGCTTGTGCAATGGAGGTCCGGATCAAGATTTTTCAGCTCGGGCATGTTTATGCAACCTTGTGAGAGATGAAAGGTGTCCCTTTTGGTCAAACAATTTTTTTAGCTTTGTCAATCTTTAGTTATTTCAGAAATCTTGTGCTTCAGCTAGTTAGTCTAGATTACCAAAGTAATAAGTTCACCTTTGTGAGAAGAATGCTCAAACCAAACATGAATCTTGTAGATTGTTAAGGCAGGTCTTGAAAAACATTTTTGGTAAATGCATAACCTTAAGGGATTGTAAACCATGGAGTGTATCCAACTGTGACTGTGTATTGTGGTTGAGTTGTTTCGTGGTGCCTTGTCAAAGAGTAAAGTGAACTGTCCTTGATGGGTGTTAGTTGTTTCCGTGTTGTCCATAAGGTCATCATTGAGTCAAGTTGTTTGAAGAGTTAGTCATAACCTTTGTGACCACCTGTTGTGTCGTTCTGTACATCAAACAAGTCAAAAAACAATTATCATGTACTTTGCCATTTATAAATGCCACCAGTAGTCGAGAATGAACCATAGCACAAGAGTGTGTCATCACGAAATGGTTTGATTTTTGTGCTTGAAAGGTATGATAGATAAAGCGTAGAGTGTAGAGAGTGAGCTAGTGAAGTGAGGTTCATTTTATATTTAGACCCTCAACAATCAAGTATGAACCTTGGAACTAAAGTGTGTTATTTGAAAATGTGATGCTAGGAAATGTGTCATGAATGTGTTGAGTGTGGAAATGTGTAGTGTGTGGGGTTCATGGATGTAGTATACCCTCAACAACCAAATGTTAACCATATTTGGTGCAGCCATCTTATCTTAGCTTCTCCTACATTGACCATATCATGTCCCCAATTGCACGTTCTAGGCTTCACTAGTAACCTTACCTCAACCACTTCAAGCCTTATCTAATTCATCCTCCTCCTATACAATCTCTTTTCTTTCTAGTTCTCCACTTACAAATATTTACCTTGTTCCTTTCAACCTCATTAGGTAGCTTGACTTACTCCACCTATATCACCTTGTAACCATTATGAGATAATTCACCCAAAAGGATACCAAGAATCCAACCTACAACATTCAAGTGTCTTATCTGACCCTGCCTGTCAATTTCAGTTCATAATTCTTCTTATTAAATTAAGAACCCTATAATACCTATCTGAGTTATATAAACACCCTACTCAAAATGTGAAGAAGACATCCATTATAACTTTATATTCTCTTAGCTCATATGGGAATCAAGTTACTTTCCTTCATGAGATGTGTTCCTGATCAGTGAACACCATACCAAACTTAAGGGATACCATTTCCTTTAACAACAAGGTGAATAGTGGAGCATAGCCTAAAGTGTCTGAAAAATCCAACTATAACACATCATCACTGATATATAAATACATGTAATCCAATCATTAAGAGCCATCTATACAAGTGTTTGTCTCTACTCTTTGTAGATCAGTTTGGTGTCTTCAAGACTAAAGGATGCTCATCTTGAATATGTGAGCTCCAACATGATTATATCCAACCTCTTACATATTCAATGCTCTAGGAGTTCTTCATTATGGTCTATAAACTCTTATTCTTTCAAAATTCACTCAAACAAATCTCTTCAAACCGTATACTCCTTTGTTCATCCCTCTTGTTCAGGGTCTAAAAATGAAATTATATGATCATAGTATCATTAGGCATTCATACATCTATTTTTAATGTTATAAATATCCTCTGTAAATAGTCAAACACTTTTGTTCCTTCATATGTCCTATTACATTGCCTCAAGGTTTCTTATAGCCTTCTTTAACTCAAATCAGTAGTCCAACATACTTCCCCCTATCTTTCTTGACACAAGATACATGAATTAGGACTTCCATGTGTTATTCAAAGTGTTGGTCAACTTATATGCATTGATTCTTCAACACATTTTTTCCAGTTACCTTCTTTAAGACTTTTTCTTGCACTCTAGGTTAGTTTAGTAACCATGTACAATCAGATTTCCATTCAAATGAAAATGGTAAGGTCTTCAAAATCCTTCTAATATCATTCCCATTCCTTATCAAGGCTCTTAGGTCTCATATCAGATTATACTAGCTTTTGACATATCCCAAATTGTGCAAAATAACACCAAAGTGCCTTGAACCTTGCGCTGCTATGTTTTACCAGTTGTACAATCATCTTGTTCTTAAATTGAGGAAAATTATTTACATGATTCTCCCTAGAATAATTCAAACACATCCATTCAACCTAAATCTACCTTCATACCCAAATTGGAGTCATGATCCTCAACAATAATGTTAAACTCTTCCTTTTTATCTCAAAATCTGTACACTATGATCTCCATGTTTAGCTTGAAAATATTGTCATATATATCTTCTACTGTACCCAAAAAATTACAATGAAACTTTGAGGATGAACACATTTGAGGATTTCATATCGATTCACCACATTTGAAAGATATCTAATTTGAGGCCGAGAAGATATTTATAAGATGATTTCAAGATTTATAAAAATCATGGTTACACTCGTAACCTGTAGAAGATTTTAATCTTAGCAATCAATATTTTTTCAAAATGGTATGAATGACCTGCGAAACAAGATTAGCCATAATTCATATAATCAAAATCGAGTACATAGCATGGAGAAGGAGACTCAAAATCCAATATTTTTTACATATAAAACTCTACAACATAAGCTCCATACAAGATTATCACCTCTTCCCTACAATTAACTATTCATACATCCATTTTTCATTTTCCCTCACCTCTCTTGATGGAAAACTCAACCTCTACAACCATTTCAAGATTTATGTAAAAAATCATGATAATATATATGGGTGAATAAATAAAATGTAATATTATTAAATATGAGAAAACATATCTCCATATTAATAATATAGGTTTTATATAATAGTTGTGAGTTTGTTGTATAAACAACCTGTAGAAGAGTGTGTTGAGATACTAAGGGATGTTAGAGAGATATTAGGAGATGGGGTTGAGATATTTAGGGATTGAAGATCAACTCCACCATTGTAGGGGTTAATTGATCTATATATGTAACTCATCAATCATGAATGTCTCGAATGAAATACAATATATTTGGTTTACTGTGCTATGTTTAATTTTTTTATTGATTAAATCATCACTGGTATCAGAGCAGTGTTACAATCTTTTTGCATTTGTGGCTTTAGATTCAACAATCCGTGTAAAGATCAGGTTAAGTTCATTTTTAACTCTGCGAAACAATTCTTAGTAGACTACTGTTAAAATTACATCACCGTGAAAGATATTCTACGTCTGAAGTAATTTCATTTGAGACCACAACAGATGAATGTTCATCATAGTGATATCATTGCATGTGGATCATTACTCAGGAGTATTTAATTGCATATTTGATATCAGTATGAATATAAATTTTCTTGGAGGCCGGAGGCAACGGAGGAAGGTTGATCAGCGACCTCTCGTCAGCACCTCAGGCCGCAGTATTGATGGCCAATATTTCAGTTGTGTGTTTGATTATTAAGAACATATTCTTGTTCAGAGTTGTACATACTCCTGATGTAAATATGTGATAGTAGAAAGATAAAAGCACAAGAAAAAGCAGCACATAAGCTCCATACAAGATTATTGTCACCTCTTCCATGAGCATAGGCAATTAGAAGACGTGTGAATTCTACCTTGTTCACATTAGGGGAGTTTTTCATTTGGAAATAATAATGTCATATATTATCATGTAATATTATTTTGAGAAAACATATCCTAAACCTCTCTTGAGATTATTTGGAAAACTTGACCTCTATCATGAATAAAAAGCCATTTTACTGTGCATGATTAAATCATGCACATTTTTTTAGATTGCTTGGGTTAACTAAATCCATCCTTATCTAGGCCTCAAGTCCTATTCAAGAGAGATATTATCCCTTTTACAAGCATGATTCAAGGGATTAGTTGGTGAATCATGACCTTTGAAAACTAATGATGCTAATACAACATGTTTAGAATCTTTCAATCCTCCTACTTCAAGATAAAGAGGATAAGATATCTCATACACACCTAGATACCCAACAATAACCTTATTTTGGACTAGTACTTACTTTTACACTTGCATACATGAAATTTACATCACAAATTCAAATGTTCAAACCTTATGAAAACCCATAATAAATTATAAATGCCTTTCATACGATTATTTAAACGTTAGTGTACTTTCCATTCTATGAGGATGATGCTCATGCATCAAGCTATCCAATTTGAAAGTTTCGATGAGATCCTTCTCATGAGTCTTCATTTTTTCCTTGTTCCTTGATATGTATCTGAGTCCCATGTTTTTCTTTACCATATTAATTTTTTCTTTTTCTTGGTGTATTATTTATATATCATCTTCTTGCTCCTTTATCTCTTCTTGTATTTTCCTCTTCTTGTCTGCTTCTCAATTACTAGGCTCCATATTGCTACTTCTTCTTCATATAGGTCTTACAGGTCTTATTTTTCTCTTATTTTCAAGAGCTCTCTCATGTAATCAAGAGCTTCATCCTCCTTATCAATAGCTGCATCTACATACAAAACACTAAAGGAAACCTTAGACACAAACATTTGAAGCCATGAAGCTTCTCCATGATGCTACTCTTCTCCTTCTTATTTAGTTTTTTCATTGATCAATTCCAATTTGGTCTTCACATCCTTGTTTTTTCCTTTCTTAGATTCATTCCTAGGCTTATCAATGAGCCTTTCATTCCAATTTTCCACCACAACTACTACATTTTCTTCTCCTTTAATAATTATTCCTCCTTGAGACTCATTTTACTTCTTCCATTTACCAAATTTCCCTATCTCTGATGGTTTAGGATAGTAATCGAGTCCTTCATTATAAATAGCATTCTCTAATGCACTCACATAATATTGTAGTTGCTCTATGTTATCATAAAGAAATCCATTTTTCTCTTGTTTAAAATGTAACATCTCTTGGGAAAGTTTGTATCATTCACACTATCATCAAAATAAAAAAAATCTGATTTAAAAATTTGATATTTTACCTCTTCATCGTCATCAAGCTATGACTGTTATTTCTCATTCCTCCATGCTTCCACCACTTCTTCACCCATGAGATGACTTACACACAAATATTTTATCATCTTTAATTCTTCTTGCAACAAGAAATCATCAATATCTTCTTGACATTCATAAAACTTTGGTCCAACATTTAGACACTGTTATACTTCTTCCGAGAATTCCACATTTTCCTTCATTTTTCTTGTTTTGGCATTCATAAGAAAATTCACCTGCTTCCATATTAGTCCATCCCATACATTATTTGCAAAATTCAGTCATGAATTCATCACTATCACTAACCATGCTTGAAATATCATGAAATGATGAATCAAATTTGATTTTTTTACCTATGTTTCTCATTTCCTTTACCTCTCATGGAATGACATCAATCTTCTTCTTCTAGCAGCTCCTTGGAATAATGATTGGTTCATGAATATCTCTATCTCTATGTACATCACCTTGGAGTGTTTTTTCACCTCTTTGGTCTTCATAGGCTTGCTTTCATGTTGTTTTCTTGAGCCACCTAGGCATCATCTATCCATGCTCCCTTGCAATATTCTCTATGTTCATCGTTTACTCTTTCTTCCTATTTACTTTCTTGATACCTTCATTTTTGAATGCTTTCAAATACATCCTTTTTTGTCCTTCTATCCTTGACTATTTGCTTGATATCTCATAAATCATGGATTCCTTGGCAATTCTGCCCTTTATACCTATAAAATTATACTTAAACATAGTATGAACATCTAAAACTATCATTTGAATGGAAATTTCATCATTATTCTTCACTTCTATTTGTGTTTATTCTTCATTTTCACTGGACCACTCATCATCACCTTCTCTATCTTATTTGCAATACTCTTCACATTCTTCACTCATGAAGCTTATCTCATCATGTGTATTCATCATCCTATCATGTGTACTTTCAACTTCTTCATATCCTCCATCAGCTAGCACTTCATCTTCTTCTATAGGGTCTTCATCATCTCTATACTCAATCCTTGTTGTTCATAATTTATCCTTGAGTAGTTCAATTTGCCTCCTTATATCAGAAATATCCCTTGCTCTCTTCATTTCTTTTCTCTTCTTTTCTTCTGCCACTCTCATGCTCTTCAATGCTTGCAATAAAAAAAATTATATGTCTCCATGGTATAGCTTCCATGGTCTCTCTCTCTCTCTCTCTTATCCAAGTCTCTATCACCTTGGATTGTAGCCTTCTTTCTCTCTCTTATCCAAGCTTCTTCTTGGATACTTTTGACTACCTCTTCCGTCTCTCTCAAAACTCTTCACTGTGTAATCTCTAGTGGCATTCAAGCCAACCTTCTTGGTTCAATATTCCTCTCTACTAGTTTTAGCTTCTTAGGATTATTTTCACTTATTCTTTCTTAACTATTTACAATGTATCTTTTCTTGTTCACCTACTTGCAACCATGCATCACCTTTCCTTTCAATCATTAGCATAGTAAAAAAATTTGACACTGATACGAGAATTTATATTCTTATTAAATAATCAAATTAGAGGCTTTGTCTGATACCAAAAATGGTGCAGCCTTCTTAGCTCAGCTTCTCCTACATTAACCATATCATGTCCTCAAATGCATGTTCTAGGTTTCACTAATAACCTTACCTCATCCACTTCAAGCCTTATCTGATTCATTCTTCTTCTATATACAATCTCTTTGCTTTATATTTATCCACTTACAAATATGTACCTTGTTCCTTTCAACCTCATTAGGTAGCTTGACTTACTCCACCTGTATCACCTTGGAACCATTGCTAGATACTTCACCAAAAAGGATACCAAGATTCCAACCTATAACTTTCAAGTGTCTTATTTGACCCTACCTATCAATTTCAGTTCATAATTCTTCATATGTAATCAGGAACCCTATCATACCTATCTGATTTAAGACATCCATTATACCTTCATATGCTCTTAGCTCATATGGGAATCAAGTTACTTGGCTTCATGACATGTGTTATCTGAATATTGAACACATAACCAAACTTGAAGTATACCCTTTCCTTTAACAACAAGGTGAATAATGGAGCATAGGCTAAAGTGTTTGAAAATTCCAACTATAACACATCATCCCTGATATATAAATACCTACAATCCAATCGTTAAGAGACATCTATACAAGTGCTTGTCTCTACTCTTTATAGATTAGTAGAGTGTCTTCAAGACTAAAGGATGCTCATCCAGACTATGTGAGATCCAACATAATTATAGCCAACCTCTTACATGCTCAATGCTCTAGGAGTTCTTCACTATGGTCTATAAAATCTTCTTCTTTCAACATTCACTTGAACATATCTCTTCCAAATGTATACTCCTTTGTTCCTCCCTATTTTTCATGGTGTACAAGTGAAATTATATGATCATAGGATCATTAGGCATTCATAAATCCCTTAGTCATGTTATAAATATCCTTGTAATAGTCAAGTCTTGTGTTCCTTCAACTATCCTAATATCCTCGAGGTTTTTTTATATCCTTCTTTAACTCAAATCAGTGTCCAAAACACTACCCCTATCATTTTTTCATAAGATCCTTAGGGACTTCCCTTCTATTCAAATTGTTTGTCAACTTAGAGACATTGATTCTTTAACACTGTACCTTCATTAAACTTTTTCTTGCACTTTAGGAAATTTAGTAACCTTGTACAATAATATTTGTATTCAAAGTTAAGATTGAAACTCATTTTAATATCATTCCCTCTCCTTCCATATTCCTATACTGTTGACAATTTTTTGCCTAATTCAAAACTTCATGATGGATCTGAAGTATACCTAAGCTAAGGGAAGAAAATTATGAGATATAAATTACTTGTAAGATCAAAACTAACATACATGATTTTCTCACTCAGTAGAAGAAAGAAGGGAGAAAGAAGAAAAGTGGAAAACCATGGACATAAGAGAGAGCCAAAAATGTTCTTTCCCTAAATATTTTCTGATTTGTTTTTCTCAAGTGTGCAGAAAGTACACAACTCATTTTAAGATTGCATAAGGAATCAATGAAAGCAATAATCGAAAGTAAATTCTGAATACCCATGCCAATTGGGGTTTTCTCCTTCAGTGATACCCAAATCTGGAAAGAGGGTTGTAATATTTCAAGCATGCACAATCTTGAAAAAATACATGTACATACATGATACAAAGGATTTAAGAGGAAAAATATTTTCTTCATTCAAGGAAGTAGATTGCATAATTAAAAGTTCATCAAGCCACATTTGAAAAATACATGTGTAGATACAACATTTGAAAAATACATTTAGATACAACAGATTTATTAAAAGTTCATAAAAAGATTTGTTGCAGTATAACTCAAAGCAACGAATAGAGTTACAGATCCTGGTTTTAATCAAAAAACCCATTCATGGGTACTAAAATCAGAGTAAGGATCAACAACTCACTGGCTAAAATTGAAGCAGAGAAAACCCTCATCGAATTAGCCAAAAGGATTTAGAATATTTTAACTAAAGATCAATGTTTTTCCAAAAATCACATTAAAAATGCAAGGAAAAATGAGCATCAATGTTTCGAAGATGATCATCAGGGAAAAAGTAAAATGAGCTCAATACTGATCAAAATGAGAAATATGCAGTCAGGAGATTACAGAAAAAAACACAAAGTTACTATCTTGCTCAAAATAAGATGATACTGAAAGGACTGAGCTCACAAACCTGAACAATGGTAGTTTCATAGAATCTTTGCAGAGCTTCACAGACACATATATTTTGATAGAAAATCAAACTCAAAGCAACACAATGTCAAATCGAACCAAATATTTAGTATAAGCCAACCAAAATCGCTATGCAAACCAGAACTATAACTTGAAAGATGGTCGCCATCCAGGGAAATTTTTTACAGCTGAAAATAGGCAAGTATTTTTGGTGTACAAAGATCTTCACCAAAATCGAGGCATCTTTTCATCATTTTGTAAAAGTGTCAAATTGACCCATAGGCCCAACGAAATCTAATTAGTTACAGAGGTGTGGGCCCTTTTGTGTTTTGAGGCATTTTGGTAAAGGGAAAAAGTCAAATGTTGAGCCCGTAATAATAAAATTCAAAGTGGACCGTTAGAGCCATTTGAGAGTTTGAGCTTTATTTCCAAAAGGGCATAAAGTCGTAAAATCACCTGCGGCCCTGCTCATACCAAGGGAAAAATTCAAATGCTAAGCCCACCTTAAAAAAGTCAAAGTGGAGGAGTGGATAGTCAGAACATTTTTTGCCTTTGAAACAATTAAGATTTTCAAAGGGAATAAAGTTTAAAAATTCCCTGTGACTCTGCTGAAGCATCAAAAGTCAATCATATTGAATTAAGTCAAAAGCGGATCATCAGGTCAATTTGAAAATTTGAGCCCCTTTTCGAAAAGGAAAAAAGTGATAAAGTCCCCCACGACCCCGCTGAAGACTGAACAAGGCCACGTATTCAATAAGTCAAAAGCTTAGCGTCAAGTCAATTTGAGATTTTGAGCCCTTTTTGATAAAGGGAAAAAAGTGATAAAATTTCCCATGACTCCGCCCATGTATTCAATAAGTCAAAAGCGGAGTGTCGGGTCAATTTAAGATTTTCAGCCCTTTTTGAAAAGGGAGTAAAGTTTAAAAATTATCCGTGACTCTGCCGACGCCATAAAAATCCCAAATTAGAAGCAAAAGGGCAGGATGAATGTTTAAAAATGCACAATCTCTATCAGAAATGGAAAAAGAAAAGATATTCTAGGCCCGTTTGTAGTTCAAATCTTTCCTACGTGGAAAACTCTTTTTCGAAATAATGACAGACAAAGTTCTTTATAGAAACCTTTAGTCAAGCTTGAGTAGTCAAGAATGGTTGCATGGGAAAATTTAGCAAAAATTTTCTAGCTCGAATGGAGCTCAACAATGCAAATACCAAAAATGATTAAGTTTGCAATACTCTTGCACCTTAATTCGAGTCCCGAGTTCACCAGATTCAACCATGGTTAGAAAGTGCTAATATTATCACTACGAATGGATAAGGTTTCATACCTTCATCAAAAGGATAGATCAACAAAAAGAAAAAATGTGCATGCATAAAGAAGAATACTTGCTCATCAAGAAAAAATTATTTTTAACAAATTATCACTCATGTTTTTCTTAAAAATAGAACAGTCGACTGCAGTTGACTTAGTTGTAACCAATGGTTGTTAATGCCTCTTTGTATTTATATGTTCTATTTTTATTCCTTTATTTATCAATAGATGAAGGATAAAAATAGGATGCATGGGTGAGTACAATTCCTGCCTATTTTTAGGAAGGGTGGGAAATAATTTTGCTATATATTGTGTGTTTTGGAAAAAGCACCAAAGGAGGAATTTTAGATACAGGAGTGTTGAAGCAATTTTTACCAATTTTTCCCTCTGAATGTGAAGTATTCCTACCTTTCCAATTATTTGCATTCTTGTGTATGTTCCATTAATTTTTTGAATGTAAATTCCTTGATTGATCATCTTACCCTGTTGTAAATTTAGTAATTTTTGTGATATTAATGTGCATGCTTAACTTAGCATAGTATTGTTGTGATACTTTCCCTCAGTACACCAAAGTGTTTTCCCTTAATATTCTTCAGAAAAATGTTGGCTTGTGCATCAAAAATATTTTCCATATCAATTGTGCATATACTCAGTCAAAGACCTCATACAAATTTGGTGTATCACCCCAGTTTTAATCCTTTTACAGTCTTCTTTTTACCCTTAAACCCCTGGAAAATTAGTTTAGGATACATCAATAAGGAACTGACTATGATACTAGAGACTCACCTCAAAATAGGTATACCCACAGACCTAAGGTGTTTCCATTGTATCTAGGAAAGAGAGAGATCCATTTTGCAAGCTTAGAACACATGAAGCCATCTCTCTACAGGGTGCACTTTTGAGAGATAACAATTTTTTGCACGCCCTGTGGTACAATGAATCATAATTTGCATGCAAGTTACAAATATCTATATCTATAGATCTACATTAGATTTAGAGCTTAGATAAAAGTTACTTTCAAGACAACAATTTATTGTAAATATTTAAATATCTATTTGAACGACTTGGTAAAACTGATTTTAGACCAGTATTGTTACATGTTCCATGCCTAAAGTGACTACAAGATCATCGGTAAGAGGAATTCCTCCTGATTTTGTTTCTTTACCTTTGAATTCTGTAAGAAAGACAAGAGTTGGTAAACTTTACCTTATAATAGGCCTGGTTTTGATAACCCTCCTCCTAATATTCCTTCACATATCAATTTCTCTATTTAGATCCCAGTATTTCAAATGGCTATTCAACCACTTAGGAACTTTGTGACCTTTACTAATGGAAAACCCATTAGTAATCCTAATTTACCATGACATCCCCAATACTGCCATGAAATTTTTTCCATCATTCACTAGTGAAAATTAGGTTACTGTTATCTATCGAAAGTGCACCCTATAGAGAGATGGTTGCAGGTTTTCTAAGCTTGCAAAAATGATCTCTCTCTTTCGTAGATACAATGGAAACACCTCAGGTCTATGGGTATACCTATTTCGAGGTGAGTCTCTGGTATCAAGGCCGGTTCCTTATTGGTGTATCCTAAACTACTTTCTGGGAGTTTGAGAGTAAAAGATGACTGTAAAAAATGATTAAAACTAAGGTGATACACCAAATTTGTATGAGGGCTTTGACTGAGTATATGCACAACTGATTTGTGAAGGATTCTTGATGCATGAACCAATAGTTTTTTCTATAGAATATCTAAGGGCAAACACTTGATTGTACTAAGGGACAATCACAAACAGTACTAATAAGTTAACATGCACATTAAAATTAAGCAGAAAGGACTAAATTTGCATCAGGGTAAGGTGATTGATCAGGGAATTTGCATTCACAAGATTAATGTAACATACACAAGACTGCAAAATAACTTGGAAAGGTAGAAAATACTTCACACTCAGAGGGAAAAACTGGCAAAATTTGCTTCAGTACTCATATATCCAAAAGTCCTCCAGCTAGAATCCCCTTGTGCTTTGCAAAGGCACACAATATATAGCAAAATAAATTTTCCCACCCTTCCTAAAAATAGACTAAGGTTGTACTCGCCCATGCATCCTAATTTTATCCTTTATTTAATAATAAATAAAGGGATAAAATAATACAAACTAGTACAAGAGGCATTAATAGCCTTTGATTACATCTCAGTCAACTGAAGTTGACTGTTCTATTTTTAATAAAGTTGGGTGAATAATTTTGCCAAAAATAAAATTGCTTGCTAGGCAAGTCTCTCTCCATGACATGCAACTTGTCTCTTCTCTGTTTTGTCTTCTTGTGAAGCATGCAACAAAATTAATTCTATGCCTGTGAGTAAATAAATCAAAATATTTGCAATATTTGCAAAACAAACACCCAATGTGGGGCCACCTGCCATGTGTACATATTCTGATGTTGACATCTCTTTTGGCTCCAAAAGGTCACAATAGTGACATACTGCCAATCAATTCTAGCTCATCTCTAGAGTGGGGACCACTTTTGCATTATACTTGGTTTTGCCACCTTGTGGACTTAGCATATACCATGGTTCTTGATGTAGGATGAGGGGACCACCTTTGATAACACACATGGCTCTCTTAGACCATGGTTTGAAAATAAGTTTGAAAATAATCAATACTTGATCATTTTCGGCCCCCTTTGATTAATATTATATGGCAATTGCATAGTCGGATTTGCATGATTAAATGGACTATAGTTGATATCTCACCTTTTCGGTGATCATTGTGGCATAATTTGGTCGGCTTTATTTTTTTTGTTTTGGATGGACTATAGTTTAGACTTTGAAAGTATTTTGCAATGATTTAAAATGTGGACACGTGGGCTGTCCCCTTCCCCATGGTGACTCACCCCTTCGGAAATATTGTCCGTGGCTCTAATTAATGCTGACCTAACTATGGTTAGGGTTTCTATGACTCCTTTAGTTTGTATTTGAACTCTCCTTAATGGATGATCATTGATCTCTACACTTTTTCATGGTGGTCGTTGATCTGTGACCTGTGGTTGATTACTTAAACCTTGCAATTAATATAGTCGGTGGCATTTGTAACTTGAGTTGAGTTTGTTGGAATTTGAGTGATCATCCTGGGCCATTTGATTTCTGTACCTTGATTTATTGATGTCATTGATCCTTGACTATGCATTTAAAACTGAAATTAATGTGGTCGGTGGACTAAACCTTGGTTGTTTTGATCTATGAGCTTGATTTTACGCCATTTATTGTCGTACTAGATGAACCCTGATCGTTGATGCTCAACCATTGTTGAGTTTTATTTAACTCACCTGAGGTGAATGAGTAAAAGATGCTCAAACCCTTTCATTTTGATCATTTTTGGCTTGCTCGCAGAGAGTGGCAAAGCCCTGGAAAATTTTCTTGGACGCCATTTTTCTTTCTGAAGCTCAGCCATTTCTGCTTCTTTCGGCCTTCTGAGCTCTATTGCATTTTATTTCTTGCTCTGCTCTGTTCGAGATTTTCTTTGAAGTGGCCACCATGGTTGATCACTTTGAGCTCTGTACCATGTTATTCTTTGATCTCTGTGAATTTTGTAACCTCCAAAGATGATTAGTCAAGCTCGAAACTTATTATTTTGAGGCAGTGTACTGTCATGTGGCTCAAATATTTACATTTCTTCGTCATTTTGGCTCTGTTGATCAGGCTTTGTCCTGATGCAAGGATGGTAAGTATTTGACCTCTGAGCATGATAGTTGTCTTTTCATTTGTTACTTTGACCTCGAAACACTGATAATTCACTATTTCTTTGCATATTTCGTGTCTTCGTGGTTCCTTGATGATTTTGAGTTGAAACCCATGTTGGGTTAATCTTTTCTATTGAACTTGATTACCATTCGAGGGTTTCTCAGATTTGATTTAAGCAGTAAGTACTTATTTCCTTATTCTAATTTTTTCCCTTCATACCCATTGATGGGTCTATGATAAAACTTTTACTCTGCGTGTTTCCTTGATACATTCCTTGGAGGTTGTTCTGAATATCTGTATCTCTATTTTTCATAGCTCTTCAAGTTGTATTAATATGAAATGCTATTCTGAGACTGCCTTCATTAAGACAAAAAATACTTTGTTCTTTGGCTGAGAGTTGCTTCTTTGATTACAGTCTTGAGTTATAATCATCTCCTTTACTCTGAGCCTGAAATGATATACCTATTCTGAATAGATAGTTACACTTTAGATCTGGGTTATTATGACTTTTGTAGCTCTGAATTTGATGATTCTCTGAGCCCTTGACAACTCGATATTAACTGGTGAGTTCTGTCTCTTATTCTGATTTCTGAAGCTTCATTCTTTTAGCTCAAAATTCATTCGGGTGCTCATTCAGGTTGTAGATGGTTTTATATTCACTTCAATTTCTTGAATTGTCCATAAAGTAGTTTTCTTAATCTCTGAGTATTTACCTCTATTCTGGAGCTTTGTTCTAATGATGAAATTTTCTTTTACTTATCATTCAGAACTAGAACAGTGGCTTCACTTTGATAGTTTCTTTTACTTATTACATTTCCTGTACTTTGTGAATCCTCCAAACTCAGAAACTAGTTCTGCCATCATCTTGGGACTGCAATATATAGTTATTTTGAAGAAAATGAAGTGTTACCTTGCTCGAAACTATATCTGTATTGTTTGACTCTTCCGCAACTCTTTGACTTGGATATGAGAGCCATTTGTATGGGTATTTACTTTGTATTCTGAAGATGATGATCTGATGCACAATTTAACCTTTCTACTCCAAGTTTGATCTTTTCCTGGAGTAGGTAATGATGTTCTACATGCTTGCCTTATTGTTCTTGACAGTATGAAATATTGTTTACTTGTTTGCAAAACAAACTCTGAATTTGATGATTTCCTTAATGAAAGTCTGAACCTGCATTCTTTGTATTCCTTTATTTCAAATTCTGAGATGGTCCTTTGTAATATTGTAAGTGGCTTTCTGGAAATTGTAAACAATTCTTCACCTGTTGTAACACCATTTTCAGGCATAAGCCTTGATTTAGATGCTTTGTTGAAATACTGTAACTTGTTTCTTTTACTTAGATGCTTTTATTTCCTTGATAGTAGTATTTCTGGCATGATGGAAAATTGTAAAATGTCCATTTTACATGGTGAAGCAATTATCAAAATTTTCCTAGAAACTTCTCTCTCTTCTCGTTTCAGCTGTAATCCCTTTTTTACTTTTAGCTTCAGCTTCTTGAAATTTGATTCTCCCTCTTCTTTGCAAACTGAAAAATGTACTTCTATCTTCCATTCTCTCTTCTGAGCTCTAACTTCTTCCATTTGCAGAATGTTTGCTGAACTTTGAGTTGCACTCTTCCTTCTTCTTAGCATGTACTTATGACTTGTTTATTTCTCTCTTTGGCTGCAACCTGTACCTGCACACTTAGGAAAATAGTTAGAAAATATTTAGGCTTTTTGGCCTCTCTTATGTCCATGTTTTCTTCTTTCTTTTCACTTTCTTCTTGCTGAGTGAATAAAGCATGCATGCAGTTTGTCCTTCAAGTAGAATACATCTCCTGCTTAGGGGAAGATTCATATGCATGAAGTAGGATAGTGTAGGAATATGGTTTGATCCCTGAGCTCGTAACTGATGGTTAACTTTTCTTCTTTTCAGGTACAATGGCTTCTATAATGAAGATGAAGGAGAAACAAAAGATGGAGATGAAGATGCTTCAAACGAAGAACAGAAACCCCAAGGAAATGATGGGTTCACTCATACTCCTTTGCTTTCTCTTTCATGCATGTGTATCTTTCTTTTCAGTAGCTGTATTTTACTTTTTAGTTACATCCCACGGCTTGTGTGGGAAACATTTGACTCTCCTTGTGAATAAAGCATTGAATTCTGTAAATGAGTTGTATATCTCTTTCTACATTTCTACTTTCTGTATGGATTGTATAATGAACTAAACAACTCAGTAAAATAATTGAATGTCTTAATCATGAAGGAAAGAACATTGAATAGAACTTGTAACATTCAGTAATGAAATCTGATTTTCTGTGATCTGCACTTATGTTTGTTGTTCCAAAACTTTACACTTCACCTACTCTGCAATTGGATGTCCTCATCAAGACAACACAACTGTCCTTTGGGGCTTGTGTTCTTTTGCTGAGGATGGTCATGAAATTGTAGACTATGTGATCTGTTACATTTTGTAACAGCACACATAGTTACAGATTTCATGTAATCTTTTAAATAAATCAGCAGTAATGACATAATCTGATGTGATCTCCCCTAGCTTAGGTATACTTCACCAATGCTATCCATCGTAACAAAGTTTTGAGTTGCCCATTTTTGCACAAGTGCAAAAATTGTCAACATTTCTGGCGATCCTGTGGGGAAAGCTGCCTGCTAGCTTATATACCAGTGCCTTGCTCTTGTCCATTGGGCATGGAGTCCAAACATGTAAACAAAATTTTCCTTTTTTGAAAGGTCCAATCATTCCAAAACAAAATAATACTGGGAAAGGATATGGTAAACCAGATCACGTGCATGAACGCACTTGTTGAATTTAAAAATGAAATAATGTGTAGAAACTACACTTATTGAAGGGAAATCCTACTCTAACAATCACTGTAAGATTTTCAATAACAGTGTTTGAGAAACATACCATTCACAGGAATGGGAAGTTCCTCTCCATTCAGCTTCGAAAGATGAAAAGCATTGTGTTCCTTGCAAGCTGAAATCATGTAAGGACCACTCCAGAGTGTATCAAACTTTGAGTGTCTTCCTGGCTTTGCACGATCAACATCCCACTTTAACACAATATCTCCTTCATTGAAGACTCTGAATTTGGCTTTCTTGTCAAAAGTCTTCTTGATTTGTTTCTGATTCTTTTCCATATTTAAATGAGCTTGATCTCTTAGCTCTTGTAATTCCATTAACTCTACATAACGAACCTGCAATGGTTCATTCTCAAGTAGCTCCATTTGATGCAGCAAATCTAATGTGGGTAACTCAACTGAAATAGGCATTCTTGCTTCTTTTCCATACACAAGTTTGTATGGTGAATTGCCAACTGATCTTTTAGGAGTCACTCTGTCAGCCCAAAGTGTGGAATTCAACATCAGATGCCAAGCTCTTTGATTATCCTTGAGTGTTCTTCTGATGATTCTTAACAGATTCTTGTTAGTACTTTCAGCTAAGCCATTACCTTGTGGGTAATAATTAGATGAAGAACTTAGATATATTCCATGGTTGACAGCCCAATCTGTTATCTTTGCACCAAGGAATGCTAAAGCATTATCTGATATGATAGTTGTTGGAACACCAAATCTACAAACTATTCCTTCATAAAAGGATAGTATCAAAGCTTCATTAGCATCTTTCAAGGCTATTGCTTCAGTCCATCATGTAAAATAATCTGTAGCAGTTAAGATCCACTTATGTCCTTGTGATGAAGGTGGGTTTATCATGCCAATAAAATCAAGACCCCACTGCATAAAAGGCTGATCAGCTGAAATAGGTTGCAAAGGCAACGAAGCTAGATGTTCTTTTCCAACAAAGAAAGCACATTTCTTACACTTTCTAATCCATTCAAAAAAGTCTTTGAATATGCTAGGCCAATAGTAACCTGCTTTCATAATTTTTAAGGCTGTAGTACGTGCTGAGAAGTGACCTCCTGCAGGTCCTTCATGGAATTCTGATAATATTTTCTGAATTTTATCATAATCAACACATCGCAACAAGATCCCATTTATATCCCTTTTGAACAACACACCATCAATGAAAAGATAAGGAATAGCTTGTAATCTGAAATATATTTGTTTATTCTTATCCATACCTTCTGGATAGGTGCCATGTTGTAAGTAGTTAACCAAATCAGTCATCCACCTTGATTCTTGGATCTCTTGAGCAAGTTCAGGTTGCTGATTTTCTAGTTGGACCATGATATTTGATTGCTGATACGCAATTTCAGCATGTTGTTTTGAATCTTCGGGTTCCGTAGCTTGCTGTTTTTCCATATCAGCAATTAGATGTTCACATAAACCTTTTCCTCGAATTATCTTAGCAACCCGAATATCAACATCATACTCCATGACCTTTGTTATCCAGTTTGCTCTTTTCTCATTTAACTCCTTATTTAGTAAGAATGCTTTCACACTTGGATGAGAAACAAGAACATGGATTTTATTGTTTGAAAGCATATACTTGAAATTCTTTAGTCCTCTGACTACTAAAAGTACTTGTTTTTCAAGAAATGTGTACCTTGTTTCATAATCATGCAAACTCTGTCCAAAGAAAGCAATTGGCTGCTCAATATTCTCATCATTAACCTAAGTCAAAATAGCTGAGATTGTTTCAGCTCCTGCAAGTGCATACATTGTAAAATCTTTATCAAAATTTGGATTTGCAAGAGTAGGAGCCTGAGAGATAGCTGTTTTGATTGCTTCAAAACCTTCTCTCCCTTCACTGGTCCAAGAGAAAGTTTTCTCTTTCTTTAGCATAGTTGTGAGTGGTTTAACCAATGCTGCAAAATCTAGGACAAATCTTCTAACAAAGTTGATTTTTCCAAGAAAACTTTGTAATGCCTTCTTATGATGAGGCAATGATAGTTGTGATATGGCTTCGATTCTAAAAGGATCAATTGCTAAACCTTTCTTAGAAACAATATGGCCAAGTAATTTACCTTGATGTACTAAAAAGATAGACTTCTTGGGATTCAAAGATATTCCAAACTACCTGCATA
Source organism: Taxus chinensis (assembly GCA_019776745.2). Lineage (NCBI taxonomy): Eukaryota > Viridiplantae > Streptophyta > Pinopsida > Cupressales > Taxaceae > Taxus > Taxus chinensis. Next base: position 164,734,315 of record CM034157.1, read on the forward strand.
GTTGAAAATTCTGCCTTAAATGCATTAGATGTTCTTCAGAATCTTTTGAAAATATAGTAACATCATCTAAATAAACAAGGATGCATTTATTTAATAAGCTATGAAAATCCATGTCCATTGCACGTTGAAATGTTGCACTGGCATTTGAAAGACCAAAAGGCATTCTTTTGTAAGCATAAGTACCCCACTTGGTGGTAAAAGTTGTTTTGTATCTATCTTCTTCTCAAACTAAAATCTGATTATATCCACTGTAACCATCTAGAAGAGATAGTCTATCTGAACCTGAGATTGTTCTCAAAATATGATCCATATTCGGGAGTGGGTAATGATCTTTTAATGAAGCTTTATTAAGATCTCTGAAATCTACACATAATCTGATTTCTCCATTCTTCTTCCTAACAGGAACAAGATTGGCTACCCAACTTGAATGCTTAACTGGAAAGATAATACCTGATTCAATCAACTTAGATAATTCTTTCCTCATAAGAGGTTCTATTTTTGGATTTACAGGCCTTTGTTTCTGTCTGACAGGCTTAGAATTTGGATGTAACTCAATTGTATGTTGTGCTAAACTGGGATCAAATCCTTTCAGATCTTGGTATCTCCAAGCAAAAACATCTTTAAATTCTTTACAAAGATTAATAAATGACTGTTTTTCAGCTGAGGAACATACCTTTCCAAGAAGTAAATCTTTTTCCCTTCATCAATTGAAATCTCTTCATAGTTATCAGCATGCGTTGACAACTTAGTTTTATCTTTTCTTAACTAATCATCAGTACTGAAGATGTCTTCCAAAGTGACAAGACCTTGAGGTAATTTATTTGTCTTTAGTTGAACAATCTGATCACCATATAAATGTTGTAACTTATCCTGATTTACTGCAGAAAATTCAGCTTCCTGCTGCAAAAACCTGCAGATTTGATCATCACTTTCAAAAACCTTCCAATTTGAATCATTATTAGGTATTGAGGGCCTAACAATTAGCTTAATATGAGGCTGAATTTTGTTATTTTCCATCTGTTCCAGCACTTCGAAACTAGCACCAACTGCTGCAAGTCTATCTGCATGCTTGTTTTCAGCTCTAGGAATAGACTGAATATTAATAGCATTGAAATATTCCATTAAGTCTGAAAATCTATGTCTGTAAGACTTCATTAGTGGATTCTTACAAACATTGAAGTTTTTTACTTGATTGATAACCAACTTAGAATCACCAAAGATTTGTAATGTGTTGATACCTTTCTTTCTGGCCCAAAGTAAGCCATGAATTAATGCTTCGTATTCAGCTACATTACAAGTGCATGTAAATTGGAGACTCAAAGTTGAGAAATACCTTTCATTTTTTGGGGAAGTGAGCATCAAACCTGCTCCTTGTCCTTTCTTGTTCTTAGCTCCATCAAAATGAAGCTTCCAAATCCCTTCTGCTGAATTTTCTGTTTTAGACAGCAAGGGAAGTGGTGTATTTTCTTCATGCATACAATACACACCAAAAATATGTTCTTCAACTTCCTTAAAAGGATCATGAGCATGTTCTTCAACTATATTTTCATCCATAAACATGTTAGAAACACCATCTAATGCTGAAACCTGAGCTACATCATCAAAATTCAGATTGCTCTAAAGTTGAGTAATTAGCTACTGCATTTGGAGAATGAGGCTCAATATGGAATCTGGCCAATGGTTCTAAATTGATAGTAACCTTAGTTCCATAACGTGTAGTAAAAAATAAGAAGGACCAATCCGAAGAGAGATAACCTCCTATTTTCACTGTGAAATCTCTAGATAAGCACAAGGCAAAGTATGGAGGTAGATCCACAACAGTAACATCTTGCAGAATAGAAACATTTGGGCAAGCATGTAACGTTACCTCTAAATTTTTTATTATACCAACTGTATTAGTTGTAGTTCCATCAAGCTGTAAGACACTCCTTTCTGTAGGCTCATACTGCAAGCCTAATTTTTCTGCAATCACTTTTGGCATAACTGTGCTACTTGCACCACTATCCACCATGCAATTATGAACTAAATTTTCACCAATAATCAGTGATAAATAAAATGGTGGTGGTTTCTTGATGTCATGAGCATTCAAAACTTTCTGAACCATCCACTTAACTTCTTTAATACGGTCTTGCTCAAATGTTCCAAGGACCATGTCTGTCTTCTGAACTTCCTTTTCTACTGTATTTGAAGAAATCTACAGCTTAGCTAGTTCATGAGAAAGTAAATCTTGTTGTCCAGGAATACTTAGAGCATCCCACATTGAGATGTTAACATTATGATTTTTCATTACATCAACAATGTTAAAAGAAGAAACTGTCTTAGAGACAGAATCAACTGTCTTAGAGTAGGCCTTAGCAAAAACTAATTCTGCTTCAGCTGCCTTGGATATCTGAGGTATAAACAGTCTTCTTGGATCAGGTTGTAGCTTTCTTTGATGACTTTTATCAACTGGGACACTTGCTGATTTTTGAGGAACAACAGGGTTGTTAGTTGACTTTGGAGCTGTAGATGTTGTCTTATCAGTGACAGTAGGTAGGATAGGCCTATTTTGTTGCTTTTGATTTTCAGCAGCCCTCCCTTGAGCCCTAGTAGTGACTGCAATGAAATCCTCCTCATTAAAACTGACTAAATTATGTTCAGGTGTTTTCTAGACATGAGTCTCTTGCTGCCCACCCTCCATTTGAGGCATAAACAATGTTTCAGATTGAGGTTGTGCAACAAGATTCAGATTCAGAAAAGTATTTGGGAAAGTTGTAGCTGAATGAGGTTGATTGCAAGGTTGACACCACTCTTCTATAGCCATATTAACTGGAACTAAAGTGTTAGATGAACTAGGAGCCTTTGGGTCAAACTGCCTTTGCTGGTAAGGCTGCCTATAATTTTGATTCTGTTGATAGGGCTTCCTATTTTGTTGATTCTATTGGTAGGGTTGATAAGGAGCCTGGTAGGGTCTGCTAGGTAATGCAATTTTGTTCTCAATTGAAGTCAATTTATTTCCCATAGTCTATAAATCTTTGAATACATCATCTGATGGAGCTACAAAAATGGGCTATATGATTGTAATAGGATTAGGAATAGGTGCTAAATCAGCTGAAAAAGGCATTGATGGCCTTGGCACCAATTTTCCAGCTTGAATAAGGCTATTTTCAGCTCAGATAGCAATATCATAAGCTTCTGGGAGTGTCTCTCCACCCATTGATTGAATCATAGTTGAGATATCATTGTTTAATGCTCTAAGATAATAAAGGAAAGCATGATCATCTTGAGGCTTGACACTTGCTGGAATTCTCTCCCAAGTTTTGGAAAAATGGATATTGAAACTGGACATAAATTCATTGGGAGATCTTTTAATAGTAGATAATTGTTCAATGAGAGACAAATGATCTGAATTATCCTGGAACTGTTTCAGAAATTTTTCACCTAAGTCATCCCAAGTTCTTATGCTTCCAATTTCTAGGTTTCTATACCATTGCAAGGCTTTCCCTTTAAAAGATGCAGCTAAAATTCTTAAAGCTACATCTTCATGAGTAATATTATGGACTGCACAATAGGGCTGCAACATCTTTGACATGTTCAGCTGGTGCAACCTTATTTTCACCTGTGAAAGATGGTAAACTTTTTAAGGAAGTATTAGGAATATCATTGTAAACTGGGATTACTAATGGGCTGCCATTAGTAAAGGTCACAAAATTCCTTGGAGGTTGGATAGCCATTTGAAAAACTGGGATATTAATAGAGAAATTGATACGTGGTGAAGGAATATTAGCAAGAGGGTTCCTAAAAATAGGTCTATAATAAGATAAAGTATTACCAACTCTTCTCCTTCTAGAAGAATTCAAAGATAAAGAAACAAATTTAGAAGGAATTCCTCTTACCGATGATCTTGTAGTAAATTTAGGCATGGAACCTGTTGCAATACTAGTCTGAAATCAGCTTTATGGAGTCACCAAAAGATCATAAAATCTTTAGAATAAATTAGATGCAGTTTAATCCCAAAAGTAACTTTTAATTTGTTGTAGGTTTGTTACAGGTCTGAAACTCGCATGCAGAATTGATTCATTGTCGCATTGGGCATGCCAAAAACTATTATCCATCAAAAGTGCACCCTGTAGAGAGATGGTTGTAGGTTTTCTAAGCTTGCACAAATGATCTCTCTTTCATAGATACAATGGAAACACCTCAGGTCTGTGGGTATACCTATTTTGAGGTGAGTCTTTGGTATCAAGGCCGGTTCCTTATTGGTGTATCCTAGACTACTTTCTGGGAGTTTGAGAGTAAAATATGACTGTAAAAAATGATTAAAACTAAGGTGATACACGTTAGGATTAAATATTATTATCCTAATATTAATTATGCATAGTTTAAATTATTTAATTAATTTTATTAATTAAATAATAATTGTTATTTTGTTATATGGTTAATCAACCATATTTGTCTTTTATTTACATACTGTTATATTGTTTTGAACAATATATTTGTTTTATTCAATTCCTGCTTCCCGGATGTTATTGGAAGCTTATTCATTCTGGCATTTGGTTGCACCTGTGCAACTTATTCTCCTGTATGTATTTGGATGTGCAATATCTATAAATATTATAGCCCATTCTCTGTAATTATTGGTTGATTGAGATTAATAAATTATACAGGCTTCTGTCCCTGTTTCTCAATCTACATTTGGTTTCAGAGTAGGTTGAAGGAGATTTGAGGATTGCAGAAGAGGTTGAGGAGCATTGGAGAAGCTTTTGCAAGCAAAGGAGAGCCAGAGTTGCCTCCTGCAACTTCCCAGCCCCATCCCTTGCAATACCACAATCAAATTCTTCAAAACCGCCATTAAATCTATGTAAAACCGTGTATAGTCTTTGCAATTCAAGCACGAGGAGGATAGAATCCACCAAGGAAGAGATTGCAAGCTCAAAGGAGGGGAGAAAATTGATAGAAGTGTTATACACAGTCAAAACCACCTTCTTTCATGCAAAACCGCCTTCAAAAACCGCTGGTCGCTTTTCTCTTTGCTGGAAAATTCACTCAAAATCGAATTTCCAAAACCGTGGTTTTATGAAAAGGTATGGTTTTACAGTTTGGAAGTGTTTAATTATAAATTTCTCTTTATACATACTTGTTTAGCTTAGCCGCCCAAGTGGCTAGCATAACTTTTGTAAGACACTTCCCATAAAGAGAGGTCAAGGGGTCAAATCCCCCTCCCTCACCCACTACCAAATTTGGCAATTTTTTTGGCAGAACTGCTAAATTTAGCAGATTTTTTGAATTTAGTTATAACTAACTAAATTTAGCGGAGAAATCCCTAATTTAGGGTAAAATTTTTTTTTTCTCCCATTCGGCCTGGTTTTTCATTTTGGACATTTTTTGCAAAAGGAGACCCATCTAAAAATTGCATTTTCAGCTATTTTTTGCAATTTTTAGCATTTTGGGTCGTATTGGGCTCAGGAGGCCACCAGGACCCGCGAAACAGAAATTTTTGCCTGCCATTCAAATTGTCTAGTTTTTTGAATGTAAATTGTATACTGCTGCATATTGTACTAATTTGCAGGTTGTCATAGTCAACTGCAAACTTTGTAACTGCTCAAAAAGTGGCAGAATTGTCATCAAAAATAATAAAAAATTGGTTCTGTAACACTCACGAGATCCTAGATCTCATTCGCAGCGTTCGGTATATACGGTGCCTCTGGGAAGCGCTTACGGGTAAAGCCGTCGTGACTACTACTGCACTTAACACCTAATATAGCTGCAACAACGTCGTCTGGGCATCGTCCCTTTAAATCGACGGGGAGTAATAAGGTCACAGTGCACACACTATGAACCATCCCATCCGTCTGTGAACGATTGCAAGACATAAATCTGGACTGAGAAACTATCTGAGTATATAGCGAAGTTACGCGCGCGTATGAGGATATTTCTTTGAGCCGGTGTCAATAATCACACAGACCCCATCAGTACTGTCTTGGTACCACGTATTGAATTCTTTCACGTACGTTAACGCCTCTTTCACGTACCGCCGGGTATATAGAAAGGGTGAGCTTCTTCCACGTACCGACGGGTATATCGGAAGGGCGCGTATATAGAAAGGTTCGGTATATCAGACTGATGGTATATAGATTGGGAGACCTAATACCTGGAGTGATAAGAGCCAAACCCTGTCAGTGATCTCTGCAAAATGGGCACCAATGCCCCCAAATTTTTTCTTCCGGATTCACAATTGCTCAGAGGAAGCAACTATGCTGCATGGAAGACAAAAATAAAGACACAGCTTGAGTTTGAAGAAATCTGGCCTGTTGTGACTGGTACTCTAACCAGATCACCAACTGATGCAACACAACAACGACAAGTTTGATAGAGCAGATCAGAAAGCAAAACTCATCATCTTGTTTGGAGTGTCCGACGATGTGCAAGCCCACATTCGAGATGCCACATCAGCAAAAGAAGCATGGGATAAGCTGAGCACAATATATGAGGCCAAGAACAAGAATGTCATACTCAATTTGCAGAGTCAGTTACATACATTGAAGTTCAAGCAGAATGAGAAAATTGAAGCCTTCCTAAGAAGAGTTGCAGAGTTGAGGGCTTCACTTCTAGCCCTAGGAGAAGAGGTCAAAGATGAATCTCTCGTTCCCATTGTTCTGAGAGCTCTCCCTTCTTCTTACCGCATTTTTGTCACAACTCTAAACTTGTCAGATACGACAATTAGTTTTGACAAGCTAGTAAACCTACTGCAACAAGAGGAAGCAATGCACAATAAGGATGATGAAGAGGAGCAGGCACTGTCTTCACATCAAAAATGGAAAGGAAAAGGTAAAGGAAAACCTAAATCCTATCAGAAGTCCCCACATCAGAATCAGTATCATGGGGACAATCAACAGAAGAAGCGATGTCCAATTTGCAAAAGAGGACATGACTTACAAGATTGTTGGTATAACACTTATAAGAAAGGTTCATCAAGCAATTCTGGACCACAACAACAACAATCTTACAAGGGACATTCAAACAACTATCACGGGTAGAAAAAGGGGAACTGGAAAAGAAGACCCCACCAGCAAGGTAATATTGCTGAGCAACAAGAACAGTCAGACAATGAAGACTTCTTGTTCACTGCTCGATCAAGTGAACCATCCACGTCATCTAGTGATGTCTGGTATGTTGATTCGGGAGCCACTCGACACATGACCGGCCACAGAGACTGGTTTATTTCAATGAGGGACACGCCATCGAAAAATCATGTTTCGTTGGGAGATGATTCTTCATATACAGTTCAGGGGATTGGAAACATTTCTCTACCCCTTGGTTCACGCAAATGCAGACTATCAGATGTTCTATATGTCCCTGGGTTGACAAAGAATCTTCTTTCGGTCAGTCAACTCCTAGATCACAACCTGAAAATTGACTTTGATAGTCAATCCGGCAAGAAAATGTGTTTGATTCGAGATAAATCCAGAGGCTCGAAAATAATTGCAAAAGCCTCAAATGTGGGACGAATGTTTCAACTTGATTTCATTCACAAAAATGATCAAGCACTTGTGGCTAAAAACTCCACCTCAGCCCAGTTGTGGCATCGGAGATTTGGTCATGTAAGTTTCAAATATCTCGAAACACTTCGCCGGTGTAATATGGTACATGGGCTACCATCTCTTCAGAAGGATACAGACAAGTGTCCTCACTGCTTAGCAGGAAAACAACACAGAGTTTCATTCCAAAAGAGTACTTTTCGAGCTCATGGTAAACTTGACCTGGTTCATACCGATCTGTGCGGTCCGATGCAGCCAAGTCATTCTGGGTTCCAGTACTTCATGCTTTGTGTTGACGACTATTCACGGAAAATGTGGATTTTTTGTCTTCGCAAGAAAAGTGAAGCCTTTGAAACATTCAAAAAGTTCAAAGTGGCAGTTGAGAAAGAAACTGGTCATCACATCAGAACTCTCCGCTCAGATCGAGGGGGGGAATTCACCAGTGATGAGTTCAAAGACTACCTACAAACTCACGGGATTCGTCGACAAATGCCTCCTCCACACACACCGCAGCAAAATGGTGTTGTCGAGAGAAGAAATCGTACTATCATGGAAATGGTGCGATGCATGATCGATGATTCCAGACTTGCAAAGACATTTTGGGCAGAAGCAACAAAAACAACAGTGTATTTGTTAAACAGAGCGCCCACAACTGCTCTTGATGGAATTACACCACAAGAAGCATGGTCAAAAAGGAAACCATCCATTGCACACCTCAGAGTATTTGGGTGCAAAGCCAGCATGCACATACCCAAACAGAACAGAAAGAAATTGGACATGAAGTCACAAAATCTCATCTTCATTGGATACAGTGAAGAGACTCTTGGGTATAGATTAATGGATCCTAAGACCAGAAAAGTCTACACAAGCAGAGATGTTGAGTTTTTCGAGAAGAAGGAAGCAGAGACTCCTCCTCCGGACTCGCAAGATGTAGATTTTTCACCTATTGTAAAAATTGAAGCTAATGTTCCCTCAGAAGATGAAAGTGATGATGGGGATGATGGTGTTGATCAGATAGAACCACAACCCATGGGAACAGGTCAACGTATGCCTAAATGGTGTACAAGTACATTACGAGATGCAAGATTGGATGCTCCACCGGATACATCCACCCCTGGACCACGGACTCGCAGTAAAGCAAGAGAAGAAGTTAACTTTTCTTTGATGAGTAGAGTTATTGAATCAGACGAGCCCTCTACAGTCCAGGAAGCCCTACAGTCAAAAGCTTGGAAAGATGCCATGGATTCTGAATATCAATCAGTGATGAAGAATAACACTTGGCAGCTTGTTGATCTTCCACCAGGGAAGAAACCCATTGGATGCAGATGGATATTCAAAACTAAGTACAAAGCAGATGGGACAGTGGACAAGTACAAAGTAAGACTTGTAGCAAATGGGTACGCACAAAAAGAAGGCATTGACTATGAGGAGACATTTTCTCCCACAGCTAAGATCAAAACAATCAGGATGATCTTTGCTCTAGCTGCTCAGTTTGGATGGAAAGTTCACCAAATGGACGTAAAAAGTGCCTTCCTGAATGGAGATTTACAAGAAGAAGTCTACATGACTCAACCTGAGGGATATGTTGTACCTGGTCAAGAAGAAAAGGTATGCAGACTCAGGAAATCTCTGTATGGCCTCAAACAGGCACCCCGGGCATGGTACATCAAGATTGATGAGCATCTCGTACAACATGGATTCGTCAGAAATCCATATGATCCCAATCTCTACCTCAAAAAGCAAGGGGGGGAGATGGTGATTGTTGTAGTTTATGTCGATGATCTAGTCATCACTGGCAGTTCAGTGAAGATGATTGATGAAATGAAGAAAGATCTTAAGCGATCATTCGACATGACAGATCTCGGGCTTATGCACTACTGTCTTGGACTAGAAGTATGGCAGAAAGAGAATCACATCTTTGTTTCTCAGATGAAATATACCAAGACAACGCTCGAGAAGTTTAGGATGATGGATTGCACACCAATTGCTACACCTATGGAGAACAGATTACAGTTATCTCGTTCAGATCCATCTCCTGAGGTAAGTGCCACTCTCTATCGGCAGCTGATTGGGAGTCTCATTTACCTGACCTACACTAGACCAGATATCAGCTTTGCAGTGAGCTATCTATCCAGGTTCATGCAGGAACCCAAAATTTGTCATTGGAAAGCAGCAAAGCGCATTTTGAGATATCTCAAAGGATCAGTGGATCTTGGTCTAGAATACAAGAAGAATGAAAACTTCTTCTTGACTGGATATTCGGATTCAGATCATGCAGGTAACATTGATGATAGAAAATCCACTTCTGGATTTGTATTCTTTATGGGATCTGGACCAATATCATGGGGAAGTAAGAAACAACACTTTGTTTCTCGCTCTTCCACAGAAGCCGAGTATCGTTCTGCAGGAGAAGCTGTCTGTGAAGCGATTTGGCTACGTCGCATACTGGAAGGACTTGGAATACCACAGGACAAACTGACTACCATGTATGTTGACAATGAAGGTGTTCTCAAACTTGTTCGCAATCCAGTTTTTCACGAGAGAACAAAGCACATTGAAGTTCAGGTTCATTTCATACGTGAACATGTGTTGAAGCACAACATCCAGCTTCAATTTTGTCCAACGGCTGAACAACGAGCAGATATTTTCACAAAGTCACTTGCACGTGACAAGTTCGAGTTGTTCAGAGCATTTCTCTCCTCATCTCTTCAGACAATGCACAATTAAGGGGGGGAATGTTAGGATTAAATATTATTATCCTAATATTAATTATGCATAGTTTAAATTATTTAATTAATTTTATTAATTAAATAATAATTGTTATTTTGTTATATGGTTAATCAACCATATTTGTTTTTATTACATACTGTTATATTGTTTTAAACAATATATTTGTATTTTTTAATTTCCTGCTTCCCGGATGTTATTGGAAGCTTATTCATTCTGGCATTTGGTTGCACCTGTGCAACTTATTCTCTTATGATGTATTTGGCTGTGCAATATCTATAAATATTGCAGCCCATTCTCTGTAATTTTTTGGTTGATTGAGATTAATAAAATTATACAGGCTTCCGTCCCTGTTAATATAACATACACACGACTAAAAAATAACTTGGAAAGGTAGAAAATAATTCACACTCAAAAGGAAAAACATGCAAATATTTCTTCAATACTTATATATCCAAAAGTCCTCCCAGTGAGAATTTTCCATCCTTGTGCTTTGTAAAGGCACACAATATATAGCAAAATAAATTTCACCCCTTCCTAAAAATAGCCTAAGGCTTGTACTCGCCCATGCATCCTAATTTTATCCTTTATTTAATAATAAATAAAGCGATAAAATAATACAAACTAGTACAAGAGGCATTAATAGCCATTGATTACATCTCAGTCAACTGAAGTTGATTGTTCTAGTTTTAATAAAGTTGGGTGAATAAGTTTTCCAAAAATAAAATTACTTGCTAGGCAAGTCTCTCTCCATGACATGCAACTTGTCTCTTCTCTGTTTTGTCTTCTTGTGAAGCATGCAACAAAATTAATTCTATGCCTGTGAGTAAATAGATCAGAATATTTGTAATATTTGTAAAACAACCACCAAATGTGGGGCCACCTGCCACGTGTACATATTCTGATGCTGACATCTCTTTTGGCTCCAAAAGGTCACAATAGTGACATACTGCTAATTATCTCCTTTAAGTGGGGACCACCTTCATATTACCAGGTTTGGCCACCTTTGTGGACTTAGCAAGTACAAAGGGTCAACCATTTTGTTTGACCATCTTGTGAACTTTATTCATGCCATGCTATAATCTGCCACCTTGTGGACTTTGCAAATTACCATGGTTCTTAATGTAAGATGAGGGGACCACCTTTGATAACACACATGCCTTTCTTAGACCATGGTTTGAAAATAATCAATATTTGATCATTCGTCCCCCTTTGATTAATTTTATATGGCAATTACATAGTCGTATTTGCATGTTTAAATGGACTATAGTTTAATATCTCATCTTTTTAGTGATCATTATGGCATAATTTGGTCAACTTTGCATGTTTAAATGGACTATAGTTTAGACTTTGAAAGTCTTTAGCAATGATTTAAGATGTGTACACATGGGCTGGCCCCTTCTCCACAGTGACTCACCCCTTAGGAAATATTGTCAGTGGCTTTGATTAATGCTGACCTAACTATGGTTAGGGTTTATCTGACTCCTTTAGTTTGTATTTGAACTCTCCTTAACAGATGATCATCGATCTCTGCACTTTTTCATGGTGGCCATTGATCTGTGACTTGTGGTTGATGGCTTAAACCTCGTAATTAATATAGTTTGTGGAATTTGTAACTTGAGTTGAGTTTGTTGGAATTTAGTGATCATCCTGGGCCCTTGATTTCTGTACCTTTTGTATCCAATGTCATTGATCCTTGACTGTGATTAGGGTTTTAAACCAGAAATTAATGTGGTCGGTGGCAATCGGATGTGGTTAATCTCTTTGATCTATGAGCTTGATTTTAGGCCATTGATCATCGTACTTGATGAAGCCTGATCATCGATTCTCAACCATGGTTGAGTTTCGTTTAACTCAACCTAAGGTGAACGAGTAAAAGATGCACGAAGCCTTTCATTTTGATCATTTTTTTCTTGCTCACAGAGAGTGCCAAAGCCCTGACAAATTTTCTTGGATGCCCTTTTTTATTTCTGAAGCTTGGCCATTTCTGCTTCTTTCAGCCTTCTAAGCTCTGTTGCATTTGCTTTCTTACTCTACTCTGTTCGAGCTTTTATTTGAAGTGGCCACCATGGTTGATCACTTCAATATTTGTACCATGTTATTCTTTGATCTCTACAAATTCTGTAACCTCCAAAGATGATTAGTCAAGCTTGAAACTTATTATTTTGAGGCAGTGTATTGTCATGCGGCTCAAATATTTGTATTTCTTTGTCATTTCAGCTCTGTTGATCGATCTTTGTCCTGATGTAAGGATGGCAAGTATTTGACCTCTGAGCATGATAGTTGTCTTGTCATTTGTTACTTTGACCTCGAAACACTGATAATTCACTATTTATTTGCATATTTCATGTCTTCGTGGTTCTGTGATGATTTTGAGTTGAAACTCGTGTTGGGTTACTCTTTTCTGCTGAACTTGATGACCATTTGAGGGTTTCTCAGATTTGATTTAAGTAGTAAGTACTTATTTCCTTATTCTGATTGTTTTCCCTTTATACCCATTGATGGGTCTGCAATAAAAATTTTACTCCAAGTGTTTCCTTGATACATTTCCTTGGAGGCTGTTATGAATATATGTATCTCTATTTTTTCATAGCTCTTCAAGTTGTATTAATATGAAATGCTATTCTGAGACTGCCTTCATTAAGAAAAATGACTTCTGTTCATTGGCTGAGAGTTGTTTCTTTGATTAAAGTCTTGAGTTATAATCATATCCTTTACTCCAAGCCTAAAATGATATACATGTTCTGAATAGATAGTTACACTTTAGATCTGGATTATTATGACTTTTGTAGCTCTAAATTTGATGATTCTCTGAGCCCTTGACAAATTGATATTAACTAGTGAGTTATGTCTCTTATTCTGATTTCTGAAACTTCGTTATTTTAGCTCAAAATTCATTCGGGTGCTAATTCAGGTTGTGGATGGTTTTATATTCACTTCAATTTCCTGAATTGTCCATAAAGTAGTTTTCTTAATCTCTTAATATTTACCTCTATTCTGGAGCTTTGTTCTAATGATGAAATTTTCTTTTACTTATCATTCAGAACTGGAACAGTGGCTTCACTTTGATAGTTTCTTTTACTTATTACATTTCCTGTACTTTGTGAATCCTCCAAACTCAGAAACTAGTTCTGCCATCATCTTGGGACTGCAATATATAGTTATTTTGATAAAAAAATGAAGTGTTACCTTGTTCGAAACTATATCTGTATTGTTTGACTCTTCCACAACTCTTTGACTTGGATATGAGAGCCATTTGTATGGGTATTTACTTTATATTCTGAAGATGATGATTTGATGCACAATTTAACCTTTCTACTCCAAGTTTGATCTTTTCTTGGAGTAGGTAATGATGTTATACATGCTTCCATTATTGTTCTTGACAGCATGAAATATTGTTTACTTGTTTGCAAAACAAAATCTGAATTTTATGATTTCCTTAATGAAATTCTGAACCTGCATTCTTTGTATTCCTTTATTTCAAATTCTGAGATGGCCCTTTGTAATATTGTAAGTGGATTTTTGGAAATTGTAAAGAATTCTTCACTTGTTTTAACACCATTTTCAGGCATAAGCCTTGATTTAGATGCTTTGTTGAAATACTGTAACTTGTTTCTTTTACTTAGATGCTTTTATTTCCTTGATAGTAGTATTTCTGGCATGCTGGAAAAGTCGTAAATATCAATTTTACATGGCGAAGCCTTGGCAAATTTTTCTTAGAATCTTCTCTCTCATCCTATTTCAGCTGTAATCCTTTTTTACTTTTAGCTTAAGCTTCTTGAAATCTGATTCTCCCTCTTCTTTGCAAACTGAAAAATGTACTTCTATCTTCCATTATCTCTTTTGAGCTCTAACTTCTTCCATTTGTAGAATGTTTGCTAAATTTGAGTTGCACTCTTCCTTCTTCTTAGCATGTACTTATGACTTATTTATTTCTCTCTTTGGCTGCAACATGTACCTGCACACTTAGGAAAATAGTTAGAAAATAATTAGGCTTTTTGGCCTCTCTTATGTCCATGTTTTCTTCTTTCTTTTCACTTTCTTCTTTCTAAGTGAATAAAGCATGCATGCAGTTTGTCCTTCAAGTAGAATACATCTCCTACTTAGGGGAAGATTCATATGCATGAAGTAGGATAGTGTAGGAATATGATTTGATCCCTGAGCTCATAACTAATGGTTAACTTTTCTTCTTTTCAAGTACAATGGCTTCTATAATGAAGATGAAAGAGAAACAAAAGATGGAGATGAAGATGCTTCAAATGAAGAACAAAAACCCCAAGGCAATGATGGGTTCACTCATACTCCTTTGCTTTCTCTTTCATGCATGTGTATCTTTCTTTTTAGTAGCTGTACTTTACTTTTCAGTTACATCCCATGGCTTGTGTGGGAAACATTTGACTCTCCTTGTGAATAAAGCATTGAATTCTGTAAATGAGTTGTATATCTCTTTCTACATTTCTACTTTCTGTATGGATTGTATAATGAACTAAACAACTCAGTAACATAATTGAATGTCTTAATCATGAAGGAAAGAACATTGAATAGAACTTGTAACATTCAGTAATGAACTCTGATTTTTTGTGATATGCACTTATGTTTGTTGTTCCAAAACTTTACACTTCACCTACTCTGCAATTGGATGTCCTCATCAAGACAACACAACTATCCTTCAGGGCTTGTGTTCTTTTGCTGAGGATGGTCATGAAATTGCAGACTATGTGATCTGTTATGTTTTGTAACAACACACATAGTTATATATTTCATGTAATCTTTTAAATAAATTAACAGTAATGACATAATATGATGTGATCTCCCCTAGCTTAGGTATACTTCACCAATGTTATCCATCGTAACAAAGTTTCAAGTTGCCCATTTTTACACAAGTGCAAAAATTGTCAACAGTTACACCTACATAGCACATTAAGGATGTTTCACCCTTATGTGCAGTTCACAATATTACCCATGAAGATGTGTCTTTAAGACTTTTAGATGCATCCTTTAAAGGGAAAACTTTGTAATGGTATAGAAATCTAGAGATTTGAAGCATAAGAACTTGGGATGATTTAGGTGAATTTTTTTTTATAGAGTTCCAAAATAACAATTTTTTAGGCTTATCCTTTTTGCCTATGTCAAGTTTTTCAACATCCTCTCAATGATGCATCAAACATCAAATTCCCAGGAAAATCAACCTTCTCAGGATATCTGCATTGATCAATTTCATATTCCTTGAAAAAAACATAGCTCACAGAGTTATCAATATCAATGTCTGTGTGCAATACTTCATAATAAGCATCATTGGGGTCCTCAATGAGATATATTTTTTTTTTCACCATATAACTTCACAAGGCTTACCTAAATTGGTATGGTCGCATAAGACATGTCCATTTACACACTTCCACCCACACTAGCAGCCCATTTTCTTGATAACAACATTCCCCATTTGGCAGGGCAATCAACAATAACAACATCTAGCTTTAAGTTCTTGATTGGGTAGGCTACAAGTTGCACTATCAAACCCTTGACACATCCAACCACTGGAACCTCTCTGGAATCCATGGTAGTGCACTTCCCATAAGTTGTTGTTACTTTGAGATCCAACTCATTCATGACCTCAAGAGGCATAACATTGCATGATGCTCCAGAATCAAACATATAGTTGTGTAACAACTTATCCTTAATAATCAGAGTAGTGAAAAATGGATCCACCTTCAGCTGAGACTCAACCAAGGATGTTCCCAAATATACTTCAGGTGGCTCACCTAGTTCTTCCAGTACTTGGGGTTTTTCCAACTCTGCAATGGCATGAGGAACCTCTACACTATTTACATTTTTACCATGGGTGACCTTTTCTTCTTTAAATCCCAAATATTTGAATGCTTTGTTCCTATGCTCAAGGATTCTAAGAAATTCAACAATAGGAACAAAAATCTTAATCTGACTCAAGATTTGGGCTATGTCACAAGGAACATATTTGGGTAATGTAGTGTTAGGAGGAAGGTTTACAAATTCATCTGATGGCACAGGATTTCTCACAGTCTGAGCATGGGGAGGAACACAATTTTTATTTGGGGTGACAAATCCTTTTCCAGATGCATCTTTATTAGGGGTTTCCTTAGGGATACTAGTAAGCACTGGAATTTTTGGTTTGGCTTGAGGCCCTGCCCCTTTGACAACTTTGCTCTTGGTATTATATTTTTTTCATGGCCAACTACTGCATTCATTAACAATTGTTCCTATCCTCTTTTAAAGGAATTCCTTCATCATACTTTTTAATCATTAATGCCCTTAAGTAC
Organism: Taxus chinensis; assembly: GCA_019776745.2. Taxonomy (NCBI): domain Eukaryota; kingdom Viridiplantae; phylum Streptophyta; class Pinopsida; order Cupressales; family Taxaceae; genus Taxus; species Taxus chinensis. The sequence continues at coordinate 164,750,852 of CM034157.1, forward strand.
TCAAAATCATTATTAGGAAACTCAAAATCTTGTACCATATCAATTTCAAAAGTATGAGTGGGAGGAAGAGGTAATACCTGGTGAATGCAATCCCATAATTTTTCAACAGTTCTGGCACTCATCAACTCAGTTGAGGTTTCTCCCTGCTGTGAACTTGTAGAGAAATCCATTGTGCATGCATCATCATTTGTCTCATTATCATCAAATTCTTCTTCAACTCCATTTTCAACATCACATGGAACATGTGGCAAGAAAAAACTATCACACCACTCAATTTCATTAGCTTCATCAACAACAGCAACTCTAGCAGCTAAAGGATCAGGCACCAATTTGTTTTCCCTGGGTTGGGGCTGTCTATTTCTTGATCCCATGGGTCCTTTACCTCTATCATCAGATCTATGATCACCCCTAGGATGATTTGTAAATCTTTCTTGACCTTGTGTGCTTTATGTTGACCTTGGAAACTTTGTCCAATCCCCTTCTCTACTCTAGCCAGTTTATAGGATATTTCCTTAACAGCTCTGGAAAATTTTTTTACAACCTCCTCTAGATCCACAACTTTACTTGACTGAGGCTTCTCAGGATTGATCAGGTTGTTGCCTTCCCTCTTAGGAGGATTACCAACTACTTTGATATTTTTTTCAATCTGTAAAGCCATGGTGAAGGCCTGCCTCAATGTTGTTGGGTTCTTATCCCTCAAATAATAGGCAACCTTCTTATCAAAAGCATCAGAGTATTTTATCAGACAGGAAACATCACTTGGCCTCAAGATCACATGTAGCCTATTCAGGGTCTTATTGAACCTTGTATTGAAGTCATGAACAGATTCATTAGGATTCTTTTTAATATTTTCAAATTTTGATAAAAGAAACCTAGGGTTAGGTTTATCTCCATACTACAATCTAAAAGCATTCTTCATTTCTGTATATGAATCAATGGAATTGTTCGGAAAATATTTATACCAATCCCATGCATCCTCCTCTAGAGTATGAATAAACAATTTTATATACACATCCTCAAATTCAATCTCAAAGTCTTCCATCATATTGAAAAAAAGCTTTAAGTGTTGATCACCAGTAATAGAATTATTTCCTTGAAATTTAGGTAGTCTATTTCTAACATCTTGGGGCACATGATTTGAATATCCATCCATACCTCTAAAATCTATAGGACAGAAATTGTTCACAACAAAATGGAGGTCTGGGTGGGGGTTGGGCCATATTTTTTTAGGGAGGTGATCTTATAGGAGAAACAAAATGATGGGGAGTGAGGGGTCTATGGGGCACATAGGAATGCAATTCTCAGAATGAATGTTCTCTAAAAACTCTTGTTTCTTGGAAGATCCTATCAGCTTTGAAGAACACAAGGAAAAAATGAGAAGAAAATTTTTCAAATACAAAAGAAGGCCCCTCTCCAGATGGAGAATTCAGATCTACAAAAAGACTACCTGATTCAGAAGCACTTGAGGAAGTATGGAAATCTTCAATGACAGGCTGATCAGTTTCCACAATTGATAACTCTTTTCTTGATTTCTGATCTCCAATAACTTTCCAGATTCTTCTTCCTTTAGAATTTGTCTTTCCTAGTTCTAGAAACAACCTTCTAGTAGGGTATTTAGTGAAGAAAAATCTTCTTCCTTCCAGCTTTGCAAAGATTAGTGATAAATTTCAATTGATAGAGGTTAAGACACTGGCATTTATCAAAAATTAATTCAACATGGAGTCACCACTAAGGATTTTCACCTTAGTTGTGAAAATGCACTAAAATTGATCTGTCAAATGTCTGTCAACACTAAATTCATGCAAAGCTTCACATATCTGACCTTCCTTTACCTGTATTTAACATTGATGATGTAAAATTAGTGCAAAAACCAACAAGAAACTTGGAAATATTACATGCAAAACTTGTAACTTTGCTCAATTCTTACAAATCTAGACATAGGATGACGTTTCAACAATGTATTTACACTTTAAAATTCATGTAAGAAACATTTACCAGGGCTGAATATAAGAATGCCTTTGTTGATCCCCGGCAATGGTATCATTAAAATGTTTTCCTCCACACAAATTCGGAGTCTCGTAGTAATGATGCCATTAAGGTGTTTTTGCCCCACAAATAGGTCCCAGAGCTCAAATAATCCCCGACAATGGTGTCATTAATGGTGTTGGTATCCAAATTGATTCTCCCTTGGAAACCGAGCAGCATCACAAGATTTAGCAAGACACTGAGAGACAAATAAATCATATTATGAGTCATTTTGTAGCTAGGGAGGGGATTCGTCTGACTCTTTGTCACTCAGGGCATGGAGAAATGGATAGCACCTTCATTAAGGATTTGATCTATCCTCACTACTTTAGGTTGTGCCTTTCGACCAGGGTGAGAGGACCCATTTTGTAACCTTTGTTGGTGAAGGAGAATGAAGATATCCTTCTTTGCACAAATTTGAAAGGAAACCTTGAGAAAATATGATCAATGCACCACAATTTAACTCTCACGAGTTGTCACTTCTAAAGAATGGTGATATTTTCTAAACAGGGTTAAGGTTACTAAAGACATTATGGAATCCTGATTGCTTCTACATATTTTGGCAGTAGAATTTATTCATTTGTGGACATACAGGGAAAACAGGGGTAGTTCAGGTAGGATTCATTGTTTTTGAATAATTTTTGGTGGGAGATTAAGCAGGATAAACTTGATTTTTCCAGATCTTTGAGAACCTTCACAACAATTGGAAAACTAAATGACAGAATGCTTCAGAATAGCTAAAATATTCCTTCAACCAGAAGGTGTGCATCAATGGAGGCCCATATTTACATGGTTTCACACAATCTCCAAGAATTTAACATGAAGGCTCGAGCTAAAGACTCAATTAAACATTAAAGACCCCTAGTTCCTCATGCCTAAGATACACTCAAAGGCTTACAAACAATCTTTATCAACAAAATGATAGTAAAGTGATTTTAAATTGTTTATCTCATTACAGGATGAAGGCTCTTCTCGTAATGAAATTGCAAATGCCACTAAACTATCACAGGGATGAGATCCTGTGTGATTTGGAGGGATTTTAACACAAGATTGCAATAGGAACAAGAAAAACTACTTGCAGACATTCTGAAATAAAGCAGACACAAATTTTCCCAAGATTAACACAGATTAATTCAAAGTTGATTAGATTCATCAGCAGGGGAAAGTTTCTTTGAACAGTCTCAGAGCTTGTCAATGGTTGTACACTTGCAACCAACTTGACACGATCAAATATAAACATAAGAGATTAACATGTTTCTCAGATGGTCTCTCAGGAAGTTGGGATTTCTCAAATTTTCTCGTAAGAATTCAACCCCTGATAATTTGCAAGAGTATTCTCATTGCATTTTTATAACACTCATCACTACATCCAAAATTTCCCCCCAAGAAAAGAATATTCGAGGAACCTTTGTTTGTTACAATTTTTCATGATTTCAGAAAATGATGTTTAACAAACTTACAACAAAAAGTTGCCAGTTGGAAAAAAAAGGTGAATCATTTCAAATATTTCCTCATTGTTTTAACTGGGGCACCCATTTTTCATCTCCTCCTTCTAACACATTTTTCATCCTTTGTGCCTGCAACCTCCATCATTTCATCCTTTTCCCATTCTTTCCTCTACAACTGGCTCTGCATCCAGCTTCTTTGGTAATTCACATTTTCATCCCCAAGTGCCCGAGCAATTCCAACTTCAAAATATCAACCTTTACAATCATTGGACTCATAAATTAAGCTTTAAATCCATTCAATTTCACTTTGTAGAAAAAAATGACAAGGAATTTCATCAAAAAATGATGAAAAACAATGTGTATTCACATCTCCAGGAGTCTTGGAGAAAAAATGGTGGAAAAATCAGATGCAATGCACAACAACCATTGATTCTTCCCTTTCTCAACTTTAGATTAGAGCCATCCATGTGTTTCCTTGGTGCAACTACAAAGGTGAAGTACAGAGGTAAGTTTCCAAACAAGCGTGGGCCTTCCATGTGCCCTGGGCCCAAGAAAATTGCCTTTTGGCCTTTGAAAAAGTCTCAGTATAAAAAGGAGCTAGCAGAAGCCTCCACGTGTCTCTTTGGCACACTTTTGATATGGTGCCCAAAAGTGGAGACCCTAAACAAGTGTGGGCTCACCACGTGTCTCAGTCTGGTAGAGTTGTTGAAATAATTTAGGGACCAGTGGAAGGCGCCATGTGCCTAGGGTCCGAGAAATTTTCCTTGGATATTGAAAAGTCCAAAAGTAGAGACCCTTTCCACATGTCTCCTTAGCAAAGTTGTTCAAAAAAGTAAGGGGACCCAAAGGCGTGGGCCTTCCACGTGTCCTAGGCCTTGAGAAAGTTTCTTGGCCTTGAAAATTTTAAGTATAGAAGGATCCTAGTGAAAGCCTCCAAGTGTCTCCTTGGCTCTTTCAATGGTGTAAAAAGGGGCAGGTCCCCAAACAGGCACGGTCCCTCCACATGTTTCAGGCCTTAGAAAGTTGCTTGAAAAGTTTAAGTATAGAGAGGAGCCAGCGGAAGCCTCCACATGTCTCCATGGCGCAACTGCTAAGGTAGGACTCAGAGGTAGATCCTCAAATGAGCATCGGCCCTCCACGTGTCCATGGTCCAACAAAGCTACACCGGTCGCATGAAAAAAAATGTCTAAGTTTGGGTAGGGCTAGTGGAAACCTCCATGTGTCTCCTTGGCGCAACTCCAAAGGTCAAACCAAGAGGAAAATTTTTAGATGAGCGCATGCCCTCCAAGTGGACAAGACTTGAGTTGAAGTGGGCCTTAGAGTTTCAAAATGCCCTACCAAGCCACATCCAATCAGAAAGGACCATGTTTCCATAGATGTTGGGACAAAAATTGACAGGGAAAACAAAACATGACTGTGGAAAAATAGAAGGAAGGGGAAAAACCTGAATTTATGCCCAAGTTACAAATTCTTTCACATGGACAGAGGAACAGAAAAAAAAATTTGGACTTAATTTGATCCTCGACCAAAGGAAAGGATTGATCATGGCAACCAAATGAAGGAAAAAGATTTCATGCATCAATACGGGGAGATAGAAAATATGACAAAGCCCTCAGATTGAAGAATTTTTAGAGAAAATGGGGTAAGATCAAATTGAGCACCAACATTGGCTCCGACTTGGGGATGGGCACTCCCTGCAGTGCCACAAGAACAAAAGAGCAGACCATGTGCCAAAAATCCATTGGGCAATAGAGTCAAGAACAAGCTTGCAGAGTAGAAAGATAATAACCAACTCCCCCAAGATGAACTGAGAAACCAACAAAAACTAGTCACCGGGGACTAGGATGAACCAAAATAGAAAAACACGAAAGCAGAATGAAACCAAAAGACTATACACTATACAATGGTGAGCACCTTGATTCTAAGAAAACAATCAAGGAAAATTTTCAAGTGCCTGCCATTCTGGATATGACCATGCTAAGCAGTTCTGATATGTCTTTAACAATTGGTCATATGATTGTTTCTCTTTTCCATCCAAGTTGCTATCTGACCACATTTTTTCAGGCTTATCCTTTGTGCCTATGTCAAGTTTTTCAACATCTCTCAAGGCTGCATCAAACATCAAAGTCCCAGGAAAATCAACCTACTCAGGATACCTGCATTGATCAATTTCATACTCCTTGAAAACAACATAGCTCACAGAGTTATCAATATCAATATCTGCATGCAATACTTCATAAGAAGCATTGTTGGGGTCCTCAATGAGATATAACATTTTCTTTTCACTAGGTAACTTCACAAGGCTTCCCTCAATTGGTATGGTGGCATAAGACATGTCCATTTGCACACTTCCACCCACACTAGTAGCCCATTTTCTTGATAACAACATTCCCCATTTGGCAGGGCAATCAACAATAACAACATCTAGCTTTAAGTTCTTTCCTGGGTAGCTACAAGTTGCACTATCAAACCCTTGACACATCTAACCACTGGCACCTCTCTGGAATCCATGGAAGTGCACTTCCCATAAGTTGTTGTTACTTTGAGATCCAACTCATTCATGACCTCAAGAGGCATAACATTGCATGATGCTCCAGAATCAAACATACAGTTGTGTAATAACTTATCCTTAATAATCAGAGTAGTGAAAAATGGATCCACCTTCAGCTGAGACTCAACCAAGGATGTTCCCAAATATACTTCAGGTGGCTCACCTAGTTCTTCCAGTACTTGGGGTTTTTCCAACTCTGCAATGGTAGGAGGAACCTCTACATTGTTTACATTTTTACCCTGGGTGACCTTTTCTTCTTTAAATCCCAAATATTCGAATGCCCTTTTCCTATGCTCAGGGATTCTAAGCAAGCTCAACAATAGGAACAAAAATCTTGATCTGACTCAAGATTTGAGCAATGTCACAAGGAACATATTTGGGTAATGCAGTGTTATAAGGAAGGTTAACAAATTCATCTGATGGCAAAGGATTTTTCACAGTCTGAGCATGGGGAGGAACACAAGTTTTATTTGGGGTGAAAAATCCTTTTCTAGATGCATCTTTATTAGGGGTTTCTTTAGGGATACTGGTAAGCACTAGAATTTTTGGTTTGGCCTGAGGCCCTGCCCCTTTGACAACTTTACTCCTAGTATTATACTCTTTTTCATGGCCAACTACTGCATTCATTAACAACTGTATGCCCTCTTATGAAGGAATTCCTCCATCATACATTTTAATCATTAATGCCCTTAAGTACTCAAAATCATTATTAGGAAACTCAAAATCTTGTACCATATCAATTTCAAAAGTATGAGTGGGAGGAAGAGGTAATACCCAGTGAATGCAATCCCTAGAAATCTTTAACAGTTCTGGCACTCATCAGCTCAGTTGAGGTTACTCCTTGCTGTGAACTTGTAGAGCAATCCATCATGCATGCATCATCATCTGTCTCATCATCATCATTCTTCCTCAACTCCCTTTTCAACATCACATGGAGAATGTGGCAAGAAACAACTATCACACCACTCAATTTCATGAGCTTCATCAACAACAAGCAACTCTGGCAGTATCTAAAGGATCAGGCACCAATTTGTTTTCCCTAGGTTGGGGCTGTCTATTTCCTGATCCCATGGGTCCTTTGCCTCTGTCATCAAATCTCTGATCACCCCTAGGATGATTTGAAAATATTTCTTGACCTTGTGCTTTATGCTGACCTTGGGAACTTTTGTCCAATCCCCTTCTCTGCTCTGGCCAGTTTATAGGATATTTCCTTAACAACTCCAGCCAAATTTTTACAACCTCCTCTAGATCCACAACTTTACTTGACTGAGGATTCTTTGGATTGATCAGCTTGATGCCTTCCCTCTTAGGAGGCTTACCAACTACTTTGATATTGTTTTCAATCTGCAAAGCCATGGTGAAGGCCTACCTCAATGTTGTTGGGTTCTTATCCCTCAAATAATAGGCAACCTTCTTATCAAAAGCATCAGAGTATTTTATCAAACAAGAAACATCACTTGGCCTCAGGATCATAGGTAGCCTATTCAGGGTCTTATTGAACCTTGTATTGAAGTCATGAATAGATTCATTAGGATTCTTTTTAATATTTTCAAATTCTGATAAAAGAAACCTAGGGTCTGTTTTATCTCCATACTGCAATCTAAAAGCATTCTTCATTTCTGTCCATGAATCAATGGAGTTGTCTGGAAAAGATTTATACCAGTCCGTGCATCCTCCTCTAGAGTATGAATAAACAATTTTATGTACACATCCTCAAATTCAATCTCAAAGTCTTCCATCATATTGACAAAAAGCTTTAAGTGTTGATCACCAGTAATAGCATTATTTCCTTGAAATTTAGGCAGTCTATTCCTAACATCTTGGGGCACAACATTTGGATATCCAGCCATACCTCTAAAATCTATAGGACCAAAAGTGTTCACAACAAATGGAGGTCTGGGTGGGGGCTGGGCCATATTGTTTTGGGGAGGTGATCTTACAGGAGAAACAAAATGATGGGGAGTGAGGGGTCTGTGGGGCACATGAATGCAATTCTCAGAATGAATGTTCTCTAAAAAATTCTGTTTCTTGGAAGATCCTATCAGCTTTGGAGAACACAGGGACAAAATGTGATGCAAAATTTTCAAATACGAAAGAAGGACCCTCTCCAGATGGAGAATTCATATCTACAAAAGACTACCTGATTTAGAAGCACTTGAGGAAGTATGGAAATCTTCAATGACAGGTTGATCAGTTTCCACAATTGATAACTCTTTTCTTGATTTCTGATCTCCAACAACTTTCCAGATTCTTCTTCCTTCAGAATTTATCTTTCCCAATTCTGGAAACAACCTTCTAGTAGGGTCTTTAATGAAGAAAGATCTTCTTCCTTCCATATTTGCAAAGATTAGTGATAAATTTCAATTGACAGAGGTTAAGACACTGGCATTTATCAAAAATTAATTCAACACGGAGTCGCCACTAAGGATTTTCACCTTAGTTGTGTAAATGCACTAAAATTGATCTGTCAAATGTCTGTCAACACTAAATTCATGCAAAGCTTCATAGATCTGACCTTCCTTTACCCATATTTAACATTGATGATGTAAACTTAGTGCAAAAACCAACAGAAACTAGAAATATTACACACAGAACTTGTAACTTTGCTCGATTCTTACAAATCTAGACACAGGATGACGTTTCAACAATGTATTTGCACTTAGACGATGTAAGAAACATTACCAGGGCCAAATATAAGAATGCCTTTGTTGCCAAGATCATTTGGAAATGGCACCAATTAAGGTGTTGTTGCCACACAAATAGGTCCCAGAATCAATGATAAGAAAGCACCAAATTAAGGTGTTTTGCCGCACAAATTTAGTGTTCTGAATTCAAATCATCCCTTGAAAATGCAAATGAAAGATCCCCATTAATGACACCAATTAAGGTGTTGGTATCCAAATTGATTCTCCCTTGGAAACCTGAGCAGCATCACAGATTTAGCAAGACATTGAGAGACAGAAAAGATCATATTATGTTCATTTTATATCCAGGGAGGGGATTTGTCTGACTCTTTGTCACTCAGGCATTGGAGAAATGGATAGCACCTTCATTAAGGATTTGATCTATCCTCACTACTTTAGGTTGTGCCTATCAACCAGGGTGAGAGGACCCATTTTGTAACCTCTATTGGTGAAGGAGAATGAAGATATCCTTCTTTGCACAAATTTGAAAGGGGGACTTGACAAAATATGATCAATGCACCACAATTTAACTCTCACGAGTTGTCACTTCTAAAGAATGGTGATATTTTCTAAACAGGTTAAGGTTACTAAAGACATTATGGAATCCTGATTGCTTCTGCATATTTTGGCAGTAGAATTTATTCATTTGTGGACATACAGGGAAAACAGGGGTAGTTTCAGGTAGGATTCATTGTTTTTGAATAATTTTTGGTGGGAGATTAAGCAAGGATAAAATTTTTTGCTAGATCTTTGAGAACCTTCACAAAAATTGGAAAACTAAATGATAGAAAGCTTCAGAATAGCTAAAATATTCCTTCAACTAGAAGGTGTGCATCAATGGAGGCCTAGATTTGCATGTTTCACACAATCTTCAAGAATTTAACATGAAGGCTTGAGCTAAAGACTCAATTAAACATTAAATACCCCTGGTTCCTCATGCCTAAGATACACTCAAAGGATTAAGAAATCTTTATCAACAAAATGACATAGTAAAGTGATTTTAAATTGTTTATCTCATTACAGTGATGAAGACACTGTTATCACCGAATCACAGCACCCCTATGTTTATACAAGTGCATATACTTGAACTATCATAGTGTGATTGGATAACATGGGTACTATCTCCAAGTTTTGGGACTTTGCTACTTGAGATAGACCTCCAGAGAAAGCTAGTTCTTGCTCCTAAACTACCTGCCACAATCTACTCTAATGCAGGGGAAACTAACTATTCTAATCTAAATTTCCAAGGGACCAAGGAGAGAGAAATTTGCATAAAATTAAATCCTACACTAAATGGTGATACACCAGAAAAGGAGGGGTGTGAGAGTAGTCTTCAAATGTGTGAAGACACAGAAATTAAAGTTGCACACTCAGAAGGGGTGATGAAGATGGGTTCTCCATAATCTAGCAAAATGCATTCACAACAATATTTCAACATACACAATGATAATGGATCCCTGCAAGAACATAATAATAGACACAATATTCTTGTTCAAGGTTGAAGGGGCAAGAAGAATGCAAGAAAACACAACAGGGGAAGATGCATCCACAAACTTATATTTTATTGCTTCATGATATGCACAGTTCAATCTATTACAAGATAAGGGCCTAGATCACCATGCAAGGAGTCCACAACAAGGGCCTGCAACACATTGGCTTCAAAAAGAAATTTAAGACAGAGCTTTGCTACAAAAACTAACTCCTCTTACAATGAGCCCAACACTCCCAATTTATAGAAAAATGAGAAGAGAGAGAGAAGGGAAAATGGAAATCCTGAAATATGTCCTTCAACCACTTGTAAGAGGCATTAAATGGAGTAAAATGATTTTATATTACTTTCAAAAGGCTCCCCATACTGTCCTAGGTGCTGCAGCAGAGAAGGAATGATGACCATGCCTCTTAATTGCACTCCCAACTACCCAATAAAACACTGTTATGAACCCGGTCACGTTTTATGAAAAATACCTACCAATTTATCATCAAATCTAGAATTTCTTGATTTAATTTGATGTTAAATGGATGCAAAGAGCCACGATTCCAATGGTACCAATTTTGTGTGATTTCGTTGAGAAATGCCCAAAAGTTATGGCCTTCTGAGTGCGAGCAACTATTTTGGGTCTAAGCAGGCATTTTCTGTCATTTGACGGGAATGAGCATTAACTGACTGGAGCCGAATATGTTTATTTTATTTAAATATATATTCCTCATTAAAAATAAGAAATCTATTTTTTGTGGCATTAGAGGACATCGTGCTCATTCCATAAAGTCCAATTTTGTGAAAATCGGAGCTCGGAGTCAAAAGTTATGGCCGTTTGAAGTTCACGGGTCAAACGTTGACTTTTCTTCTAGGAAATGCCCGGCATTTACCTTTTCGGTCACCCTAAAATTGGGTCCGTACCTTTGTCCTGGCTTCACCAGAGTTGATTTGAACCTCCCCACATCGGCCAATTTGAGGCTTCCTTGTCCCAGACTACTTTTGTGTCCTTTTGACCTTTTTGTCCCGCATGTACTTTTCCCGAAGTATCCCATACATGCGTTATGAGCCAATAGTGACCTTACCAAAATGTGACCATACATATTTTCTCTCCCGTGGGAACTTCTAAAAAAGTTCCAGCTCCACAACAGATTTTTAGATTACCTGCGGCCGTTTCGATCCTTTTCGCGTCGTACACGCGTCCTTTGTTAGAAATTATTTTTGTGGACATCACTGGGACAAACTGTCTACTTAGGTGATTTTTTTTCCTTTTTTGGCCCCAAACTTGGTATGACAAACCTTGACCATCCCTTTGACCCACACCCTTTAATCCACACCCTTCAGACCTGTTTAATTGCTTTAAAACAATCCTGGCAACCTATTTTTTGCATATTTTCCACCTTTTCTATAACTCGTTGGGATTTTTTCTTGGATGGGAGAGTTAGAGAGAAGCCGAGGGGACCCCAAAACATGATTTTGGGCCTAAACCGACATCGGTCATATACTTGCTTACATCGGACAAGAATTTATCAAAAACCAAGACAATAAACCTTGATTTTAAACTATTTATCTCATTATAGGATGAAGGCTCTTCTCATAATGAAATTGTAAATACCACTAAACTATCACAACAATGAGATCCTGTGTGATTCAGAGGGATTTTAACACAAGATTGCAATAGGAACAAGAAAAAATACTTGCAAACATTCTGAAATAAAGTAGACACAAATTTTCCCAAGATTAACACAATTTAATTTGAAGTTGATTAGATTCATCAGCAAGGGAAAGTTTCTTTGAACAATCTTAGAGCTTGTCAATGGATGTACACTTGCAACCAACTTGACATGATCAAATCTAAAACATAAGAGATTAACAGGTTTCTCAGATGGTCTCTCAGGAAGATGGGATTTCTCAAATTTTCTCGTAAGAATTAAACCCCCAACCATTTGCAAGATACTCAAAGCATATTTTTACAACACTCATTTCATCCCCAAATTTTCCCCCAAAAAAGAAGAATATTTGAGGAACCTTTTTTGTTACAATTTTCTCAGAAATGACGTTTTAACAAATTTACACCCAACAGGTGGAAAATCATGAACTGATCACATTTTCAAAAAAGGTGAATCATTGAAATATTTCCATCATTATTTTTACCATGCGGGCACCTAAGTCATCTCTGATAGGAAATCCTTTTCACCCTTTGAGGCAACACATTTTTCATCCTTGTGCACCTAAAACCTCCATCATTTCATCCTTTTCCCAATGTTTCCTCTGTCCAATATCTGGATCTGCATCCAAGCTTCTCTAGTAATTCATGTTTTTGCAAAATGAGAGAAATTCCAACTTCAAAATATCAACCTTTAATCCTTGGACTCACAAATTAAGCTCTAAATCCATTCAATTGCACTTTGAGACAAAAATGACAAGGAATTTCATCAAAAAATGATGAAAAACAATGTGTATTCACATCTCCAGGAGTCTTGAGCAAAAATGGAAAAAAAAATGCAATGCACATAACTGTTGATTCTCCCCTTTCTCAACTTTAGATTAGAGCCATCCACGTGTTTCCTTGGAGCAACTTCAAAGGTGAAGTACAGAGGCAAGTTTCCAAACAAGCGCAAGCCTTCCACATGCCCTGGGCCCAAGAAAATTGCCTTTTGGCCTTTGAAAAAGTCTCAGTATAAAAGGAGCTAGCGGAATCCTCCACGTGTCTCAATGGTGCACTTTTGATATGGTGCCCAAAAGTGGAGACCCCAAACAAGCATGGGCTCACCATGTGTCAAGCCAAATTTTTTTTTCAAAGAATTTAAGGACTAGCGGAAGGTGCCATGTGTCTAGGGTCCAAGAAAGTTTCTTTGGCCATTTAAAAGTCTAAGCAAGGGAAGAGTGAGCAAAAACTTCCACATGTGTCCCTTCGGTGCTTTTTCAAAAGTAAAGTACAGGGGCATGTCCCCAAACAAACACGGGCCCTCCATGTGTCCCAGGCCTTTAGAAAGTTGCTTGAAAAGTTTAAGTATAGAGAGGAGCCAGCGGAAGCCTCCACATGTCTCCTTGGCACAACTTTGAGATGGTTCCCAAAAGTGGAGACCCTAAACAAGTGCAGGATCACCACATGTCTCAATCTAAAAAAGTTATTTAAAAAATTTAAGGACCAGTGGAAGGTGCTACATGTCTCCTTGGTGCAACTTTAAGGTGGGACCCAGAGGCAGATCCTCAAATTATTTCCACTCCATGTGTCCATGGTTGACAAAGCTACACCAACCTGCATGAAAAAAATTTCTAAGTCTAGGTAGGGCCACGGAAACCTCCACGTGTCTCCCTGGTGCAACTCCAAAGGTCAAACCAAGATACTTTCTCCCTACCAATTTTTAGATGAGCGACCCCAACCCTAGATGTTATCGGGGTGGACAAGAACTTGAGTTGAAGTGGGCCTTAGAGTTTCAAAATTCCCCACTGAGCTGCATCCAATCAGAAAGGACCATGTTTCCACTAGATGTTGAGACAAAAATTTGACAGGGAAAACATGACTGTGGAAAAAATAGAAGGAAGGGGAAAAAACCTGAACTTATGCCCAAGTTACAAATTCTTTCACATGGAAGAGGAAATTAAAAATGAAATTCTTCAGACTTTAATGTGATCCTTGACCAAAGGAAAGGATTGATCATGGAAACCAAATGAAGGAAAAACTTTTCATGCATCAATACAGGGAAAGAAAATATGACAGAGCCATGCAGATTGAAGCAAATTTTTTGAACAAACAGGGCAATTTTAAATTGAGCACCAACAGATGTGGATTTGAGACTTTTTAGCTACATCCATGCAAAGGTGATTGCAATGGTATAGAAATCTAGAGATTGGAAAAAGCAACCATTGGTGATGATTTAGGTGAAAAATTCTTGAATACAGCTTTTGAAAGATAATTCAATCATTTATCTTCATAGCACAGTTGTCTAATATTAATTCCTCCTCATGAATTGATGATCTAGTTTCAACACTAGAATTTTTCTAGAACATGGGAAGGAATCCTAGGAAGTGTTAACTTAGAACGGAAAACCAAATTTCCTTTATTATCTTAAGAGCTCTAAACAATGAATTTCAACTATGATTCTAGTCTATGGGATGTAATACCTTCCAGATATTATTTCTATGCTGAAAATAACCTTATCAAGCTAAAAAATTAGGCACCAAGGCCTTCAATGCTCTTTTGGTGAGATATAACCTATTCCAAAAGCAGTTCATGATGTTAGAACAATTAAACAAGACCACACCCTTAAGATATTAAATTGGTTGAAAGTCTTGAATTCTCATGACAAGAAACCCTGAGATTTTATTTATTTAATGATTATTCCTACCTAGCATCTTAGGTCAAACTTTTTTCATTATCTCCTTAATCATGGGCAAGAAATCCAATGCCAAAAGCCTTGTTCAAAAATTTCTGACCCAAATGATTCCTACTCTAAAATATTTATGGCATTTGAATCAATGGTGAAATTAGAAATCTTGAGGTAATTCAACATAGCTCAAATGAGTTATCTGCAAATATAATGTCTATGTTGAAACTTCCCTACTTTGACATATATCAGAACTAATTGATTCTTGGGTAGACCAACAAGATATAAAGGTTATTCTTTTCAGATTTCCCCTCCTCGCAAGGCTTGCCCTCAATTTATAAAAGGATTACTCCAATTGCAGAACTCCTTGAATTGGTTCACAAAAAGCTTCACACCTTCTAATAATAAAACAATTTAGGCAATTTATACTAATATGAGCAGTACAATAGTAACTCAGATTGGACTAAGACAATTTCAAAGTTATTGTTTGATTCAAGACACATGAAAACTCTGTCAATGATCATTACGAAGATTAACAAATCCAACTAGAATTTAATGCATCAAAGAAAATCCCACCAATTTCATATGTCAACAATAGGATTTACAATAAGTTGTTGAATTACTTTGGAATCTTTAACTCTTGATTGAATATAGATCAACTGAATTAGAAATTTTACATACATTTCTCTCCTGAAAACAAAAAAACCTATTGTCATAGCATCTTCAAGACCTAAAGTGGGATCCTTAATAATCAAAGTGAGGTCCAAAAAATTGGATCCACCCTAATGCATGAATTCAACTTGAGAAATTTTAGGGTGAATTCATAGGCATAAAGCATTTTTTGTGGATCACCCAATCCTATGAATTTGATTTTCTGGGAACTCTTGATCTTTGATTTGCCTATAAAAGTTATTGAATCTCCAAAACTCACTTTAGTCAAGAATATGAAAGAAATGGTTTCAAATCCCCGAATTCGAGTTTAAACTTGAGAAATTTTATTCATTTGAGAAAATTCTAGTTTGCTTTAGGGAGAACTTATCTAATCCAAAAGTCATATCACAGGATGCCTTGAACATTTCAAACTTTCCTTGGATGACATTTTAAACTGAAATGTTTCATATTCATTGGGTACTATGTATGTCTTTATTAGTTTACATCTTACAAATTTAGATGGTAATGTTGAATATCAAAACCTATTCTAATCCATCTTGGAAGATACGTGTCATCATTCTTGATTGGATCATCCTTGTTTGGGAATTTTTATCTTTGACTTTGGCCATGGCCCATCTTCGGCTCATTAGTTTCTCTCCATGTTCTTGAGAGAAGGGATGCCATCGCTAATTTGATGTTGGTGCTCAATTTAATCTCGCCCCAGTTTGCGCCAAGGAGAATTCTTCAATCTGTGGGCTTTTTGTATTTTCTATTTCCCCAAATGGATGCATGAAAGCTCTTTCCTTCATTCATGTTTCCATGATCATGTCGTGAATCCTTTCCTTTGGTCGAGGATCACATTGAGTCCTAATATTTTTTTCCATTCCTCTGTCCATGAAAGAAAGAATTTGTAACTTGGGCATAAATGGTGATTTTCCCCTTCCTTCTCTTTTTCCACAGTCATGTTTTTTTTCCCTGTCAAATTTTTATCCCAGCATCTGTGGAAATGTGGTCCTTTCTGATTGGATGTGGCTTGAGTAGGTCCTTTTTGAAATTTTTAAGGCCCACTTCAACTCAATCTTGTCCATGTGGAGGGCCTACGCTCTGTTTGGGGAAAATTTAACCTCTTGGTTTGACCTGTAAGAAGAAACACCAAGGAGACACATGGAGGTTTTCCGCTAGGCCCTCCTAGACTTAAGACATTTTTTTTCATGGCCGATGAAACTTTCTCGGAATGACCAACACGTAGAGGGCCTGTGCTCATTTGAGGATCCACCTCTGAGGGTCCTACCTTAGCAGTTGCACCTTAAGGAGACATGGAGGCTTTTGGTCTTTCCTCAAACAACTCTACCAGATGAGACTGGTGAGCCTTTCTTGTTTAGGGTCTCCACTTTTGGGCACCTTTCTCAAATTTTTTACACCAAGGACACATGTGGAGGCTTCCACTGGCTCCTGTTTAGGGGAAATTTTTACTGAAACTTTTTCAAAGGCCAAATCATTAAAATGACCATGCCTTGGAGGACACGTGGAAATTAGAAGGCCCACTCAAGTTTGCCCTTGCTTGGACTTTTCTTGGCCAAGGAAACTTTCTCAAACCCTAACACATGGCACCTTCCACTTGGTCCCTAAATTTTTCAACAAACTCTCCAGACTGAGACACGTGGTGAGCTCATGCTTGTTTGGGGTCTCCCAATTTTGGGCACCATATCAAAAGTGCACCATTGAGACATGTGGAGGCTTCCGCTAGGCTCCTTTTATACTGAGGCTTTTCAAAGGCCAAAAGGAGAAATTTTCTTTGGCCCAAAAGGTGGAAGGCCCACGCTTGTTTGGAAACTTTCGAATACTTCACCTTTTAGTTGCGCCAAGGAAACATGTGGACGACTCTAATCTAAAGTTGAGAATGGGAAAGAATCAATGGTTGTTGTGCATTGCATCTGATTTTCCACCATTTTTGCTCCAAGACTCCTGGAGATGTGAATACACATTGTTTTTCATCATTTTTTGATGGAATTCCATTGTCAATTTTTATCTACAAAGTGAATTGAATGGATTTAAATCTTAATTTGTGAGTCCAAGGAATGTAAAGTTGATATTTTGAAGTTGGAATTTCTCAGGACTTGCAAAAACATGAATTACTAGAGAAGTTGGATACAGAGAAGAGTTGCAAGGAAAGAATGGGAAAAGGATGAAATGATGGACGTTACACGTGCAAAAGATGAAAAACATGTGTTGCCTCAAGGAGGAAAAGATTACCTGATTGAGGGTCTATAAAAAATGATGGAAATATTTTTCACAATGATTCACGTTTTTTAACATTGGCAATCCTTTTTGTTGTAATGTTGTTAAACATCATTTTAAATTTGAAATCATGAAAAAATTGGTAAAAGAAAAGGATTCCTCGAATATTCTTCTTTTTGGGGGGAAAATTTGGGATGAGTGAGTGAAGTTGAATGTATAAATGCAATGAGAATACTCTTAGTCAAAAGGTCAGGGGTTAATTCTTATGAGAAAATTTGAGAAAGCCCATCTTCTTGAGAGACCATCTGAGAAACCTGTTAATCTCTTATGTTTTATATTTGATCATGTCAAGTTGGTTGCAAGTGTACAACCATTGACAAGCTCTGAGACTATTCAAAGAAACTTTCCCCTGCTGATGAATCTAATCAACTTTGAATTAATTTGTGTTAATCTTGGAAAATTTGTGTCTGCTTTATTTCAGAATGTCTACAAGTAGTTTTTCTTGTTCCTATTGCAATCTTGTGTTAAAATCCCTCTGAATCACACATGATCTCATCCCTGTGATAGTTTAGTGGCATTTGCAATTTCATTATGAGAAGAGCCTTCATCCTATAATGAGATAAACAATTTAAAATCACTTTACTGTCATTTTGTTGATAAAGATTGTCTGTAAGCCTTTGAGTGTATCTTAGGCATGAGGAACCAGGGGTCTTTAATGTTTAATTGAGTCTTTAGCTCGAGCCTTTGTGTTAAATTCTTGGAGATTGTGTGAAACCATGCAAATCTGGGCCTCCATTGATGCACACCTTCTAGTTGAAGGAATATTTTAGCTATTCTAAAGCATTCTGTCATTTAGTTTTCCAATTTTTGTGAAGGTTCTCAAAGATCTGGCAAAATCAAGTTTATCCTACTTAATCTCCCACCAAAATTATTCAAAAACAATGAATCCTACCTGAACTACCCCTGTTTTCCCTATATGTCCACAAATGAATAAATTCTACTACCAAAATATGTAGAAGCAATCAGGATTCCATAATGTCTTTAGTAACCTTAACCTTGTTTAGAAAATATCACCATTCTTTAGAAGTGACAACTCGTGAGAGTTAAATTGTGGTGCATTGATCATATTTTCTCATGGTTTCCTTTCAAATTTGTCAAAAGAAGGATATCTTCATTCTCCTTCACCAACAGAGGTTACAAAATGAGTCCTCTCACCCTGGTTGAAAGGCATGGCCTAAAGTAGTGAGGATAGATCAAATCCTTTTGAAAGGTGTTATTCATTTCTCCAAAATCTGAGTGACAAAGTTCCAGCTGAATCACCTCCCCAGCTACAAAATGACATACATGATGATTTATCTATCTCTAGTATCTTGTTAAATCTTTGATGATGCTCAGTCTTCTAAGGGAGAATCAATTTTGATACCAACACATTTGTGCAGTAATAACACTGATTTGGTACCATTTCTCGGGGATTATTTGAGCTCTGGGAACTATTTGTTCTAGCAACAACCCTTAATGGCAACAACAACACTGTTGTCATACGGACCCAAAGGAATTCTCAA
Source organism: Taxus chinensis (assembly GCA_019776745.2). Taxonomy (NCBI): domain Eukaryota; kingdom Viridiplantae; phylum Streptophyta; class Pinopsida; order Cupressales; family Taxaceae; genus Taxus; species Taxus chinensis. Next base: position 164,769,816 of record CM034157.1, read on the forward strand.
AATATATTATGCCCTGGTAATGTTTCTTACATGCTTTAAGTGCTAATACATTGTTTAAACATCATCACATGTCTTGAGATCTGTAAGATTTGTGTAAGTTACAAGTTCTGTATGCAATATTTCAAGTTTCTGATGGTTTTTACACTAAGTTTACATCATCAATGTTAAATACAGATAAAGGAAGGTCAGATCTATGAAGCTTTGCATGAATTTAGTGTTGACAGACATTTGACAGATCAATTTTAGTGCATTTGCACAACTAAGGTGAAAATCCTTAGTGGCGACTCTGTGTTGAATTAATTTTTGATAAATGCTAGTGTCTTAACCTCTGTCAATTGAAATTTATCACTAATATTTGCAAATATGGAAGGAAGAAGATATTTCTTCATTAAAGACCCTGCTAGAAGGTTGTTTCCAGAATTGGGAAAGACAAATTCTGAAGGAAGAAGAAATCTTGAAAGTTTGTTGGAGATCAAAAATCAAGAAAAGAGTTATCAATTGTGGAAACTGATGAGCCTGTCATTGAAGATTTCCATACTTCCTCAAGTGTTTTTGAATCAGGTAGTCTTTTTGTAGATTTGAATTCTCCAACTGGAGAGGGTCTTCATTTGTATTTGAAAAAAGTTGCTTCTCATTTTGTCCCTATGTTCTCCAAAGCTGATAGGATCTTCCAAGAAACAGAGTTTTTAGAGAACATTCATTATGAGAATTGCATTCCTGTGCTGCACAAACCCCTCACTCCTCATCATTTTATTTCTCCTGTAAGATCACCTCCCCAAAATAATATGGCCCATCCCCCACCCAGACCTCCATTTTTTGTGAACACTTTTGGTCCTATAGATTTTAGAGGTATGGCTGGATATCCAAATGTTGTGCCCCAAGATGTTAGAAATAGACTACCTAAATTTCAAGGAAATAATGTTATTACTGGTGATCAGCACTTAAATCTTTTTGTTAATATGATGGAAGAATTTGAGATTGAATTTGAGGATGTGTACATAAAATTGTTTATTCATACTCTAGAGGAGGATGCATGGGACTGGTATAAATCTTTGCCAGACAACTCCATTGATTCATGGATAGAAATGAAGAATTCTTTTAGATTGTAGTATGGAGATAAAACAGACCCTAGGTTTCTTTTATAGAATTTGAAAATATTAAAAAGAATCCTAATGAATCTATTCATGATTTCAATACAAGGTTTAATAAGACCCTTAATAGGATACCTATGATCCTGAGGCCAAGTGATGTTTCCTGTTTGATAAAATGCTCTGATGCTTTTGATAAGAAGTTTTCTTATTATTTGAGGGATAAGAACCTAACAACATTAAGGCAAGCCTTCACCATGGCTTTGCAGATTGAAAATAACATCAAGGCAAGTTGGTAAACCTCCTAAGAGGGAAGGCATTAAGTTGATCAATCCAGAGAAGCCTCAGACAAGTAAGTTGTGGATCTAGAAGAGGTTGTAAAATATTTGGCCGGAGCTATTAAGGAAATATCCTATAAACTGGATAGAGTAGAGAAGGGGATTGGACAAGGTTCCTAAGGTCAGCATAAAGCACAAGGTTAAGAAAGATTTGCAAATCATCCTAGGGGTGATCAGAGATCTGATGATAGAGGTAAAGGACCCATGGGATCAGGAAATAGAGAGCTTCAACCCAGGGAAAACAAATTGGTGCCTGATCCTTTAGCTGTCCAGAGTTGTTGTTGTTGTTGAGAGCTCATGAAATTGAGTGGTGTGATAATTGTTTCTTGCCACATTTCCATGTGTTGTTGAAGAAGGGAATTTGAGGAAGAATAAGATGATGATGAGATGGATGATGATGTAATAATGATGGATTCCTCTACAATTTCATAGGATGGAGAAACCTCAACTGAATTGATGAGTGCAAGAACTGTTGAAAATTTCTGGGATTGCATTCACTGGGTATTACCTCTTCCTCCCACTCATACTTCTGAAATTGATATGGTACAAGATTTTGAGTTTCCTAATAATGATTTTGAGTACTTAAGGGCATTAATGATTAAAAAGTATGATGGAGGAATCCCTTATAAAGAGGAGATGGGAAGTTGTTAATGAATGTTTAGTTGGCCATAAAAAAGAATATAATACCAGAAGTAAAGTTTCCAAAGGGGTAGGCCTCAAGCCAAACAAAAATTGAGTGCTTACCAATATCCCTAAGGAAACCCCTAATAAGGATGCATATAGCAAAGGCTTTGTCACCCCAAATAAAACTTGTGTTCCTCCCCATGCTCAGACTGTGAAGAAATCCTTATGCCATCAGATGAATTTGTCAACCTTCCACCATAACATTGAATTACCCAAATATGTTCCTTGTGACATTTCCCAAATCTTGAGTCAGATCAAGATATATGTTCCTATTGTTGAATTTCTTAGAATCCCTAAGCATAACAAATAGATCATTCAAATATTTGGGATTTAAAGAAGAAAATGTCACCCAGGGTAAAAATGTAAACAATGTAGAGTTTCCTCTTGCCATTGTAGAGTTGAAAAACCCCAAGTACTTGAAGAACTAGGTGAGCTACCTGAAGTATATTTGGGAACATCCTTGGTTGAGTCTCAGCTGAAGGTGGATCCATTTTTCAGTACACTGATTATTAAGGATAAGTTGTTACACAACTGTATGTTTGATTCTGAGGAGCATCATGCAATGTTATGCCTCTTGAGGTCATGAATGAGTTGGATTCAAAGTAACATCAGCTTATGGGAAGTGCACTGCCATGGATTCAAGAGAAGTGCTCCAGTGGTTGGATGTATCAAGGGTTTATTAGTGTAACTTGCATCTTACCTAAGAAATAACTTAAAGCTTGGATGTTGTTATTGTTGATTTCCCTGCCGAATGGGGAATGATGTTATCAAGAAAAAGGGCTGCTAGTGTGGGTGGAAGTGTGCAAATGGACATGTATGATTCAATCATGGGAGCTTGCATTTTGGGATCAAATGAGGGATAGCCTTGTGAATTAGGTCAATCATGGTTAGAAAAGGAATTTGTTACATCTGATTGAGGATCTAAACAATGCTTCTGATGAAGTTTTATACATTGAAGGTGGATCCGTTCGATAACTTTGTAGAGCTATGTTGTCAAATTACAGGGACTGGGTGGAAAGAAGCACGAAAATCATAAATATATCTTCCAAAACCATATTTCCATTCTAACTTTGGAATTTTGGAGTTTTTAAGGTAGCCAGTGAGTGTGGATAGGTGAAGGATAAAAAATCCCCGAAAGGCAAAATGTACAAAACCCAAATTCTGAATTTCAGACTTTGAGCTTTTGGAGTTGTGGAGGTTTCTAAAAACTCGTACCCCAAGATCCTGAAAACCTAAACTCTGAAATCTTGAAAACCCCAAAGAATGTAAAAGTCTAAAATCATAATTTCTGAAAATGTTCATACTTCAGGGTATCAGGACTGTTTTGGATGGTCATTTTTTTACTTGAGTGGATGAGCACTTGAACCCGATCTACAAAATCCTTGAGGTACAAAATACTGAGATTTCAAGACTTTGGGGTTTTATTGTTTTAGAGGTGTCATGCGCTCTTTTTTGATGAACATTTCTACATCAATCTCTAAAGTCAAAATTCTCAAAATTATGAAATTCCCGGATCCTTGGAGGTTGCGATGCTAGTTCTAAGTCTAAAGATTCCAAAGCCAACCAATCATATTTAATGGATTATGGCACCCCAATCTTCAAATGACCATAAAGTTTGACTGGAAGCTCATGTTTTTTGAAGAAATGCATTTTTTGAAATCACATGGGTTCTATTTTGTTCTTTTAGCACTCATTGCGAGTTCCCATCCCCGAGTTGGAGCTGATATTGGTGCTCGATTTAATCTCAGCCTTTTTGTTTTTAAAAATTCTCAATCCGCCTGATTTGTCATGTATTTTCCGTTCCCCTAAATGTATGCATGAATATTTTCTCCTTCATTTATATGTATTTTTTAAACCTTCTTTATGGTCATGGATCAATTTTAGCCATGTATCATTTGTAGTTTCTCTGTCCATGAAGAAACATTCAAATTTTGGGCATTAATGATGAAGTTTCCCCTGCATTTTATTTTTCTCTTAAATTCATTGCATTCAAATGATCTCTCATTACATCCTTGGTTACCTGTGCATGTTTATTGTATTGCAATTTTATGGTTTGTGTTTATTGGCAAAGTAGGTGTTCATCATTCCTTCGGTGCATCACCTTGGTTAGATTAGGTTTATTTTCTTGTATCTTCTCAACCCTGTCTCCTTGGCAAGTTAGATTAGGTTTTTGAGTGAATCCTCTGCAATTTTTTTGTGTGCACCTGAATAGAGGAATAGGAACCGGCCTTCATCCGAAGAGCTTTCCCGATTCGCAAGGTCCCACACTTGGGAAAAGCTCCATGTTATGCAATCACACTGAGAGTCTCAACCCATTGTGTTGCAGACATTCAAGGGTGCTATGATTACGCATCAACACATACCAATTGAGGGAATCCTTGTGAATTTATATGGTGAAAACAAAATTTTATATCTCATTGAGCACCCCAACGACATCGCTTCTTATGAAGTGTTGCACACAGACATTAATATTAGAGAAGGACATGTGGTTGTTTGAAAAGTCAACATGGGCAGGTGGGTCATTGGGTTACTTTATAAATTGTAGCTTTGTTAAAGGAGTAAAGTTATAAAGTGACCCGCGAATCCATTGGGGACCAAATAAAGACTCAAAAGTGGGTATGTGGATCAACGGAGCACTTTGAAGATTTTGGCCTTTTTGTGAAAAGGAGAAAAGTTATAAAATGAGCTATGATTTCGCTAGGGAACAAATAATGTTACATGTTTGAGTCGACATTGAAAATTTAGAATGGGGAGGTGGGTTTCCGGAGGTTTTTGGAACTTTTCAGCAGTTTATGATGAAAAAGGATTTAAAGTATAAAAGTGAAGTGATGACCCCGCTAGAGATCTAGGATTACTAATGGGCTGCCATTAGTAAAATTCAAAAAGTTCCTAGGTGGTTGAATAGCCATTTGAAATACTGGGATCTGAATAGATAAATTGATTCATAATGAAGGAATACTAGGAGGAGGGTTATCAAGACCAGGCCTATTATAAGGTAAAGTATTACCAACTCTTGTCTTTCTTGCAGAATTCAAAGGTAAAGAAACAAACTCAGGAGGAATTCCTCTTACCGATGATCTTGTAGTCACTTTAGGGATGGAACATGCTACAATACTGGTCTAAAATCGGCTTTATGTGAGTCGCAAAAATAGATCTTTAAATATTTATAATAAATTGTTGTCCCGAAAGTAAATTTTATTTTCTCTAAATCTATTCTAGATCTGCTATAGATATTTGTAACTTGCATGTAAATATGATTTGTTTTACCACCAGGCGTGCCAAAAAATGTTTTCTCTTGAAAGTGACCCTGTAGAGAGATGGCTACAGGTGTTCTAAGCTTGCAAAATGGATCTCTCTCTTTCCTATATGCAATGGAAACACCTCAGGTCTATGGGTATACCTATTTTGAGGTGAGTTTTTGGTATCAAGTTCAGTTCCTTATTGATGTACCCTAAACTGATTTTTGGGGGTTTAAGGGTAAAAAGAAGACTGTAAAAGGATTAAAACTGGGGTGATACACCAAATTTGTATGAGGTCTTTGACTGAGTATATGCATAATTGATATGGAAAAGATTTTTGATGCACAAGCCAACATTTTTCTACAGAATATTAAGGGAAAACACTTTGGTGTATTGAGGGAAAGTATCACAACAATATTGCTAAGTTAAGCATGCACATTAATATCACAAAAATTACTAAATTTTCAACAAGGTAAGATGATCAATCAGGGAATTTACATTCACAAGATTAATGGAACATACACAAGAATGCAAATAATTGGAAAGGAAAGAAATACTTTACATTCAAAGGGAAAAAATGGAAAAAATTGCTTCAACACTCATGTATCTAAAAGTCCTCCTTTTGTGCTTTTGCCAAAACACACAATATATAGAAAAATTATTTCCCACCCTTCCTAAAAATAGGTTGGAATTGTACTCGCCCATGTATCCTATTTTTATCCTTCATCTATTAATAAATAAAGGAATAAAAACAAAACATGTAAATACAAAGAGGCATTAACAGCCATTTATTACAACTAAGTCAATTGCAGTCGACTGTTCTATTTTTAAGAAAAGCATGAGTGATAATTTGTTAAAAATAAGTTTTGCTTGATGAGTAAGTCTTCTTCTTTATGCATGCACATTTTGTATTTTTTTTTATATTTCCTTTTGTTGAAGGTATGCAACCTTATCAATTCGTAGTGATAATATTAGCACTTTCTAACCATGGTTGAACCTGGTGAACTCAGGACTTGAATTAAGGTGCAAGAGTATTGCAAACTTAATCATTTTTGGTATTTGCATTGTTGAGCTCCATTCAAGCTAGCAAAGTTCTGCTAAATTTTCCCATGTAACTATTCTTGACTATTCAAGCTTGACTGAAGATTTTTGTAAAGAACTCTATTTATCATTATTTCGAAAAAGAGTTTTCCATGTAGGACAGATTTGAACTGCAAACGGGCCTAGAAGATCTTTTATTTTTCCATTTCTGATAGAGATTGCGCATTTTTAAACATTCAGCCTGCCCTTTTTCTTCTAATTTAGGATTTTGATCGTGCATGGGAATAGTTGTGGATAATTTTTAAAATTTACTCCCCTTTTCAAAATGGGCTCATAATCTTAAATTGACCCGACGCTCTGCTTTTGACTTATTGAATACATGGGTGGAGTCGTGGGAAATTTTATCACTCTTTTCCCTTTATCAAAAAGGGCTCAAAATCTCAAATTGACCTGACGCTCCGCTTTTGACTTATTGAATACGTGGCCTTGTTTGGTCTTCAACGGAGTTGCGGGGGACTTTATCACTTTTTTCCTTTTCGAAAAGGGGCTCAAATTTTCAAATTGACCCGACGATATGCTTTTGACTTTTGATGCTTCAGTGTAGTCATGGGGAATTTTTATAATTTATTCCCTTTCAAAAATCTTAAATGTTTCAAAGGCAAAAAGCTTTCGGACTATTCGCTCCTCTGCTTTGACTTTTTTGAGGTGGGCTTAACATTTGAATTTTTCCCTTGGTATGAGTGGGGCCACGGGCCATTTTACGACTTTACGCCATTTTACTAATAAAGCTCAAAATCTCAAATGGCTCCGACAGTCCACTTTGACTTTTCTTATTGCGGGCTCAACATTTGACTTTTTCCCTTTACCAAAATGCCTCAAAACACAAAAGGGCCCACACCTCCACATCCAATTAGATTTCGTCGGGCCTTTCATTTTCATGTGTCAAGTTGGGGTTTGCATTGATTTTGGTGATCAATTTTGAGCATTGATCTCTGTACCTTTGATTCATGGCTGTTGATCTGATGAATAAAACACTTGAAACCTTAAGTCTTTCACATTTCATTCTTGAGCTTTATTCGGGCTAAAGGAACTCTGCAAAAATTTTCCCTAGATGGCAACCATTGGAGATGATATTTCGAGCTCGGTTTATATGCATCTTTAGTTCTATTGAGCTCGACTTTAGAAATATCTGTTATTTAATAGCCACCATTTTGATCACTTTGAATTATGGGTTGGCTTATACTGCAAGATTTGGTTAATTTGACCACTTGTGTTGCTTTGAGTTTGGATTTTCTTCAAAATATTTGTGTCTTATGAAGCTCTGTGAAGATTCTATGGCCTCCATTATTGAGGTTTATGAGCTGATTCCTTTTATTATCATCATTATTTTGAACAAGATGGTAGCAACTTCATTTTTTTTGTAATCTCCTGACTGTATATTGCTCATTCCGATTGGTAATTTATGTTTTTTGTTCCAAAACTTAGCATTTCATCGACTCTGTAATTGGATGTCTTCATCAAGGCAACACAGCTATCCTTCGGGGATTTGTGTTCTTCTGTTGAAGATAGTCATGAAATTGTAGACTATGTGATATGTTATGTTTTGTAACAACACACATAGTTGCAAATTTCATGTAATCATTATTTAATTCAACAGTAACAATATTTTCTGAAAGAAACTCCCCTAGCTTAGGTATACTTCACCAATGCTATCCATCATAATGAAGTTTCGAGTTGCCCATTTTTGAACAAGTGCAAAAATTGTCAACACTAGTGTAATCTAAGATGAGATCTAAGAGCCCTAAGAAGGAGAGGGAATGATATTAAAATGAGTTTTAATACCTTACCATTGTCATTTGAATACAAATCTAACAGTACAAGGTTACTAAATTATCCTAAAGTGCAAGAAAAATTATTAAAGAAGGTAGTTGGAAAAATGTGTTAAAGAATCAATTTATCTAAGTTGACAAACAATTTGAATAGCACACGGAAGTCCTAATTCATGGATCTTGTGTCAAGAACGATAGGGGTAGTGTTTTGGACCACTGATTTGTGTTAAAGAAGGCTATAAAAAACCTTGAGGCAGAGTATTGGGACAGTTGAAGGAACACAAGTACTTGACTATTTACAGAGGATATTTATAACATGACTAAGGGATTTATGAATGCCTAATGATCCTATGATCATATAATTTCACTTGTACACCGTCAAAAATAGGGAGGAACAAAGGAGTATACATTGGAAGAGATATGTTCAAGTGAATGTTTAAAGAAGAATATTTTATAGACCACAGTGAAGAACTCATAGAGCATTGAGCATGTAAGAGGTTAGCTATAATCATGTTGGACCTCACATATTCTGGATGAGCATCCTTTAGTCTTGAAGACACTATACTGATCTACAAATACATCCATAAGAAGAATACCTTAGTCATTGGTATCAAGATGAATCACTCACTGTAAGAGCTCAATGGGAAAATCATAGGTGAGCTTGGCGATGAATACATTAGTCATTGCAGAAATAGTCGAGCTCAGTATTTTAGGTTAGCTCGTGAGCGGGGAAATATTCGATGGGAAGAAAAACTCATAGGCTTAGACTTTGTCTAGCTTAGAGGAATATGTTTCAATGAAACTAAAGTAACAGATCGAGATTAGAGCTCACTAAAGGACTGTTCATCCTGACACGATAGCATGACAGTGATTTGCAAGGCACATTCAGGTTGTATTATTGAATGCAACTCAAATACCCAAGTTAGAGCTATATTTTGGCTCGAGAGGCTAGCTATATCGAGTATTTTGCATGTAGAATTTGTGAGCTCAGCAAAAGAATGAGCTTGGCTTGTGTTAGGAATGGTGGTCATGGTTTTCAGTGGGGGATAGTCGAGAGAATATTGACTCATGAGGATATCGAACATGTGCACTTTTTTGGAACAACTCACAGGTTCGATGATGGATAGATTGGTGATAATCAAATTAGAAAAAATAGAGGCTTGATGAGCTTGATGGAAGAAATGTCATGGAGATCATTCTTACTAGGGAGGATTAGGTAACCTCCTTAAGCTATGAAAACTTGGAGATGGCGAGGCAGGTTGGGAATTCAATTGGCGGGAGAAAATAATGAGACAAGAGGCTCGACATGTGAGAGACAAGTTGCCCTGAGCCGAGAGTTAAGAATGGTGTTCCATTCAGCCTAACATTTACAATTAGCCAGGGAAAAATGTGTTTGTTGAATGTTTATGTTATTACACCAAATCTACAAGAAATGATCATGCCATGGAAAGAATGGAAAGACTCAATAGTGAAGCCATGGCGGGATGAACTCACCAACATCTAATGCAAGGAATGAGAGAACTTGGATGAGTTCACATTGAGCCAAGTAGGTCAAGACACTCATTGCAGAGGGATAGGACTATGCCCAGTGTAAACAAAGATAGATCGCCATGGAAATGGGCTTGTAGACATGAATCTCGAATGTCTAAATTACTTAGAAGCTAGGTAATAAATAGGTTACTGATCGATGAGTTAGGAATCACAGTACACCAAGAAAAATCAAGACGGGCCTAAGTGTTACAAAGTGGCAAGGAGTTTCTATTAGCAAAGTCTCGAGGTTAGGAATTATGCGATGAAATAGGAGAAGCATGACATATTTTGTGTTCTTCCATTTTCAGACTTGCGGAGCGGTTCACCATACATACTTGTGTACAAAAAAGAAGCAAGAATGCCTATATTAGTTGAGTTACATGCATTGGATATGCTGCATCAAATGGAGTTGCTTGAGAATGAACCATTACATGTTTGTTATGTAGAGTTAATGGAATTACAAGAGCTAAGAGATCAAGCCCATTTGAATATGGAAAAGAATCTACATAAATTAAATGACCCCAAGAATTTTGATAAGAAAGCCAAATTCACATAATCTTCAATGAAGGAGATATTGTGTTAAAGTGGGATGTTGATCGTGCAAATCCAGGAAGACACACAAAGTTTGATACAATCTAAGAGTGGCCCTTACATGATTTAAAACTTCCGCAAAGAACACAATCTTTTCAGCTTTCAAAGTTAAATGGAGAGGAACTTCCCATTCCGTTTGTTGAATGGTATGTTTCTCAAACATTGTTATTGAAAATCTTACAGTGATTGTTAGAGGAGGATTTCCCTTCAATAAGTGTAGTTTTTACACATTGCATTATTTTTCAATTCAACAAGTGCATTCGTGCACGTGATCTAGTTTTCCAGATCCTTTCCCATTTTTATTTTTGTTTTAAGAGGGTTGGACCTTTCAAAAAGGTAGATTTTTGTTACATGTTTTAGACTCCATACCCAATGGACAAGAACAAGGAACTGGTTTACAAGCTAGCAGGAAACTTTCCTCGCATGATCGTTAGAATTGTTGACATTTTTCACGCCCTGTGCCAAAAGGGTCAATACAAAACTTTTAAGTTTCTCAGATTGATGGAGTCAGAGGTTTGACTATGTTTGGGGAAGCCTCAGAAAAACATACAGATTTTAATTTTTTGGTTTTGGACAGTCTTGGAAGTCACGTTTGGATCAAACTCCAAATAGGCTATAGTTACAGAATGCCATGTCTCATAGATGCATTCATTCCATTTGAAACCCTTGTCAAAACTGTGTAAGAGCCACAAACGACCATTACAAAGCCCCGAGGAAGGCAAGAAGGGCAACATGTATCAGACATGAAGTTCTGAAGTTGCAGACAGGGTGTGAAATAAATTTCAGTCATCCAATGAACATCAAAAGGTACATTTGATTTTAATTTATTTCCATACTTAAGTGAATTATTTAAGTGTGTTGAGTTGTAAAAGTTCATTATTATCCATTCAAATGAAGGAAGTACAAATAATAAATATATACATCTCATTACACAAAAATAGTTCATTTGAATATGGAATAAAAATATAGTAAACCCACACAATCCGTGGGATGTAACTTGTATGTACTGTAAATAAAGGATGCATGTACTTAAAGCTATCAGCAAATGGAGAGAGAAGAAACCCATCATTGCCTATTTGGGTCAGATCTCCTATGCTTCTAGCTTTGCTTCATTTTCAGCTGCTTCGTCCTCATCGTAGCTCCTAGCAACAAACACCTATGGACATACAATACATATTGTTAAAGCTTGAGGTTTGGTCTATATCCATGTGTTTATAGTTTCACGTAATGAAACCCTTTAAAGAAAGCACATACAAGGTACATGAAAGAAAGATACATAAAGGAACATCTCATAGTACAATTGATCAGGTTCGAGTACAAAAGGGAATTCATGAGTAGAATATCAGTTTGAGAAACATTACACAAGAGGAAATCAAGAATAAAAGAAAGGCTTCAAGCCTTCACCTGTTTTCTAATTATTTCTCTTATTGTGTAGGTGCAGGTTTTCAAGAAGATTTCAAAATGAATGTCACAATTTCATAATGTAGCACAAGCATACATGCTAGACACATTATCACTTCCCAAAAGTAATAAAGGAAATAAATAGACTAACATATAGCTGAGAAGAATACTATTGCAACTTTCAAATACAAGTGAAGGAAATGATACAAATAAAAGCTTCAAGGAATGGACTGTATTTCCAGCTCAAAGCCACTAAAGGATCATGATTACAAAGGATGTAATTACATTTCCAAAATGAACAAGCAAGCAACATCATTCATGAAGCAAAGTAGGCATTACTTTTAGAAGGACAAGACATAATGGAATGCATTTGCATGATACATCTAGGTATGGCACAACAGATCCTTAATACCACTGTTTTCAAAAGGAGAAGGAAGTATAAGTTTTCATTTTCAAATGTACTCAGAAAGAAGGCAAAATAAACAAAGCCATATAACTTGTAAAAAGTACAGATTTTAGACACAGATCGTTTTTAAGAATGTCTGATAATTCAAAAGTTCTAGGAAAAGAGTGTTTCTTTCTTTAAACATTGAATGTAATGAAACAAGAGAAATGTATCATGAAGTTTCTACAGTTAGAATTATAACAATCAAATGGAAAGAACATGCTATCAATCAAATCAGAAGTTATCATCTTTCATCAAAGTGGCATGTAAGCCATTCAACAGTATAAATTTCAGATTGACATAAGTATAAAAATAGATTTAAGCTCATGATGCCATGAAAACAATCAATTGATCAAGCATAATACTAGAAGAAAGACTTCTGATGCCATAGTAACTTCAAGCCAACAGGTTTGTGAAAATTAATACAGGAGTTATAGCAAATAGTGAAGAAAATCTTCATAGAAACTGAAAGCTATAGAAGTACAAAATACAGAGCTTCAAGTTTCATCAATGGCCGAAGATAAAAAATTTGTTGAGCCTTGCTGGAGCAAATGGAGCTAGAATATGCCAAAACCTTGTTTCAATTTCCAAATATGTGTTTTAATCCAAACATATATTGTTTCAGCATAGTAAACAACATCTAGGTTACAAAGTTAGATGCAAATCATGCATGACAACCATTGGAACAAAATATGAGAAGATTTCAATGGAGAAGATGTTGGTGTGTGTGACTGTCCAGTCATCGTCCACATCACCTAGGTGAGTCATCTCACCTTGCGAGAGTCATAGGTCTTAGGAAGTCAAATGACAAGTGTCAGATTTTGTCATAGAATCTGACATTGTCATTTGCGTCAATGCGTCATAGGAGTTACATTCCTTATTTGGAATTGTAACTCCTCTTCTAGTGGTGTCATATGCGTCAGTCAACATCATATGCGTCAGTGGTGTCATTGAGTTCTTTCCATGTTTAGGCATGGGGGTTACACAGCACCCCTATTTGTACTTCCTATTTTTCGATCTATGAGTATGAGCAGACCCATTCTTCTTACTTGCAATCTTCTTTCCATTGTTTCGAATCTTGCGTATTGCGTTGGCTTGACGTTACCATCGGAGTGCAACTTCGTTGTGGTGCATCGCTTTTCGACATCGGTTCTCGCGAATCCCTCTTTCATGGTATCAGAGCTGGTTTCGGTAAACATGCACTCTTCGTTTCTCAGTTGTTTATTACTTCTGGTTTCTTCTCATTTCCTCGTGTGCAAGTTTTTTTTCGATTATCATTTTGGAATTATTGCTCACCTCGTATTGAGGTTTCAGCAGTTGCAAGTTAAGGTATTTGGTTGGTTTGCTTATCAGCTGAGTTCATATTTGGATATTTCTAGATCTTTGTGGCTGTTGTTTCTGGGTTATTTCTTGCTGGTTGTGTTCAGATTCAGCTGCAGGGTAAAAGAAGAGCTCATTTTTTGGAGTGGACCTGTGATTACTGGTTGGAATCATTGTTTTTTCTTCACCGGTGTATACTCAGACTATTCCGATCTTTTTCCTCATCGCTGTGGTTCCTTGCTGTCTCGAAATTACCTCTGCCTGGTCTCAACGTTTTTTGTGAGCCTGCTGCTCTCACGTTTTTTGCAAAACCTCTCACGTTTTTGCCTGATCTCTCACATTTTTGGGAGTCTACTCACAGTTTTTTTGAACCTTGCTGCATTCCCCAGCTTCAACGTTCAACCTTCTATGACTTCCAGGTGTTTTTAACCTGTTCCAATTTTTTCTATCTTCTGGCTGTTTTTTCAACTGTCCAGGCGTTTTTAACCTGTTCCAGGCATTTTTTCTATCCTCTGGCTGTTTTTTCAACTGTCCAGGCATTTTTGCACTGTCCTCAGTTATTTTTCTCTCCTTTCCTACATTTTCCCAGCTTCTCTGGCCGTTTTTCCCTATCCTCAGGTGTTTTCTTTCAGCTGGCTGCATTTTTGCACGCTGTTCTGGCATTTTTGGACTGTTGAGGCATTTTTTTGGACTGGTAAGGCGTTTTTTCCTTCAGCTGACATTTTTTTTTGCATGTTACTGCGTTTTCTTTACCTGCTGGCGTTTTTCCTATAGCGGAGAGTCACTGCATTATCTATTTTTACCTGCCTTTCATCCCCACGTGGCCTTCTCATCTGCTGCCAGGTAATATCTCTCTAAAAATATGTTTTTTTATTCACTTTTCTTAAAAAAACGTGGTTGCATTCTTTTTATCTTATCACTCTTCTAAAAAACGTGTTGTTTCATTATTTTTAAAAGGTATAAGGTAAAAACATTACATTTTATTGGCATTGTAAGTTTTTTGGCTTGTTTTATTAACCTTCCGTCGAGTGCCGAAGACGAAGGGTGAGGTCCGGGATTGGCAGGTGGCTAATCCCCCCTTGCAATACAAACAAACCCTAACTCAAATTCCGTGCCATTTCCAACGAGCATACATACGACACCTTTTGCATGCGTTTAGGGCACTTTTTTAATCCATTTGCAGGCTTATTGGCTTTTTCCTCATCAGTTGCGGGAATTGGTTTTTGCTATAACTTTTGACTCGTTGCTCAGTTTTGAGCACTTCTTTAGTCAAAGTTGCATGTTTTTTCACACTCTAGATGATGGGATCATTAGTTTTGTAAACGCACTAATTTTATAAAGTGCCGCATTCTGGGGGGTGTCTTTGTATTGCTTAATTCAGCTCATTTTTTCTTGAGCTTTGTTCTATTCCTTTTTTTGTGGACTTGTGAGCGTGTCCGCCACAGTCTTACGACAAAGGGATTCTTTCGTGTGACGTGAGATGCTATTTCTCACAAATCTCTTTCTTTCCCCTCTTGTTTCTCTCTTTCTGTGCTTGCTTGCAGTGTCGATCTGTTGCGCCCTACGAACCTTGATTGTTGTCTCCACCATTGCGCGTTATTACGCTAATTGCAAGGTGAGTGAAAAACTGGTTCTCGGAACACAGTCACATCTGGTTGTAATCAACGCACTGAATTATAAAGTGCCAAACTCGGGGGGGTGTAATTTTGTTCTGGGGTGGTTGTTTCCTTTCTCTCTCTTCCTTCTGCATTCCTTGGTTCTATCTCTTCATTATGGATATCTCTAAAGTACCAGTACTCACACCTTTTAATTTCTTTGAATGGAAATCTAAAATTATATTGGTTTTGCGAAGTAAAGGGTTATACCGAGTTACCATGGGGTTAGAGACCGAACCTACTGATGAACCTGAAAAATCTAAATGGTTCAACCATTGTGATGAAGCCTTAGGTCTTATCTGTATGTCCATCTCTCCCGACTTGCTCTTCCACATCGAAACTTCCTCAACACCCGATCAAGCATGGAAAATGCTCGATGATATGTTTGGGAAGCAAGATGACATGAGAGCGCATGAGTTGGAGAATGAACTACTAGGGTTAAATCCTAGTGACTTTGAAAACCTACAGGCCTTCTTCTCAAAGTTTTTCCACACTAGATTGCTTCTAAAGGAATGTAAAGTGGAGAAGAAAGATTTCTCAATTGATCTTGTCGATTCTTTCTAAGTTAGGTCCTGAATACTCTATCTTTGTTTCAACTTTCCATGCCACGAAAGCTACCTTGGGCGAGTACTTGGACTATGCCCTCCTTTGACAGTTTTTCATCCCAACTCATTCCAGAACCAGACAAACTCATTCAAATGGGGACTCTAAAATCCAAGTCACATGCTCTTGTGGCAAGTAAGGGTGAGGAAAAGAAAAATGAAAAGAAGAAAGAGAAAAAAGGACCAACCTAAGAAGGAAACCAATACCAACCAAACCCAAGTTAAGCCTAACACGAACACTTTCTACTTCTGAGCCTAAAGCAAAGAAGGAAAAGTATAAATTCCTATTGCAAGGATTCTGGCCATGAAGAGCATCAATGTATGAGAAAATAAATTGATCACTTAACTCATTTACTTGAGAAGAATAAAATAAGTGTTCCTAAGTCTGTCAAATAGAATTCTCTGAAGGTCGAGTCTTCCAAAGCAAAGAAGTCTAAATCTAAAAGAATAAAGGAAAGGCCCTTGTAGCTAGATTTGTTCCTTCTTCAACGTGCATTATTGATTTCGATGCCTCACACCACATGGCCTCTTCACATGATTATTTCTCTAACATTGAACCATGTGGCATGTCCCAAATCACGTTGGGTGATGACACTCATGTGTCAGTTTCCGGTAGTGGATCGGTAGAGATAGAAGGTGGAACATTTAACCAAGTGTTGAGTGTTCCCAATCTCTCTACCAATCTCCTATCAGTTTACCAAATCACCCACCTTGGTGAAGGAATGCGAGTGGAATTTGGTCCTAACTCGGTGATCATTCATGAGCTTAACTCTGACTGACACTACAGTGGCTGAGGGAAAGGTGGATCACCATTCACGATTGTATACCTTTTCCCACTTCTACTTCTGATTCAACGCCCACTGCCTTGCTCACTCATGCAAATGAGGTTAGCAAGCTATGGCATGAGTGTTTTGGGCATCTAAATTATCGTTACCTTGAACAATTGAGCCAAAATGAAATGGTCAATGGGTTACCCTGCAGTTAAGTTTTCTAAGGGTCTTTGTGAGGGTTGTACCCTTGGAAAGCACCCTAAAAAAAGTTTTGACAAAGGAAAATCTTGGAGAGCTACTCGTCCCTTGGATCTTGTTCATAGTGATGTTTCTGGCCCCTTTCCATCTCCTTCTTTTACTAGAGCTCTATATATACTAACCTTCATTGATGATTTTTCGTGTTATACTTGGGTATATTTTCTTAAGCTTAAGTCTAAAGTCTTTGAGCATTTTCAAAACTTTAAGGCTCTTACTGAGAAACAAGGGAAATGGTCTATCAAGGTTCTTCGAACCAACAATGGAGGCGAGTATGTGAGCAACAATAGGTTTGAGGATTTCTATACTTCTGAAGGTATTTCTTTACAGCATACAGTTGCTTACAACCCTTCGCAAAATGGAGTTGCAGAAAGAAAGAACCAAACTTAAAGGAGATGGCCACTTGTATGGTTCACTCGAAGTCCCTTCCTCCGCAGTATTGGGCTGAAGTAGTGAATTGTGCTTGTTACATTCAGAACCGTGTTCCACACAAGGCAGTAAGAGGGATGACACCCTTTGAAGCCTAGTTTGGACACAAGCCTGATGTCGAGCACTTTTGAGTCTTTGGATCCAAGGCTATGGCTTGGATTCCCAAAAAGAAATACAAGGCATTGGATCCACAATCCAAACCTTGTATCTTTGTCAGGTATCCTGATGGTGTGAAGGGATATAGATTGTTGAACCCTACTACCCATGAGATTTATATTGAGAGAAGTGTGAAGTTTGATGAGTCATCCTTGACTTCAACTTCCACTGGTTGAGGTCCTTTTGCCCACTGATTCAGATTCTGACTCTTCAGATGATGATGTTGTTGAGTGAGTTCCTCCTCTCCCTGCTCCTCCCGATCCTCACCCTCATGCTTTGAGTCTTCTGATTCTGACAGTAGTGATGATGAGGACTATGTCCCTTCTCACTCAAGTGAAGAATCTTCTGACTCTGAGCCTGATCCATCCGGGACCTCTTTGGGCTAGGAAAACTTTACAGAGTGCTGGAGATTTAGTTGGAGATCCTTTGGATGAGAGATGTACTCACTTTCAAACGTTCATTGGACCCCACTCCTTCTTCGCCTCCTCTTCTGATCCCTCATCTTTCCAGGAAGCTTATGGGATTCCTGAGTGGGATTCTTTATGGATGAGGAGTATTCCTCACTCATAAAGAATGATACTTGGGATCTCACCCCTCTTCTGAAAGGAAGAAATATTGTTTGGTGTAGGTGGATATATCAGAAAAAGTATGGAGCGATGGAGATGTCGAGAAGTATAAAGCGTGACTTGTAGCTAAGGGTTTCTCCCAAGTAGCTGGGGTTGATTACTCAAAAACCTTTTCTCTGGTTTGAAAAGATGAATTCCATTCAACTGACCCTTGCCATCGCTTCACTAATAGATGGGAAGTCCACCAGATGGACGTTAAGAGTGCCTTCCTTCATGGGGACCTAGAGGAAGAGATCTATATGGAACAACCTCCGGGTTATGTCCATGATCCATCCCTTGTTTGCAAGTTAAAGAAGTCTCTCTATGGCCTTAAACAAGCCCCTCAGGCTTGGTATGCCAAGATGGACTCCTTTTTACTTGCATCAGGGTTCACTCGGTGTCACTCTGACCCAAATGTGTATATTCTGTGACAGGATGACTCCATGCTCATTCTTGTTCTCTATGTTGATGACTTGTTGATCACGGGTAGCTCTTCCTCTATCATTGATTCTGTGAAGATTTCCTTGGCCAACAAGTTCTCCATGTTTGACTTAGGATCACTTCATTACTTTCTTGGGATCCAGATTTCACAATCTGACTCAGGAATTGTGATTCGCAGCCTAAGTACTCTCTTGATTTTCTTGCTCGGTTTCACATGTCTGATTATAAGTCCTCATCCTACTCCTTTCCTTTCTGGGGTTAAGTTGGTTTTGATTGCTCTTCCCCCTTGGTTGATGGTACCCTTTATCGATAGTTGGTGGGGAGCTTGATCTACCTTACTCACACTCGGCCAGATCTATCATATGTATGTTGGGATCATGTCCAGATTTATGTAGGAGCCTCATGAGCTGCATTAAAAGCCCCAAAGTGGATCCTTCACTATGTTCGTGGCACTCACACAAATGGTATTCACTACTTAGGAGGGACTGAGATTGATTTGGTTGGATTTACAGACTCAGATTGGGCCGGTGATCTAGATCATCGGAAGTCTACCTCAGGCTACAGTTTCACTCTTGGTTAGGTCCTATTCAGTTGGTCCAGCAAGAAACAAAATGCCATTGCCATATCATCGACAAAGGAAGAGTATACAGAGGAGCAGTTAACGCTGCCACAAGAAGCTGTTTGGTTACAGGGTATCTTGACAGAGTTTGGCATTCACTTTCGGATGGCCTACCATTATCTACTGTGACAACATGAGACTATCTCAATTTGTAGAAATCCAGTTCAGCATCAGTGGATGAAGCACATTGAGATTCACATGCACTTCATATGGGGAATTGATACATGAAAACATCATCGACATATAATATGTTCAGACTTCTGATCAGGTTGCAGACATTTTCACCAAGCCCTTCACTGAGGTGAAGCCATTTCTTCACTTGCGGTCTCTTATTGGGGTGAGGTCTGCTGCAGCCGCCCATCTTCTTGGGCTATATTTCTAGTCCTTCTTCTCCATCTTCTTCTTTTCCAGAAATATGTTGTTTTACATGGGCACCTTATTAGGACTTTAGTTTCCTGGCCCCATTGACACATATTTCTTAGTTGTTTAGGGGAGTATTTTTTCTATTCTGACTTGCCATGACCTCTACCTCAGCTTCGATGAAGGGGGGTTGTTGGTGTGTGTGACTGATCTAGTCATCATCCACATCACCTAGGTGAGTCATCTCGACTTGCGAGAGTCATAGGTCTTAGGAAGTCAAATGACAAGTGTCAGATTTTTTCATAGAATTTGTCATTGTCATTTGCGTCAATGCGTCATAGGAGTTACATTCCTTATTTGGAATTGTAACTCCTCTAGACTATGGCATTCATATGCATCAGTCAACGTCATATGCATCAGTGGCGTACATTGATTTCTTTCCATGTTTAGGCATGGGGGTTACACAACACCCCTATTTGTACTTCCTTTTTTTGATCTATGAGTATGAGCAGACCCATGTCTTCTTACAAACAATCTTCTTTCCATTGTTTCGAATCTTGAAATATATGTGCATTGGCTTGATTGATTACCATCGGAGTGCAACTTTGTTGTGGTGCATCACTTTTTGACAAGGTTCTTGAATCCCTCTTTCGCTCCCAACTTCTGTCAGAATGGGAGAATGGGAGATTTAGATTAGAGTTGTTGAATTGTTTGATAAAATGGTTCAGTGAGGTGTGGTCTTGTGAACTATTAGATGAATGAAAAATATGGAAAAAAAAATGGTTTTTCTGAAAAGTCCTTCGAAGCTTTAAAAAAAATGCATTTGGCAACCATCAAACCCATGTCAAATTGGGAGCTTTAGAAGTGTGGAAGAATTCAATTGGCATGCAAATTACTTGAATAAATGCTTGAAAGAAATGTAGCCTCATGGACTATATTGATAATTGAATATGCATAACATGGGTTTGTTGAAAAGGCCTTGGCGCCTTTCTGAAAATACAATTGGCAAATGTAAAGACAGACCCTACAAAGAATAATATTAAATGCCAATATGCAATTTAATATTCCACGCCGCCAATATGCAATGCCACTGAATCATTCCTTTTCTTCTCTTGGTCCCCGGAAGAAAAGACGAGGGCTCTGATTGCTCGATTGATGGATATCAAAAGAGCAATCAGTTCCGAGAAGAACTTGAGTCCACATTAGTCTTCTCCCCACCTACGAAGAATAATATTAATCCGTTAAAATTTTCAGAGATCAAACTTCAGGTCAAACGAGGTGCCAATATCTTGAGAACCAACAAAGCGCAAAGATTGGAAAACTATCTTTGATAAAATCGAAACTTTTCAGAGAGATATCATTCATTGAGAAAGCAGCATTATGCTGAATTCAAATAGATTAACAATGGCAGTCATGCAAAAAAATTCAAGGACATGCCAAGAGAGCAAACTCGAATAAGAGAATGATCTCTATTCAAGACTTTTACCGCACGGATCAAGTTTGATTTAATTTCCCTCGTTTAGATAACTAAACATAGATAATCTTACTAGGATATGAGGATTCCAAATTTGTAGGGGGCGATAGTGAATGGACGATTTGTTAAATCAGAAATTATCAATTAATGCAAGGTAGATGCCCTGAAAACCAACAACTAAGAACACATCGTGCAGAAGATCAAAGACTCATAATCTGGTTCGCAAATCAATACAGTTAAAGCTCAAAGTTATTATCACCGATCACATTAAAAGCCAAATCAAATCCCTAATCAAATATCAAGATCAATGGTTGGTACTGAAGCTATTCAAGAGATCAATGACGAGCATCAGTTTTTTATTTATCAATGCGTACTCAGGTTTACAACTAACTCGACCTGAGTAAGACACCACCGGCAATCGATTGAAGGGTCAGACCATCGTGAAGGGGGCCAAGCCAATTATATTTTAAATCATTGCTTTGACATTTTAAGGTCTGTGATTTATGTGTGGTCAAATATGCAAATGGGTCTAAATCATCAAACTATAGTCCAAGCTCCAAATGAATCAAAAGCTTGACCAAAGTTGATGTGTTATGTAATGATCACCGAAAAGGTGAAAGCTTTAAAACATTTATCCAATATGCAAAGGCCAAATTATGCACATACATATATTATCAAAAGGTGATGCTGAGTATAGTTGCATGTAAGAACCATGTAAAATGAGTGCATCCCTTATATGTTTTCTAAGTCCACCAAAGATGTGCCAAACCATGGCGGACAAAGGTGGTCCCCACTAGTGGGAAGGTTAGAGATAATTTGCAGTATGTTCTACCCTTATGATGCATTAGAAGATAGAGAAAGAATCAACATTAGAACAAATGGTGCACAATGGACAAGATGATCTCCACAGGATGGATGTTTATTTTGCAAAATATTGAAATTATTGTAATTTATTTTATCTCACAACACACAGAGTTGATTTTTTGCATGCCTTCACAAGAGGACAAATCTCATCAAGAAGAAAGACTATTTTGCATGCACTAAGATGTGAGACTTCCTCTATCAAGAAAGATTAATTATTAGAAAATTATTCACTCATACTTCTCTTAAAAATAGAACAATCAATTTCAGTTTGACTGTATGTAATCAAAGGCTATTAATGCCTATTTGTAATTACACATTCTATTTTATCCCTTTATCTATTATTAAATAAAGGATAAAAATAGATATGCATGGGCGAGTACAAGCGTTAAGGATATTTTTAGGAAGGGGTTGAAATTTATTTTGTTATATATTGTGTGCCTTTGCAAAGCACAGGAGGAGGACGTTTTTGGATATAGGAGTACCGAAGCAATTTTTGCCAGTTTTTCCTTCTGAGCGTGAAGCATTTTCTTCCTTTCCAATCATTTGCAGTCTTGTGTATGTTTCTATTAGTCTTTTGAATGCAAAATGCCTGATTAAGCATCTCACCCTAGCTACAAAATTTTGGTGATTTCTGCATGATTTTAATGTGCATGTTTAGCTTAGCAGTATTGTTGTGATACTTTCCCTCCATACCTCGAAGTGTTTTTCTCTTAACATTTTGGATAAAATTGTATGTTCGTGCACCAAGAATCCTTTCACATATCAATTGTGCATATACTCAGTCAAAGCCCTTATACAATTTTGGTTTATCACCTGAGTCTTAATTATTTTATAGTCATCGTCTACCTTTAAACCCCAGAAATACGTTTAGGATACATCAACAAGGAACCTGCCTTGATACCATAGACTCACCTCAAAATAGGTATACCCATAGACTTGAGGTGTTTCCATTGATATCTATGAAAGAGAGAGATCAATTTTTGCAAGCTTAGAAGAACCTGATAACCATCTCTCTAAAGGGTGTAACTTTTGAGAGATAACAATGCATTCCTTCATTCTAGAACTTCTCTGGGGTAGTTTCTCATACCTTAGAAGGTACCATTCTCTAGGAATTCATTGTTAGTCACTTTGTTGAAGAACTATCTTGTGATTCATTTTATGGGATTGAGGATGGAAAATAAGGGAATGTGGCTAAATTTGGTACGCATTAAATGGCAAAAATAGATGTTTGGCCATGCGCACTCCATTGATCACACATCAACATTGAGTGAAACAAAATTAAGTGCATGAAGGTCTTGACCACCAGAAGTATAATGGGGAATTGCTCGAATAACGAGCCTCACACATTCAATGATTCTCAGGACTTGAACCGAATTTCGGTGAGCCAATTCTAATAATCAAGGTGAAAATCACTTCATGATGAACATGTATAGAAAGATTAGGTCCCGAAATATTTTGGAAAACTAATTGCATGTCAAGGAAGAAATTCAATCTGGTCCTAAAGGATGGACTGAGACCTAAGTATTTAGCTAGTTATCTAAAGTTACAGTAGAGCCTTGGTAGCCCAATCTGGTATTTCGTAACCTCATAAATCTAGGTAAATCTCTTATTCCCAGAATGGATGTAATTGGTGGATCACATTCCACCACACATCCCTTATTTGTAGGTTCTTGTCAGTCCTTGTACTAATATACCTATCCAACCATCTCAACCTCTTCACATTTTGAGGATTCCTACCTGTTGGTGCTCAAATTTGTCTCGCCCCGTTTGTCATTAAAATCCCTCAGTTTGTGATCTATGTCACATTTTTTTATCTCCTTGTGTTGGTTTTGAAAAGACTTTGTTCCTCCATTTGGTTTCCATGATTAGTCCCTTCCTTGGTCGAAGATCATTTAAAGATCCATATTTTTAGTTTTTTGTTTCTCCGTTCATCTGGAGGTGTACTGTAAATTGGGCATAAAACTCAGGTTGTTCCTCTCTTTCATTTTTCGTAATTTGTCGGGTTAATTTACCCCTGTCCACTTTTTGTCCCAAATATCCAAAGAAACATGAATGGATGTAGCTTGGAGGATCTAGAAATGTTTGAACCTTATAACATTTCCAAATTCTCTGTTCTTGAAGAAAATTTCATCTCATGGGCTCAAATGGTGGTTATCCTTGCATTTTTACGATTTGACAGGTGTGTTTTTCCTGTCAAATTTACATCTCTACATCAGTGGAAACAGTGGAAATGTGGTCCCTTTTTGGTTGGATGTGGCTCGATGGGGCACTCTAAATTTTTCTTGGCTCGTTCAACCAAAAACTTTTCCACGTGGAGGAACGACGCTCATTTGAAAGAATCACCTTTTGGTTTGACCTTGGAGTTGCAAACGTGAAAGGGAACACGTGGAGGATTCATGCTACTTTTCCTAAGACTTAGAACATTTTAAAATTTCATGTAGCTTGGTACAATTTTAGTAGGCAGTGGACACGTGGTGGGCTGGCGCTCATTTGACGGAACTCTACCTCAGGGTCCCACCTTTGCAATTGTCGACAGAGGGAAAGTGGAGGCTTCCATCTGGCTCCTCTCTATACTTAATCCTTTTAAAAGAAATTTTCTAAGGCCTGGGACATGTGGTGGGACGCTTACACTCATTCAGAAGTCAATCGCTCTTGGGGACCAGTTTGAAGTTGCACCATAAAGACACGTGGAGGTTTCCACTGGGCCTTCCTTTATTTAGAATTTTCAAGCAAGTTCCTAAAAGTCCTAAGACACGTGGAGGACCATGACGCTCATGTTTAGGGATCTGCCCACTTAGTTTTATTTTGAAGAAGCACCAGGAGGACACTTGGAGGCTTCCGCTGCTCACTTGGCCTTTTTGCTTGGACTTTTCAATGACTGAAAGGAGACTGTCTCAGACCCTAGACACATGGCGCCATCCACTCGTTCAACCTTCAACTTTTAACAGGCTCTACCAGGACTGAGACACGTGTTGAGCCCGGCACTTTTTGGGGTTCTCTACTTTTGGGGACCATCTCAAGATGTGCCATTGAGATGCGTGGTAGTTTGAAAAGTTAAAAGGTGTAGGGAAGCATGCCATCAGAGGACCTTCAACTTGGATTTTTTTCCCTCTTATTGTCAAAAGCGCTCATTAAAGTCATCAAAATGACCCTCAAGCCCGATAGAGAATAGTCAAAATTTTGAAAGGATTCTTTGGAAGTGGGGAGGCGGAAATTTGGAAAATTTTCGCCTCTTTTCTGTCAAAAAGGGTTAAAATAACAAAAATGGAGTCCTAATGTAGAAAATCAGAGTTACATGTTAGGTCCCACATCAAAGTTCAAAAACGTGGGCCTGCGGGGAAAATTTGGAAATTTTTCCTTTTCCCAAAAAAGGTTAAAAGTAGCAAAAGGAAGCCACGGTTCCGTTGGGACCAACATTGGGACACGTGTCAAGCCCATTTTTTAAAGGTGGAGGTGTGGAGTAAAAAGTGAAAAATTGTACATTTTTTCCAAAAAGGTTGTAAAAGGTAAAAAGGAACCCCTGAAGCCCATCTTAACTCAGGATCTCCCACATGGATGGTCCTATAATTCAAAAGGGAAATCTGACGAAAACTATGCATATGTATCTGATTTTCTGCCAAAGCTCCTGGGGATGCAAATTTTTATGGTTTTCCAATGATTTACCTTGGTGTCTCCTACACGCTCAAATTTGAAAGAGGAGAATTAATTTGATATCTTGATTTGGTGGGAAGATATGCTGAAAATGTCTTTTACCATTAAGATGTGATCTGAATATTGGATCGATTCCTGATTTTCAATGGCATAGTTCCTTCCTTGGCATTACAGAAACCAATTGGCTTCTTGATCCAAGGTGGGAAAAATTTGAAAACCTTTTTACTGATTAAGATGTGCACTGACTATCGGATCTCAATCTAATTTTCCAATCTTTGTAGTTCCTTGGCATTCAGAGAAACTAGATTGGAAGATTATAAGGAGGAAGTAGTTGTAGTGTGCTATGAGATGAAAAGTGATTTACCAAATGAAAAGAATTGAATGTTGGAAATATTCGGAGATATTTTCCCTCTGAGTACCTGACAATTTTTTTGCAAATCTGATTCTAGGAATCACATGATCAAAATTGTAACAAGCAATGGTGCATTTGAATTTTATAGTTTTGGGGGAAAAACTCTATTGTAAGATTAAATGTTATAAATTGCATGAATTTTTCATGCAAATGGTTGGAGTGTTAGAGGTTCAGGATTAATTCCTAAGAGAAAAGTTTGACAAATCCCATCTTTATGAGAAACCTTCTGAGGAACTTGTTTATTTCTTTTGTGTTAAATTTGATCATGTCAAGGTGGTTGCAAGTGTACAACCATTGAAAAGTTCTGAGATTGTTCTAGAAACTTTCCCTTGCTGATGAATTTAATCAAATTTGAGTTAATCTATGTTGATTTACCTCGGGAAAAAAATTGTGTCTACTTCATTTTTGAATGTCTACAAATAGTTTTTCTTGTTCCCATTGCAATATTACATTGAAATATTTGTGAATCACACAAGATCTTATCCTTGTGATATTTTGGTGGCATTTTCAATTTCATTTATCAGAGGAGCTTTCATTTGATATTGAAATAAAAAAAATTAAAATCACTTTACTCCTAGCATGATGATAAGATTGTTTGTTAGCCTTTGAGGGTATCTTAGGCGTGATAAAACAAAGGTTGAAAATGTTCAATTAAGTTTTCAATTTGAGACTTCATCTTGGATTATTAAAGTTTGTGTGAAAACGTGTTGATTTGGGCCTCCATTGAAGCACACCTTTTGGTTAAAGGAACATATTAGCTATTCTAAAGCATTATGTTGATCAAGCCTTCCATTTTTGTAAAAGATCTCAAAGATCTAGAAAAAAAAGTTCATTCTGCCTCACCTCCCACCAAAATTTATTTGAAAACAACCAATCCTATCCATACTACCCCTATTTGTCATGTGTGTGTATAAATGCATAATTTATATTACCAAAACATGTAAAAGAAATCAGGTTTTCATTGTCTTTAGTAGCCTAAACCTTGCTTAGAAAACATCTCCATTATCTAGGGTGATAACTCGTGAGAGTTAGATTTTTGTTGTATTGATCATATTTTCTTCAAGGTCTTCTTAATAACTTTGCAAAGAAGGATATCTCCATCTCCTCCACAAACAACAGGCTACAAAAGGGTCCTCTCACCCTGGTTGAAAGGAACAACCATAAAGTAGTGAGCAGAGATCAAATCCTCTTAAGGGTGTTATCCATTTCTCCACATCTAAGTGACAAAGATCAAGTTTTATTTCTTCTCTAGCTACAAAATGACACACAACATGCTTTGATTATCTCTAAGCTTTCTATCAAATCTTTGATTTTGCTCACCTTCTGAGGGAGAATCAATTTGGGTACCAACACCGTTCTGGCATCATTTCCAGGGACACTGTGATTGCAGTTCATATTCAGACCCTGGTAAACATTTCTTACGTGCTCTAAGTGCTAGTACATTGTTTCAACATCATCCTGTCTTTAGGCCTGTAAGAAGTGTTCAAAGTTATAAGTGTTGTGTGTAATATTTATAGTTTCTATAGTTTTTGCACTAAGTTTCATTGATAAATAGGGGTAAAGGAAGGTCAAATCATTTCCATTTCCAGTTTCTAGTGTTGACAAACATTTGATAGATCATATTTTTAGTGCATTTACACAACTAAGGTGGAAGTCCTTAGTGGCGACTCCGTGTTAATCTAATTTTTTGATAAATACTAATGTCTTAACCTCTGTCAAATGAGATTTGTTGCTAATATTTGCAAAGCTGGAAGGAAGAAGATATTTATTTAGTAAGGATACTACTAGGAAATTATTTCTAGAGCTAGGAAAAACAAAGTCAGAAGGAAGAAGATCCTGGAGAGTTGTTGGAGATCAGCAATCAAGAAGAGAGATCTCCAATGATGAAAGTGATCAGCTTATCATTGAAGATTTCCATTCAAGTGCTTCTGAATCAGGTAGTCTTTTTATGGAATTGAATTCTCCATCTGGAGAGGGGCCTTCATTTGAATTTGAAAATTTTTCTTCTGATTTTACCCCTGTGTTTTCCAAAGTTGATAGGATTTTCCAAGAAACAAAGCCTTTAGGGGATATCCGTTTTGAAAGTTATACTCCTGTGTTTCAAAGATCCCATGTCCCTTATTAGTTTTATTCTCCTCCAAGGTCACCTCCTCAAAACAACATGGCCCATCCCCCACCCAAACCTCCTTTTGTTGTAAATACCTTTGGTCCTATAAATTTTAGATGGATGGCCGATTATCCAAAAGTAGTTCCCTAAGATGTAAGAAATAGACTACCAAAGTTCCAAGGAAATAATGTTATAACTGGTGATCAAAACTTAAAGCTTTTTATTAAAATGATGGAAGACTTTGAGATTGAATTTGGAGATGTATATATCAAATTGTTTATCCATACTTTGGAAGAAGATGCAAGGGACTGGTATAAATATTTGCAAGATAATTCCATTGATTCTTGGACAGAAATGAATAATGCATTTAGACTATGGTATGGTGACAAAACGGACCCTAGGTTTCTTTCGTCAAAATTTAAAAATATTAAAAAGAATCCTAATGAATTAGTGCATGACTTCAACACTAGATTTAATAAGACATTGAGGAAATTGCATGTAAGTTTATCTCGAAAGTGCACCCTGTAGAGAGATGGTTGTAGGTTTTCTAAGCTTGCAAATTTTGATCTCTCTCTTTCATAGATACAATGGAAACACCTCAGGTCTGTGGGTATACCTATTTTGAGGTGAGTCTCCGATATCAAGGTTGGTTCCTTTTTGATGTATCCTAAACTGATTCTGGGGTTTTAGGGGTAAAAGATGACTGTAAAATAATTAAAACTAAGGTGATACACCGAATTTGTATGAGAGCTTTGACTGAGTATATGCACAATTGATATGTGAAGGATTTTTGATGCACGAACCAACAGTTCTTCTACAGAATTTAAGGGCAAACACTTGGAGGTATTGAGGGAAATTATCACAACAATACTGATAAGTTAACATGCACATTAAAATTATGCAGAAAATACTAAATTTGTACAGGGTAAGATGATTAATCAGGGAATTTACATTCACAAGACTAATAGAAACATACACAAGACTACAAATAATTGGAAGGTAAGAAATTCTTCACACTCAGAAGGAAAAACTGGCAAAAATTGCTTCAGTACTCCTATATCCAAAAAGTCCTCCAGAGTTTTTCTCCTTGTGCTTTGCAAAGGCACACAATATATAGCAAAAATAATTTTCCCCCCTTTCCTAAAAATAGCCTAAGGCTTGTACTCACCCATGCATCTTATTTTTATCCTTTACTTAATAATAGATAAAGGAATAAAAATAGAACATGCAATTACAAATAGGCATTTAATAGCCTTGATTACAATTGGTCAACTGAAGTTGACTGATCTATTTTTAAGAAAGCAAGAGTAAATAATTTGCTAAAAATAAGCTTGCTTGCAAGGCAAGTCTTTCCTATTTTAGACATGCCACTTTGTCTTCTTGTTTTATCTATCTTCTTGTGGAGCATGCAAAAATTTAACTCTCTGTTCGTGGGTAAAAGAAATAATCATAATACCCACAAAACACCCACTGTGGGGACCACTTTGCACTTCACCATAGATTGGCCATCTTTTGATTATTTGAAACATACATTATAATTCGAGTTTTCTGAAAATCAAAACTTGAAATGATAGCTTGGATGGCACGTGGATTCTTTTTCCTTTGCTTTTATGGGCATGAGGGAAAAATTTCAAAAAATTTAAGTCCTTTGCGGACTTTCAAACCTTTTTGAAGTTTTGTCCCTTTTACGGAATTTCAGGCCTTTTGTGACTTTTAAGTCCTTTGCGGACTTTCGGGCCTGCAGGCTTATTTTGGAAATTTTAACTTTTGCGAAAAGGTCTCAAAATGTAGAGAGGGCCCGCCGCTCCATAGTTTCTTTGACTTCTGTTTGTTGTTGACTTTTGACCTACAGGGTGTTAGGCTTACGGGATATTCTTAGAAATTTTAACCTTTTTGCAAAAGGTTTCAAACTTAAAATACCTTTGGCCTCCACTTTTACGCTTCTACTGTAATGATGACACATGTCCTTATCAGGCCTGTGGATGAAAGTTTTACAATTTGAAATTTTTGGAAATTTGACTAAGTTCGACTGCCATTTTGATTGGACTCTTTTGCATCGATTTTTATGACTCGTTTGTGATCGTCAATCTCTGTACTTGTTGATTTTTTATCGTCGATCTCCAAAGTATGACTTTAGGGTTTTTGACATGTATTAAATGTATTTTTAAGGGCTCAAACCATGGTTTGCATTGAAAGTGTAGATCGATCCTCAACCTTTGATCTTTGTACTTGTTGAATTCTGATCGTCGATGACTTGACCGTGGTTGAGTTCTGTTAACTCATCTCTCGAGTGTGCATGGTAAAGGTCAATTTGGCCCTAACTTGATCATTCCATTTGGATTTTCATTGAAAATTGCAGGTGAAGCCTTTGGAAAAATTTTATCTCGATGTCTTTGTTGAAGCTTCTGAAACTTGATTCAGATCATTTTTTTTGGCCTTCGAGCATCTGTATCTTTCTTTAGAATTTTTTGAAAAATCTTTTGGGAGATTCCACCATTGTTAGATTTCGAGCTCTGCTATTGATATCTTCATGAGATCTAGTTAATCTGAGCTTTCTGAGTGGAATGGTTGTGAACATTTGCCACCATTATTTCCCTCTGAAACGTGGTTTTGTGTTGTTCCTTTTGATGGCTGCCATTGTTAGATTTCGAGCTCTGCTACTTAGGCTTTATGTCTCTTGCATGTACTTCTGTGGTTTGTTACTATGTCTAGGCTTGATTCATTATTTGAGCAAGATAGTCCTCTGCCTTCTTCAGAACTATGTGAGCTTCTGGGTTTTTGAGATCTTTACCTTTTCCTTGGCTGCCATTGGAGCTTTGTTATGATCATTTTGTTAGAAACTTTGATGGAAGTTATTGTCTTCCTTAGTTCAGGCCCTCTGCAACTTTGAACTGTGAATGCTGAAAAGGGTGAGTTTCTTTATCTTTGAACATGAAAACTATTTCATTTTCACTGAGTTCTCTTTCCTACTCTGATTCTTTGCTACCCATGAGTGGGTCTTGTTTATTTTCTATGATCTATGCTTCTGAGTTCCATTTTCTTTGGCCAATTTCTGTATAACCTTCCAATGTTGTGTTGAAACACCACCCTTTTTTTAAAAAGAGTTTGAACTTTGGATCTTTTCTGAATGGATGTAGCTTCCATTTACACTTTCTCCTTCAAAACTGAGTAGTGGTATATACAAAGTACTTTGTATTTGATATTCCAGTATTGATTTTCTTCACCGTAGAGTTCTTCTTCCATTCACTTTTGATTTCTCTGACTAGAACTTGCTCATTTTGGAATGAGGAAAACATATGAGTAATTCTTCTTGGTCAATGATTCAGAGTTATATGCCTCATAAATGCTTTTCATTCAATCATCTTTGAAGATTTCCACATTGCATCCTGATAATATTTGTTGAAGTTTTTGAATCTAGGGTTGACATCTCAAGCTTGATCCATGGCTGAGTTTTCAAATAATCTACTCTGTGCTACTTAGATCTGCTTATTGACCTCATGTGAGTTTTCTTAAAATGAGTCTCTCTTCTTTCCTGACTGTGTATTGACCAGTCTAAGCTTTGCAAGGTTGAATGATGTTGATAAAATCTGTAACTGAAATGGGTTGCTTGAAAACTCTGCATTTTATATATCCCTTTCTTTAGTTCACTTTTTGAAATGCCTACTTGTAACCTGTAGTTGCATTTATACTCTTTGATTCTGAAGTTGAAGATTACTATGATTGAATATTGAACTGAAAATGCCAACTGCAATAGAAATACACTTATGATATTTTGCAATTAAGATGCCTTTGTACCCTGCAAGTGGTTTTCTGGAAATTACAAGAAATTCTTCTTCTATTTTTGATACCATTCTCAGGCATAAGCCTTGATTCAGATACTTTGTTGAAATATTGTAATCTGTTACTTTTACTACATTTCCCTTTATTTCAGCTTGATATGGATACTGGAAAAGTTGTAAATGTCCATTTTACATGGTGAAGCCCTGTCAAAATTTTCCCAGAATTCTCTCTTACTTGACTGAAATATGGAAAGTGTACATTGTCTGCATGCATCTTCTTTGTTCTGTACTGTAACCTTTTCCTTTTACAGAAGATATCTGAGTTTTGAGTTACATTAACCCTTCTTTCCAGCATGTACATGGTCCTTTTCTACTTGTCTAACCTGTACCTGCACACTTAAGAAAATAGTTAGAAAATAATTAGGTTCTTGGCCTCTCTTATATCCATTTTCCTTATTCCTCTTTTCTATTTCTTATTTTGAGTAAGCTATGCAGTTTGATTTTCAGGTACTATATATCTTCTGTTGGTTAGAGATCCATATGCATGAATTAGGACAGTGTAGGAATATGGATTAATCCTGAGCTCTTTATTGATGATTCCTTTCTTTTACTTTTTAGGTACCATGCTTTGAATTGTGAAGACAAGGATGGAACAAGCTGGAAGGGGGACAATCTGCACAATGAAGAATATACAAAGGCAATGATGGGTTCACTCATATTCCTTTGCTTTCTATTTCATGCATGTGTACCTCTTTCTTCAGTAGATGTACTTTACTTTTTAGTCACATCCCATGGCTTGTGTGGGAAACATTTGACCTTCCTTATGAATAAAACATTGAATTTTGAAAATGATTTTTGTATTTTCTTTTGCATTTCAACCTTTTGTATGGATTGTATTATGAACTAAACAACTCAGTCATATAATTGAATGTCTTAAACATGAAGGAAAGAACATTAATGAGACCTGTAACCTGTAACATTCAGTAATGAACTCTGATTTCTGTAATCTGCACTTATGTTTCATGTCCCAAAACTCAACACTTCACCTACTCTGTAATTCAGTGTCTTCATCAAGACAACACAACTGTCCTTCGGGGCCCTTGTGTTCTTTTGCTGAAGGTATCATGAAATTGTAGACTATGTGATCTATTACATTTTGTAACAGCACACATAGCTACAGATTTCACTTAATCATTAATTAATTCAGCAGTAACTAATAACATCAGAACTTCCTTAGCTTAGGTATACTTCACCCATGACTTTCATCGTAACGATGAAGTTTCAAGTTGCCCATTTTTGCACAAGTGCAAAAATTGTCAACATTTTTGGCTATCCTGCGAGGAAAGTTACCTGCTAGCTTAAAGACTAGTGCCTTGCTCTTGTCCATTGGGCATGGAGTCCAAAATATAACCAAAATTACCTTTTTGAAAAAAGGATCAAATCCTTCTAAACCAGATCACTGGTGCTAAGACAAATTTTTTCTCTTTCTTTAGCATAACTGTGAGTGGTTTAACTAATGCTACAAAATCTGGAACAAATCTTCTAACAAAGTTGATTTTTCCCAGAAAACTCAGTAATGCCTTCTTATTATGGGGAAATGATAGCTGGGATATGGATTCGATCTAAAAGGATCAATTGCTAAACCTTGCTTAGAAACAATATGACCCAGTAGCTTTCCTTGATGTACTGAAAATGATAGACTTCAATGGATTCAAAGATATTCCATATTTCCTGCACAACTGAAAATTCTGCCTTAAGTGCATTAGATGTTCTTCAGAATATTTTTAAAATACAGTAACATCATCTAAATAAACTAGGATGCATTTATTTAATAAGCTGTGAAAAGCCATGTCCATTGCACATTGAAACATTACATCAGCATTTGAAAGACCAAAAGGCATCCTTTTGTAAGCATAAGTACCCCACTTGGTGGTAAAGGTTATTTTATATCTATCTTCTCCCAGACTAAAATCTGATTATATCCACTGTAACCATCTAGAAGAGATAGTCTATCTGAACCTGAGACTGTTCTCAAAATCTTATCCATATTTGGGAGTGGGTAATGATCTTTTAATGAATCCTTATTAAGATCTGAAATCTACACATAGTCTGATCTCACCATTCTTCTTCTAACAGGAACAAGATTAGCTACCCAACTTGAATGGTTAACTAGAAAGATAATACCTAATTCAATCAAATAAGATAATTCTTTCCTTGTCAAACATTCTATTTTGGGATTTATAGGCCTCTGTTTCTGTCTAACAGGTTTAGAATTTGGCTACAACTCAATTGTATGTTGTGCTAAACTGGGATCAAATCCTTTCAGGTCTTGGTATTTCCAAGCAAAAACATCCTTAAACTCCTTGCAAAGATTAATAAATGACTTCTTTTCAGTTAAGGAACATACCTTTCCAAGAAATAGATTTTTCCCTTCATCAACCGAGATCTCTTCGTAATTATTAGCATGAGTTGACATTTTAGTCTTGACCTTTCTTAACTGATCATCAGTGCTGAAGATGTCTTCCAATGTGACCAGACCTCGAGGTAGTTTATTTGTCTTCAACTGAACAATTTGGTCACCATATAAGTGTTGTAATTTATCCTGATTAACTGTAGAAAACTCAGCTTCTTGCTGCAAAAACCTGTAGATTTGATCATCACTTTCAAAAACTTTCCAATTTGAATCATTATCAGGTATTGAGGGCCTGACAATTAACTTTATATGAGGCTAGATTTTTCTATTTTCAATCTGTTCCAGCACTTCAAAACTAGCCCCAACTGCTGCAAGTCTATCTGCATGCTTGTTTTCAGCTCTAGGAATAGACTGAATGTTAATAGCATTGAAATCTTCCATTAAGTCTGAAACTCTATGTCTGTAAGACTTCATTAAGGGATTCTTACAAACATTTAAATTTCTTACTTGATTGATAACCAACTCAGAGTCACCAAAAATCTATAGCATGTTGATACCTCTCTTTATGGCCCAAAACAAGCCATGAATTAAAGTTTCGTATTTAGCTACATTGCAAGTACATGAAAATTGGAGATTCAAAGCTGAGAAATACCTTTCATTTGTTGGGGAAGTGAGCATCAAACCTACTCCCTGTCCTTTCTTGTTCTTAGCTCCATCAAAATGAAGCTTCCAAATCCCTTCTGTTGAATCTTCTATTTTGGACAATAAGGGAAGTGGTGTATTTTCTTCATGCATACAATACACACCAAACAAGTGTTCTTCAACTTCCTTAAAAGGATCATGAGCATGTTCTTCCACTGTCTTTTCATCCATAAACATGTTAGAAACACCATCTAATGCTGAAACCTGAGCTACCTCAT
This sequence comes from Taxus chinensis, assembly GCA_019776745.2. NCBI lineage: Eukaryota > Viridiplantae > Streptophyta > Pinopsida > Cupressales > Taxaceae > Taxus > Taxus chinensis. Next base: position 164,804,834 of record CM034157.1, read on the forward strand.
CAAAATCAGACTGATCTAAGGCTGAATAATTAGCCACTGCATTTGGAGAGTGAGGCTCAATGTGAAATCTAGCCAATGGCTCTGAATTGATAGTAACTTTGGTACCATAATGAGTAGTGAAAAATAAGGACCAATCTGAAGAGATATAACCTCCTATTTTTGTTATGTAATCTCTAGATAAGCATAAGGCAAAAGTATGGAGGTAAATCCACAATAGTAACATCTTGCAGAATAGAAACATTTGGGCTAGAATGTAACCCCACTTCTAAATTTTTGATTGTGCCAACTGTATTAGTTCCAGTTACATCAAGCTATAAGACACTCCTTTCTATAGGCTCATACCTGGCTTAACATCGTATGTCGATCAAGAACCAATACAGTAATCCCTGAAGCAATAAATCCTCAAATTGCAGATTTCTAATGTTATGGAGCGCATCGAGCAATGAAAAATAAAATCCGATGCTTTCATAAGTTTGATTTCGGCATCTTAATGGTGATTCACCTCTTGGATTGCTCACACCGCTACTATCATTGTCTAGTATGTGTGACATCCGTTTCAACAGTCACCACCACACCAATGTTTGGGATTTCATATGCTCTTTTTCTTGTTGATCTACGCAGGTCGAAGAAAATAGACCCTGTTGTCGATGTCGAAAGCTCTTCACACACTGGTGCTCCAAAGATTGTTCATATGTCAAGACTTTCGTATAGGTTTGTTTGAACAAGAACATGCCAAAAACTCCATGTTTGCTAGTCGGTGCTCACACACACATGGTTGAATCAGGTCACTATGAAAACATCTACGTGCCAAGACACCACGCTGAAATAGGTCTGCGCTCTAGTTGCTAAATAGGTAAAGATTTCAAGCGCTTGTTCGAGAAAATATTGTATCACAGGCACCTTCCCACACATGATGTCAGGGGTAATGGTCAGACACCTCCAAATGACTATTTTCCATGCCAATGAATCTCCTCTAGCGCCAATTGCAAACTGTCAGACACGTTCACACCAAACAGGTTGAAGTTTGTGTGCATACCAGACAAGATCTGCGATGCGCTCTAATACCAATGATGGACACCAACGAGGGAGAATAATGAATTGTATTATTGAAGGCAATGCATGCCGATTTATAAAATTCCAAAACGGTTCGATAGAACTGTTAAACAATTATTGAAACAATATCCGAATAGGTCAGTTTACAAAACTGATGTATTAATGTATTAGTTATGCTAACAAAACCATAACAGTATAGATCAATTGAAAAATAAGATAACGTCTCATTTATAGAGATTGAACAAAGTAGATCTCCAAGATTCTTATTTATAAAATGTAGTCTTCAATTAGGAGACAAAATTTCTACGAAGAGATGAGGAAGAAATTTGTACTTTTATATGATTGTGACAATACTCAGATTAAGATTTAGCAGATTTTTTTTTTTTTTTTTTGGACACATCTAACACTTCCACAAATATGACAAATACAAAAGAAGTCTATGTCCTCGTATATAATATTTGCAAGCTTTATGCAACTTGGTAGACTATGAGAGATCCATTTAAATTTAATTTAGAAAAAATTCCTCTTTTTCCATGTATTTCAAATCAATATTAACTCTATTTCAAGGCACACCTTGGATAATCAAATCAATATTAACTCTATTTCAAGGCACACCTTGCATAAAAGAGATTGTTTTCCTATGACAAAAAACCATTGAAAGGGATGGTAACAACATTAAAAGTGAGAAATAAAAAGCTAGAATATTTGAATGGTTGAGATATATAATTATATTCAATCTAAGCATTGTACGATATATTAATTATTTGCCTTTGATGTTAGATGGATCAGATAACTAATAGGGAATACCTATCAACATCATCTTTTAATAAAGACTATTAACCACTTTAAAATATATACGTAATTTTTATTGGTCAAACAAGAAACAACTTACTTTTCACTAAATGAAAAATAAGTCATCATTATATCTATTTAACTAATAAAACAACATAATTTTGTTTTTGAAATATGAAACAAATAATTTTGAAAGGAAATATATCCTAAACATTAAAATAAAGCATGTCACATTGTTGTTGAAGGGAATATTAAATTTTATCATTGTTTGAGTGAAAATTGTTATGGATTTTGACTTTCACTGTTAAAAGTTACAAACACATTTCATAATTTCCTAAACAATTATATGACTGTTACTTGACGTTATGTTTTGACTTTCAGTGTTTTTGTGTTAAAAATCACAAAAACATTTCATAATTTCCTAAACAATTATATGACTACCACTTGACGTTATAATTTCGTATGTATGTCAAAATAAAATTTTCATATTAATAATTAAAAAACAAAATATTATTTAAATATTATATATAAATTATTTAAAATAAATAATTTTTCAAAAACATTAAAATCTAGACACAAATGTGATGTATTTATTTGAGATTTGTTTTTTGTTTTGTACAAGATTTTCCTTGGGACTCAAGGGATATTAAGGAATCCTTGCGAGTTAATTATATGTCTACACATAATAAATGTAACAAAAATAATATATGCACATTTCTTTTAATTCACAAGTTTTCTATTATAAAAATTATGACAATATAATTATTTTCAATTGAAAATATGATTACATTAATATCAATTTTATTTATAATATACTCATTCACATTTGTGAGGATGTTAGATAAGGAAAACTAATATTTCATTAAGTTAAATATAAAAGAGTGAACATTAATAAAATATTTATTAATTATATTAGAGATCAATATATTGATGTCTTATAATTATAATACTTAATGATATAATGACAATGAGGGTAATTCTTTTTGTCTGCAGTGATGTCAGACAAATGAGTTCTATGGATATTGTTATCAAGAATTCATCATCATAGGGAGTTGTATACCTTCATTGTAAAACTTTAGAAAGTATCCAAATCTAAGAATCTATGGTTCTACGTGTTTACAAGGAGGTGATCACTCAATGTCTTATAAAACTAAGTTATATAACTAAAAATATAAAAGATAATCTATGGCAAAGCTAAAATTAAAATTTCAAAGGAGGATGGTGCCAATGTTGTCTATTTTAACTCAATTAAATAAGTGTAGCATCCTATGTCTTTTGTAGGGTTAGCAATTAATTTAGGTGCCCTTTTTCGTTCTCTTCTTTTGATATTAATAAAAAAAAAATTGGTCTTGGTACCCATATACGTTCATCTTATTTTCAATGTTATCTCTAATTGGTAGGTTCCTTTTTCAAATGGATTCGCACTAGGTGTTGGTCTTTCAAACATATCTCTCTTATTATGGGTATATACATATATATATATATATACATATATGTATATGCACATAGATGTCATTATGTTCTATAGGTATTGTGACATATTTAGTAATACATATAGTACATAAATAAGTATGACATTTGATGTAAGGTCGAGACTTCGGAATTTTTCTAATATATTAATATTGTGTGGATAACTTAAGTAATAAAAATGCAGTGCCCCAAGGCTTCGGTCGACGACTTATGGTATTTTGAAAATGTGGGGCTAACTTAAGGACGATTACCCCAGTTCCCAATTGGACTTCTGAAATTAATTTTGGCCACCATATTACTTTTGACAGGGTGCACATGTTATATACAGACTTCAGTAATGTGCCCGAGGTTACCTCGGCCGAACCTTCCTGAAAGGGTGTATCTATATATGATATATATAATTGGTAACAAAATTTTTGGAGCTTTATTTTCAGGTTGGTTTCTATAGAAAATATATATGAACATATATATATTCGTGCACCTGTTGCGAAGCCCGACCATTGTAAGTATTTTTTATTTTCAATGTTTAAAATACTTAAAATCTTCAAACTTGAAAGGGGTTGAGTGCTGTGTAAAGTGTGTGTGTGTGCTCTCTTTCACATTTCTCAAAATACATATCATTTAACTATGTAAAATGAAATAGGCTCAACCCATGAAGCCCTATGGGCATGTTGTCATGTGGAATTTAAGTTCGCATTAAAAATGTAACAAATGCTTAAAAACAATAGAGATAAATGAATATCTAAATATTATAATAAATGATGCATACATGTACAAACTCAAAACCAAAATAATTTAGAGCAAATTATTATAATGGGGTTCTTCCCCATCCTCCTGCCCTTAAAACCTCCAAAATTGATAAAGTATAGAAATAATACATGATCTATAGATAGAGAGAAATAGTTGGTCTTCTGAAAATACTCCAGGGTTAAGTTTCACAAAACACGAAAACAGTTAAGCATCCTTTTCCAAGGGACGAGTTTATTCAGATCTATAAAAAAATCCTGGAGATGATTTTTAGGGGAACACTGGAATTAAATTTACATGTTAACTATCCAGAAAATAGCATGGACAATAAATTTTCAATATTTTTTACTTTTGGAAAACTCTGGCAATGTGGCCCATTATTCAATGTGATTTCCTTTGAGGACCCTTTTGAAAAGTGAGGTATTTCACCTTGAAAGGTGGAGCCCCCATCTAAGTATAGTAATTATTTATATCTTCCTATTTACAATAACTTAATTGTTGATTAAATTGTTTATTACAAGTTCCAAATCAACTCAGGGAAAACCTTAACCATGACTTAGTCTTAATTCATTTTAGGAACTATAAGTGGATTTTTTAATCATATGTATGTTATAATCGAAAAATGTTATTAAAGGGGAATTCCTTTGAACAATTAATGTGATACTCTCTGTTTATGAAACCTCAGGTTTGGAATGTTTCTTCAGAAAACCAAAAGTAAAGGTAACTTAGACTCTAGGATAAGAAAATCACTAGGTTGTTCTTGTTTGTAATGAAGGATGGTAGTACAATATTGGAGCATGTGCCACAATGGATAAAACGGTATGGTGAATCTAATGATACAAATGTTGCATGCGGGACAAATTACGTTTCGATACCCTATTTTGAAAGTTAATCATCGCTTGCGAAAAGGAAACGTAAAGGAATTAGACCCAATAGATGATAAATTATAATATTATGTTCTTTGAATTGATGTTGAAAATATTTGATGGCCAACCATCGAATCTAGTATTTGCATATGCCAAGTTAGAAAGTGCTTCAGCTAAAACCCTACAAGGGTTACAAATGTTAGACATTTGTAATTAAAACATGAGTTACTCCACAAATGGAATAGTATTTGGGGACTATTAATACAGATTCTTTTGTAAACGCAATATTGCATGACGTCCAACAAATAGAATGCAGAACTCCTGTGAAAAACAAAAAAATTGACTTAGAAACAGTCATTAACAAATGACTAATTTAACTTTATGTAATTTTGTCGGAAAAAAATTTTACCATCTATAGCAACATCAAACTAAACCTTCATCACTAGCCTTGAGTCAAATATCTTCACATGCTACATGAAAGCGTGCCGCAAGGCCTTTTACCAAATCCGCATAATTTATGATTCATTTTTTCAGGTTAAATCTTATAGTAATAGATATCATTATGTTCTCACCCAACGAAATTTTGATATTAAATAAAATAACGGGGAAAATCCATTGCTTCATTATCATGGCATTGAATGCAAGTTCCATGGGAAATATTAGTTTTCGTTTCATGAAAGTTATTCCATAGATAGCCTTCGAATTTGAATTCCACCATGTATGACTCTAGGACTCTTGACTCTCACCTAAGATTCCCTCCACTGGTCTTTGGAATAATCAAGATTTCCCCGAAAGCCAATAATTATGAATCTCTGCTTATTTCTAAAAGATCCTTGGTACATGAGTAAGATCTCACTGTGACAAACGGTGGGAGGTTCTTCAAGGCGAAAGATCAAAGATTTGCAACTGGACGCATCGTCAATCCATAAGAGGACATAAAGTTCCTGGCACGGCTCTAGCGTGAAAATTGAAGTGCACCGAAATGTTAAGGTTTTCACATTACTGTCATTTAGGCTATGAGAGTTGAATATATTTTCCAATGGAGGACTTTTAAAGTGTGTATCTATTGAAGTTACGCCCAGCATGACCTGGCAAGAACTCCGTTTGGTGTTTTCTATTTTCAAATTTTGATAAATTGAACTGTTTTTCCCTTGAATTTTTTTTCAAATTTAAGTCTTATGATTTCGATTTCCTTGCGTGATTATGTTCACTTTTGGATGCTGTAGCAATTTTTGAGATCAATGCCATTTTGATTTTTATCCAGCTTAAAATCATTGGATAAGGCCTACAACAGCCATATAACCTATGGTAAAAAAAGACTGGGTATATTTTATTTCTATTTAGTGTGGAGAACTTGATCTAGAATTTTAGTATGTTCACCTGCATGGATGTATATAGGAATTGAAATTATCAACAGAAATCTGGACTCTGTGATTTCCTTGAGCTCTCAACACTATAAGTATTTTCCTTAGAAAGATGCATTTTATCGCATAAGGATTCTACAATGTTTGTAGTGTTATGAAATAAAATGATGACATTAATTCTTTGATCTTTATCAACTAGCGTATATATTTTTTAATTTTACCAATAGTTAAAAAGACATGAAATTGTAAAACCTTAAAAAGGTTGGTTCTAGATATCATGGAATAATGGTAATAAACATGTGTTATATGGAAAGTTCAACTCATGAATGAGAGAGACATCTTAATTAAGACTGTAAGTCAATTTTGGAAAATCTGATCTTAATTGGATGGTTAAATACCGACTAAAATGATAAAATATATTCCTTAGTTAGATGTTTTTATTTTGCTTATAAATATATATATATATGGCCATATAGGAATGCCTCATTAAATGGGGCTTAAGGTGTATTCTTAATATATTCGATTTCTTTGCGTACCCCTGTGGCCTCTCCTTAGGACTGCACTGACTAAGATATGACTAGTATGGCATATTGAGATCATTTATCTACCCAATCATTACTCTGGACATTCTTCTGGGGTTGGATCTTTGTCCTTAAGGAAGTAGAGGTAAAAATTAACATAAAAGTGGTATGACAATTTTTGCATCATGTGCAAAAAACGGGCAACTCAAATTTTTTGTTACGTCTCTGGATAACATTGGTGAAGTGAACCTAAGCTAGTGGTGACCTCCATTTTTTGGGAATCAGTTCGAATATGGTTTTCTGTTTTAGAATTAAATTTATGATTACAAAATCTGCAGCTATGTAGGTTATTAAACAGCTAACAGGAGCCACATAGGTCTGCAATTTCTTGATTATCTTCAGCAAAAGATAACAAAATCCGAAGGACATTTGTTGTTAATTTGATGCTTAGAGACAAGCAAGATCATGTTATGTGTCATTTTGTAGCTGGGGAAGAAATGCAACTTGCTCTTTGTCACTCAGATGTGGAGAAATGGGTAGCACCCTCAAGAGGATTTGATCTATCCTCACTACTTTATGGTTGTGCCTTTCAACCAGGGTGAGAGGACCCTTTTGTAGCCTGTTGTTTGTGGAGGAGATGGAGATGTCCTTCCTTGTAAAGTTATTAAGAAGACCCTGAAGAAAATATGATCAATACAACAAAACCTAACTCTCACGAGTTGTCACCCTAGATAATGGAGATATTTTCTAAGCAAGGTTCAGGCCACTAAAGACAATAAAAACCTGATTGCTTCTGCATGTTTTGGTAATAGAAATTATGCATTTATACACACACAGGACAAACAGGGGTAGTATGGGTAAGATTGGTTGTTTTTAAATGAATTTTTGGTGGGAGGTGAGGCAGAATGAACTTGATTCACCAGATATTTGAGAGCTTCTACAAAAATGGAAGGCTTGATCAACAAAATGCTTCAGAATAGCTAGAATGTTCCTTTAACCAGAAGGTGTGCTTCAATGGAGGCCCAGATCAGCACGTTTTCACACAAACTTTAAGAATCCAAAATGAAGGCTCAAATTGAAAATCTTAACTAAACATTATCAACCTTTGTTTCATCACGCCTAAGATACCCTCAAAGGCTAACAAACAATCTTATAATCATGCTAGGAGTACAGTGATTTTAAATTTGTTTATTTCACTATCAAATGAAAGCTCTTCTGATAAATGAAATTGCAAATGCCACCAAACTATCACAAGGATAAGATCTTGTGTGATTCACAAAGATTTCAATGTAAGATTGCAATGGGAACAAGAAAGACTATTTGCAGACATTCAGAAATGAAGCAAGACACAATTTTTGCCCAAAATCAACATAGATTAACTCAAATATGATTAAATTCATCATCATGGGAGAGTTTCTAGAACAATCTCAGAGCTTGTCAATGGTTGTACACTTGCAACCACCTTGACATGATCAAATTTAACACAAAAGAGATAAACAGGTTTCTCAGATGGTTTCTCAGAAAGATGGGCTCTGTCAAACTTTTCTTTTAGAAATGAAATCCATACCTCTAACACTCCAACCATTTGCATGACAAGTTCATGCAATTTATAACATTTTTTACAACAGAGTTTTCCCCCCCAAAACCATTCAAAGCACCATCGCCTGTTGCGATTTTGATCGTGACCCCCAGAATCAGATCTGCAAAAAGTTTTCAGGCGCATCAGAGGGAAAATCTCTTTGAATATTTCCAGCATTCAATCCTTTCATCTGGTAAATCACTCCTCATCTCATGTGCCAACTACTTCCTCCTCTAATCTGTCAAATCTGGTTCTTTGCGTGCCAAGGAAGGAAAAATTGGAAACTCAGATCAAGTCCAATAGTCATATCACATCTTAATGGTAAAAGATGTTTTCAGATTTTCCCCACCAAACCAAGATATCAACTGGTTTCTTGCGTGCCAAGGAAAATCAGATTGAATCCGACAGTCAGATTACATTTTAATGGTAAAAGATGTCTGCAGATCTTCCCCACCAAACCAGGATATCAAATTAATTTTCCTCTTCATTTGGCATGCAGGAGACATCAAGAAATGATAAAAAACCATAAAACTTCACATCCCCAGGAGCTTTGGAGAAAAATGGTGGAAAAATCAGATATAGATGCACAGTTGTCATCGATTTCCCTTTTGAAATTGGACCGTCCATGTGGGAGATCTGAGTCAAAATGGGCCTGGGGGTCTTTTTTACCTTTTTCAACTTTTGGAAAAAATGTAAAATTTCTCATTTTTCTCTACCCCTCCACCTTGAAAAATGGGCTTGACACGTGTCCCAATGTGGGTCCCAGTGGAACCGCGCTTCCTTTTTATACTTTAACCCTTTTCTTCACAAAAATTTTTTTTTTCAAATTTCCCCCAGAAGCCCGCCTCCCCGCCTTTTGAATTTTCAAACTACCACGTGTCTTAATGGTGCATCTTGAGATGGTCCCCAAAAGTAGAGACCCCAAACAAGCGTGGGCTCAACACGTGTCTTGGTCTGGCAGAGTCTTTAAAAAGTTGAAAGTTCAGTGGAAGGCGCCATGTGTCTAGGGTCTGAGGTAGTCTCCTTTGGCTGTTGAAAAGTCTGAGTGAAGGGAGAGTGAACGGAAGCCTCCAAGTGTCCTTCTGGTGCTCCTTCAAAATAAATCCCAGGGGATGATCCCCAAACATGCGCGGTCCCTCCATGTGTCTTAGGCCTTTTAGGAAGTTGCTTGAAAATCCTAAGTAAGGAAGGCCCAGTGGAAACCTCCACGTGTCTTTATGGCACAACTTCAAGATGGTCCCCAAGAGTGAAGACTCTGAATGAGCATGGGCTCACCATGTGTCCTAGGCCTTAGAAAATTTCTTTAAAAGTTTAACTCCCCAGTGGAGCTGGCGGAAGCCTCCACCTGTCCCTCTGTCACATTTGTTAAGGTGGGACCCTGAGGCAGATTTTCAAATGAGCGCCAGCCCACCATGTGTCCACGGCCCACCAAAATTGTACCATATGAATAAAAATTTGTCTAAGTTTGGGAAAAATAGTGGAATCCTCCACGTGTCCTCCCGATGCAACTCCAAGGCCAAACCAAAAGGTGAATTTTCAAATGAGCATCGTTCCTCCACGTGGACAAGTTTTGGGTTGAAGCAAGCCATAGAGTTTTTAGAGTTCCCCGCTGAGCCACATCCAACCAAAAAGAGCCATGTTTCCACTGATGCAGAGATTTAAAATTGACGGGAGAAACACACCCGTCAAGCCATAAAAATGCAGGGAAACCACTGTTTGAGCCCAGAGATGAAATTTTCTTCAAGGACAGAGAATTTGGAAATGTTGTAAGGTTCAAACATGATCCTCTGAGCTACATTCAATCATGTTTCCTCAGGTACCTGGGGAAAAATGGCAGGGACAACAACACACGACTGTGGAAAATGGAAGGGAAGGAACAGGCCTGAGTTTTATGACCAAGTAACAGACTCCTTCACATGGTCAGAGGAATAAAAACAAATTTTTGGGCATTTAAGAGATCCTCGGCCAAGGAAGGAACTGACCATGGCAACTGAATGGAGGAAAGAGTCTTCAAGCACCAACTCGGGGAGATAAAAAATGTGACAGAGGCCAGAAACTGAGGGATTTTAATGGAAAATGGGGCGAGACTAATTTGAGCACCAACATCGGCTCCGACTCGGGGATGGGCACTCCCTGTGAGTGCCACAAGAACCAAATAATAGACCAAGTGCCAAAAATATCCATTGGGCAAAGGAGTCAGCTTGCAGAGTAGAAAACCAGAACCACCTCCTAAAAAAGAACCAAGAAACCAACAAAACCAGGTCACTAAGGACCAGAATGAGCGAAAACACAAAAAATAGAAAGCAATCAACAAACTATACACTATACAAATGATGTTCATCTTGATTCTTGGGAATCAATCAAGGAAATGTTTCAAGTGCCTGCCATTAACAGGCAATTCGAGCAATTCCCCATCCAAGTCTTTCAAGAAGAAGGTATGTTCACCAATCTGAATGTCAATGGAGTAAGGGCCCATCCATAGTGCATCAAATTTACCATGCTTTCCCTTGTCTTCATGCCTACTATCCCATAACAGCACAAGATCTCCAATGTTGAAAGCTCTGGGTGTTACCTTTTTGTCAAATATCTTCTTCAATTTTTCTCTAAACTTCACATGCCTTTGGTGAGATGCCCTCCTTTCTTCATCAAGTTCAACAATCTGGTTAATGTGAGCATCATATGGACTAACTTCTTGATCTTCCAGTTGTTGAAGGAACTGATATGAGGATAATTACATATGCAGGGGCATAAAATATTGAGTCCCATACACCAATTCAAATGGAATTTTTCCAGTAGCTCTTTTAACAGTAATTCTATCAGCCCAAACAACAAACTTCAACTGCTCACCCCATTTCCTTTTGTTCAGCTCCAAGGTTCTCCTAATGATCTTTAATAGATTTTTATTGCTGGACTCTGCTTGTCCATTGCCTTGGGGGTTATAGTTGGAGGCATATGTCAAATTGATCCCATATTCTTTACACATTGCCATCAAAGGTTTAGCTCTGAAGCTCATGGCATTATCAGCAACAATTTTAACTGGCAGTCCAAACCTACAGATGATATGGTTCAGCATGAAGTCCATGACAATTTGGTGTGTTTCTCTCTTGGTGGGGATTGCCTCCACCCACTTAGTGAAGTAATCAGTGGCTACAAGAATCCACTTATGGCCAGCACTTGAAGGGTCTGAAATCTCACCAATGAAATCCATTCCCCATTGCTTGAATGGGGCTTCAATTGATACAGGCTGCAAAGGAAGGGAGCCTGAAGCTTTCAGTCTTCCAGAAAAACACTGGCAACTCTCACATCTTCTAACCAACAGATTTGTATCCTTGAAAAGAGTTGGCCACCAATAACCAGCCCTCAAGATCTTGTGTGATGTGACTCTTCCAGAAAAATTCCCCCCACAAACTCCTCCATGGAGATCAACAATTATCCTAGGGGATTCATCTTCAGTAATGCACCTCAAGAGGACTCCCTCAGGGTTCTTCCAAGCTAACCCAAAATCAGTAATGACATATTTCTGGGAGGCCAGCTTAAGAGATCTTTTCTGATTCTTACTTAAATGCTCAGGGTAGTATAGATGTCTGAGATAAAAAATTACATCTTTGTACCATTCAGAATTCATCAATTTTTCAAGGACATCCACCCTTCCTTCTTCTACTTCATTCACCTCAATAGTTTGCAAGTTGCTCTCAGCCATAAGCTTAGCTAAGCCCAAACCTCTTACCAACTTCATGGTTTGGATATCCATATCATATTCCTACAACTTGTTCACCCACCTGCATCTTTTTCTTGAGACCTCCATCTCTGATAAGACATCTTTCACCATGGTGTGGGGAACATAAGCAACAACTTTAGAGCTCAAAATGTAAGGTCTGAAAACCTTTGTTGCTTTTACCAAGGAAAATGCTTGTTTCTCCATAATGGTGTATTTCAACTCAGCCCCCTGCAATGCCTTACTGAAAAAGGAAATTGGCCTCTCTGCCCCTTCATCATCCTTCTGCAACAAGACAGATGCAACAATGTTCTCTGAAGCAAAAGAAAACATTTGGAAAGGCTTCTTATAATCTGGAGCTGCTAAAACAGGGGCATGCTTTAATGCCTCTTTGATCCCATTGAAATCTTGAATGGCAGCCTCTTCCCATTTGATAACTTGGTCCTTCTTTAGCATGCAGGTAATTGGAATGGTCAACTCAGAAATGTTTGATATGAATCTTCTAATAAAGTTTATTTTCCCAAAGAAGGACTGAATTCCCTTCTTGGTTCTTGGAATTGGGACCTTGCTGATGGCCTCTACCCTCTCAGGATAAATCATGACACCATCCTTTGACACAATGTGACCAAGCAACTTGGCCTTTTGCACTCTGAAATGGCACTTCTTAGGATTGAGTGAAATGCCATACTCTCTGCATCTTATCAACATTTTTTCCAAGTGCTGCAAGTGGTCACTTCTCCTTCTGGAAAACACAGTCACATCATCTTGGTAAACAACAATAAAATCATTAATGTAACCAGCAAAAGCAACATCCATTTCTCTTTGAAAATTTTCTCCAGCATTCATCAAACCAAAGGGCATTCTAACATAGACATAAGTTCCCCAAGGAGTGGTAAAGGTTGTCTTGATTCTCTTTGATTCCTTTACAACAACTTGATTATAGCCAGAGAAACCATCCAAGGTAGAAAGAAGCTCAGAACCAGTCACTAATTGCAGCATGTTTTCCATGTTTGGTAAAGGATAATTATCCTTCATTGATGCTCTGTTTAGATTTCTAAAATCCACGCACAACCTGATATCACCATTCTTTTTTCTAACTGGCACTAAGTTTGCAACCCAAGAAGAATACCTTGTGGGCTGAATAATCCCTCCATCCCTCAGTTTCTTCAGTTCTTCTTGCATTTTAAGAGATAGGAGTGGATTGATCGGCCTTTGTTTCTTCCTGAATGGCTTTGCATTAGATTCCAAAGGAATTTCATGTTGAAACAGATCCTCTCTGTATGCCTTTAACTCAGAATAAGACCAAGCCAAGCAGTCCTGATATTTCTTCAACAATTGGACATAGGACTATTTTTCCTCCTTGTTCAGATTGCTTCCCAACCAGATCTTCCTTGGTTTCTCCTTTGTACCAAGGTCATGCTCCTCAACATCCCTTGAGGCTACTATATGCCTGTTAATAATGCAATCAACATTATCAAAGTTTGATTCAAGAGCAACCAGTCCTCTAGGAATGGTATTAGTTTTCAGTTGGATGATGTCTTTGCCAAAAAAAGTTTCTTTACCCTCTGCTGCACACACCATTGGCTCCCAATAAATACATTGATCAACAAACTCCCCTTTGTTCTATAGAAATATTTTGACCTGAGCATCATCATCAAAAATTTCCAATGTTTAATGTTGTTAGGGACAGATGGCCTTGTTAACACCTCAACATCATATTCACAGTATGGGGACATTGCACAACTATCAAACCGAGACCCCAATACTGCAAGCTTGTCTGCCATAACATTGAACTTCCTATCATGATGCACAATGTTAAATGAATCAAACATCTCAATCAAGTCCCAGACTGCATGCTTGTATTGTTTCATCCTCTGATTTTTAGTGGCATACAATTTTCTGATTTGTTAGACAATTAGTTCAGAATCTCCCTTAACAATGATGTCTTTAACATAGTATTTCCAAGAAATCCTCAAACCTAACAATAATGCTTCATACTCAACAATGTTGTTAGTACACTCAAAGTTAAGTTTGAAAGAAAAAACAAACTCTTCCAAGCTTGGAGAAATCAGAACTACACCAGCACCATTTCCAAATTTGGAGCAAGCTCCATCAAACAACAAATTCCATGGAGAGCCTACTTGTTCAAGACTCTTACATTGATCCATTTTGTTCTCTTTCCCATCAGCAAATCCAACAAAGTTGTCAGCATCAACACTTGTGTACAACACTTCATAAGATGCATTGTTGGGATCTTCAATGAGGTGCAACATTTTCTTTTCTCCATACAACTTGACAAGGCTTCCCTCAATTGGGATGGTGGCATAGGACATATCCATTTGAACACTCCCACCAACACTTGCAGCCCATTTTCTAGACAACAACATACCCCACTTGGCTGGGCAATCAACAATAACAACATCAAGCTTCAAGTTCCTACCTGGGTAGGCTGCAAGTTGTACCACCAAACCTTTCACACATCCCACCACTGGCACCTCTCTGGAATCCATGGCAGTGCACTTCCCATATGTTGTTGTTACTTTGATATCCAGTTCATTCATGACCTCAAGAGGCATGACATTGCATGATGCTCCTGAATCAAACATACAGTTGTGTAGCAATATGTCCTTAATGATCAGAGTAGTGAAGAATGGATCTACATTTAGCTGAGACTCTACCAAGGATGTTCCCAAATAAACCTCAGGTGGTTCACCTAGTTCTTCCAATGCTGGTGGTGTTTCTAGCTCTTCAATGATTGGAGGAGTCTCCACAATGTTTACATTTCTTCCTTGGAGTATTCTTCTCTTCTTTCAACCCCAAATATTCAAATGCCCTCTTCTTGTGCTCAGGAATCCTAAGCAACTCAACAATTGGAACACTAACTTTGATTTGACTCAAAACTTGGGAAATGTCATATGGAACACACTTTAGCAAGGAAGTATTGGGAGGGAGACTAACAAACTCATCAGATGGCATGAGATTTTTGACAGTTTGGGCATGAGGAGAAGTATGAATCTTGTTTGGGACAACAAGGCCTTTGGAAGGTGTATCTTTCTTAGGAACCTCTTTAGGAATACTAGTAAGCAATGGAGTTTTAGGTTTGGCTTGAGGCCCTACTCCTTTGACAACTCTACTCCTAGTATTATAATCCTTTTCTTGAGCCACAACAACATTCATCAATAACTGCCTATCCTCCTCAGATGGGATTCCTCCATCATACTTCTTTATCATTAAAGCTCTTAAATATTCAAAGTCATTATTGGGAAATTCAAAATCTTGTACAGTATCTACTTCTAAAGTATGAGAGGGAGGAAGAAGAGGTACCCAGTGGATGCAATCCCAAAAATCAGCAGCAGTTCTAGCACTTATTACCTCAGTTGAAGTTGCTCCTTGTTGTGAGCTCATGGAGCAACCCATCATGCAGACATCATCATCAGTATTATCATCATCAACTTCCTCTTCTACTTGCTGATCTACTTCACATGGAGCATGGGGCATGAAACATCTGTCACACCAATCAATTACATATGTTTCTTCAACCACAACAACTCTGGCAGCCAAAGGATCAGGCACCATTCTATTTTCCCTAGCCTGGGGCTATTTATTTCCAAATCCAATAGGTCCCTTACCTCTATCATCAGATCTCTACTCATTTCTATGATGATTTGTAAATCTGTTGGGGCCTTGTTGCTTGTGCTGACCTTGTGAACTCTGCCCAATTCCTATCTCTACCTAGGCTAATTTGTATGAGATTTCTTTGACAACCCCTACCAAAGTTTTCACAACTTCCTCCAAATCAACAACCTTACTTGCTTGAGGTTTTTCAGGGTTAACTAGTTTGACACCCTCCCTCTTAGGAGGTTTTCCAATTGCTTTAATGTTGTTCTCAATTTGTAGAGCCATGGTGAAGGCCTGCCTCAAATTGGTAGGGTTTTTGTCCCTCAAATAGTAAGCAACTTTCTTATCAAATGCATCTGAATACTTTATCAAACATGATTCATCACATGGCCTCAAATTAACAGGAAATCTCCTCAAGGTCTTGTTAAATCTAGTGTTGAAAGTCATGCACTGATTCATTAGGATTTTTCTTGATATTTTCAAACTCAGACAAAAGGAACCTAGGGTCCATTTTGTCACCATACTGCAATCTAAATGCATTATTCATTTCCATCCAAGAATCAATGGAGTTATCTGGTAAAGACTTATACCAGTCCCTTGCATCTTCTTCCAAAGTATGAATAAACAATTTGATATATACATCCTCAAATTCAATCTCAAAGTCTTCCATCATGTTGATAAAAAGCTTTAAGTGTTGATCACCAGTTATAGCATTATTTCCTTGGAACTTTGGTAGTCTATTTCTTACATCTTGGGGAACTGCATTTGGATAACCAGCCATCCCTCTAAAATTTATAGGACCAAAGGTATTTACAACAAATGGAGGTCTGGGTGGGGGATGGGCCATGTTGTTTTGAGGAGGTGACCTTGGAGGAGAATCAAACTGATAAGGGACAAGGGGTCTTTGAAACATAGGAGTATAACTTTCAAAATGGCTATCCCTTAAAGGCTTTGTTTCTTGGAGAACCCTATCAACTTTGGAAAACACAGGTGCAGAATGAGAAGAAAATTTTTCAAATTCAAATGAAGGCCCCTCTCCAGATGGAGAATTTAATTCCACAAAAAGACTACCTGATTCAGAAGCACTTGAATGGAAATCTTCAATGATAGGCTGATCACCTTCATCAATGGAGATCTCTTTTCTTGACTGCTGATCTCCAACAACTCTCCAGGATTTTCTTCCTTCTGACTTTGTTTTTCCTAGCTCTAGAAATAATGCCCTAGCAGGATCCTTAGTGAAGAAAGATCTTCTTCCTTCCAGATTTGCAAAGATTAGTAACAAATCTCACTTGACAGAGGTTAAGACACTGGTATCTATCAAAAATCAGATCAACATGGAGTCGCCACTAAGGATTTCCACCTTAGTTGTGCAAATGCACTAAAAAATATGATCTGTCAAATGTCTGTCAACACTAGAAACTGGAAATGGAATGATCTGACCTTCCTTTACCCAGATTTATCAATGAAACTTAGTGCAATAACTGTAGAAATTGGAAATATTACACACAACACCTGTAACTCTGAACACTTCTTACAGGCCTGAACACAGGATGATGTTGAAACAATGTACTAGCACTTAGAGCATATAAGAAATGTTTACCAGGGTCTGAATATGAACTGCAATCACAATGTCCCCAGAAATGGCACCAGAAATGGTGTTGGTACCCAAATTGATTCTCCCTCAGAAGCTGAGCAGCATCACAATTTGACAGGAAGCTTAGAGACAAGCAGATCATGTAGTGTGTCATTTTGTAGCCGGGGAAGAAATGCAACTTGCTCTTTGTCACTCAGATGTGGAGAAATGGATAGCACCCTCAAGAGGATTTGATCTATCCTCACTACTTTATGGTTGTGCCTTTCAACCAGGGTGAGAGGACCCTTTTGTAGCCTATTGTTTGTGAAGGATATGGAGATGTCCTCCCTTGTAAAGTTATTAAGAAGACCTTGAAGAAAATATGATCAATACAACAAAACCTAACTCTCACGAGTTGTCACCCTAGATAATGGAGATATTTTCTAAGCAAGGTTCAGGCCACTAAAGACAATGAAAACCTGATTGCTTCTGTATGTTTTGGTAATAGAAATTATGCATTTGTACACACACAGGACAAACAGGGGTAGTATGGGTAAGATTGGTTGTTTTTAAATGAATTTTGGTGGGAGGTGAGGCAGAATGAACTTGATTCACCAGATCTTTGAGAGCTTTTACAAAAATGGAAGGCTTGATCAACAGAATGCTTCAGAACAACTAGAATGTTCCTTTAACTAGAAGGTGTGCTTCAATGGAGGCCCAGATCAGCACGTTTTCACACAAACTTTAAGAATCCAAAATGAAGGCTCAAATTGAAAAGCTTAACTAAACATTATCAACCTTTGTTTCATCATGCCTAAGATACCCTCAAAGGCTAACAAACAATCTTATAATCATGCTAGGAGTACAGTGATTTTAAATTTGTTTATTTCACTATCAAATGAAAGCTCTTCTGATAAATGAAATTACAAATGCCACCAAACTATCACAAGGATAAGATCTTGT
Source organism: Taxus chinensis (assembly GCA_019776745.2). Taxonomy (NCBI): domain Eukaryota; kingdom Viridiplantae; phylum Streptophyta; class Pinopsida; order Cupressales; family Taxaceae; genus Taxus; species Taxus chinensis. The sequence continues at coordinate 164,823,095 of CM034157.1, forward strand.
GTGATTCATGAAGATTTCAATGTAAGATTGCAATGGGAACAAGAAAAACTATTTGCAGACATTCAAAAATGAAGCAGACACAATTTTTTCCCAAAATCAACACAGATTAACTCAAATTTGATTAAATTCATCAGCAGGGGAGAGTTTCTAGAACAATCTCAGAGCTTGTCAATGGTTGTACACTTGCAACCACCTTGACATGATCAAATTTAACACAAAAGAGATACAGGTTTCTTCAGATGGTTTCTCAGAAAGATGGGCTCTGTCAAACTTTTCTTTTAGAAATGAAATCCTGACCTCTAACACTCCAACCATTTGCATGACAAGTTCATGCAATTTATAACAATTTTTTACAACAGAGCTTTTTCCCCCAAAAATAAAAACATTCAAAGCACCATCACCTGTTGCGATTTTGATCATGACCCCTAGAATCAGATCTGTAAAAAGGTTGTCAGGCGCATCAGAGGGAAAATATCTTCAAATATTTCTAGCATTCACTCCTTTCATCTAGTAAATCACTCCTCATCTCACGTGCCAACTACTTCCTCCTCCAATATGTCAAATCTGGTTCTTTGCGTGCCAAGGAAGGAAAGGTTGGAAACTCAGATCAAGTCCAATAGTCATATCACGTCTTAATGGTAAAAGACGTTTTCAGATTTTCCCCACCAAACCAAGATATCAACTGGTTTCTTGTGTGCCAAGGAAAATCAGATTGAATCAACAGTCAGATTACATTTTAATGGTAAAAGACATCTACAGATCTTCCCCACCAAACTAGGATATCAAATTAATTTTCCTCTTCATTTGGCGTGCAGGAGACATCAAGAAATGATAAAAAACCATAAAACTTCACATCCCTAGGAGCTTTGGAGAAAAATGGTAGAAAAATCAGATATAGATGCACAACTGCCATCGATTTCCCTTTTGAAATTGGACCGTCCACGTGGGAGATCTGAGTCAAAATGGGCTTCGGGGTCTTTTTTATTTTTTCAATTTTTGGAAAAAATGTAAAATTTCTCATTTTTCTCTGCCCCTCCACCTTGAAAAATGGGCTTGACACGTGTCCCAATGTGGGTCCCAACAAAACTGCGCTTCCTTTTTATACTTTAACCCTTTTCTTCACAAAAAGATTTTTTTTCAAATTTCCCCTGGAAGCCCGCCTCCCCACCTTTTGAATTTTCAAACTGCCACGTGTCTCAATGGCGCATCTTGAGATGGTCCCCAAAAGTAGAGACCCCAAACAAGTGCAGGCTCAACACGTGTCTCGGTCTGGCAGAGTCTTTAAAAATTTGAAAGTTTAGCGGAAGGTGCCATGTGTCTAGGGTCTGAGGTAGTCTCCTTTGGCTGTTGAAAAGTCCATAGGAAGGGAAGAGTGAGCGGAAGCCTCCAAGTGTCCTTCTGGTGCTCCTTCAAAATAAAACCTAGGGCCTGATCCCCAAACATGTGTGGTCCCTCCATGTGTCTTAGGCCTTTTAGGAAGTTGCTTGAAAATCCTAAGGAAGGCCCGGCGGAAACCTCCACGTGTCTTTATGGTGCAACTTCAAGATGGTCCCCAAGAGCGAAGACTCTGAATGAGTGCGGGCTCACCACGTGTCCCAGGCCTTAGAAAATTTCTTTAAAAGTTTAAGTCCCCAGCGGAGCCGGCGGAAGCCTCCACCTATCCCTCTATCACATTTGTTAAGGTGGGACCCCGAGTAATATTTTTGAAGCAACACAAGCCCACCACATGTCCAAAGACCACCAAAATTGTACCAGCTACATAAATTTTTTTCTAAGTCTGGGAAAATCAGCGGAATCCTCCATGTGTCCTCCCGGCGCAACTCCAAACCCAAACCAAAAGGTGAATTTTCAAATGAGCATCGTTCCTCCACGTGGACAAGTTTTGGGTCGAAGCAAGCCATAGAGTTTTTAGAGTGCCCGCCAAGCCGCATCCAACCAAAAAGAGCCATGTTTCCACTGATGCAGAGATTTAAAATTGATGGGAGAAACACACCCGTCAAGCCATAAAAATGCAGGGAAACCACTGTTTGAGCCTGGAGATGAAATTTTCTTCAAGGATAGAGAATTTGGAAATGTTGTAAGGTTCAAACATGATCCTCTGAGCTACATTCAATCACATTTCCTCAGGTACATGGACAAAAATGGCAGGGACAACAACACATGACTGTGGAAAATGGAAGGGAAGGAACATGCCCTGAGTTTTATGACCAAGTAACAGACTCCTTCACATGGTCAGAGGAATAAAAACAAATTTTGGGCATTTAAGAGATCCTCGGCCAAGGAAGGAACTGACCATGGAAACTAAATGGAGGACAGAGTCTTCAAGCACCAACATGGGGAGATAAAAAATGTGACAGAGGCCGGAAACTGAGGGATTTTAATGGCAAACGGGGCGAGACTAATTTGAGCACCTTTCCTTCATGGTTAAGAGATTCAATTATATTATTGAGTTGTTTAATTCATCATACAATCCATATAAAAAGTTGAAATGTAGAAAGAAATACACAACTCAGTTTCAGAATTCAATGTTTTATTCATAAGGAATTTCAAATGTTCCCACACAAGCTGTGGGATGTAACTCAAAGTAAATTACAACTACTGAAATAAGAGGTACATATGCATGAAAAATAAAATAGAGGAGTATGAATGAACCCATCATTTCCTTAAGGTTTATTTCATTTCAGTTGATGCATTTCCAGCTCCATACTTTACTCCATCTTCATCCTTGTTACTTCAAATGGCACTGTACCTGAAAACAAAAAGGAAAGACTATCAGTTATTGAGCTCAGGGTTAATCCATATTCCTATACTTCCAAAATTCATGCAGGGATCTCTTAACAACAGGAGGTATAAATTACATCAGATATCAAAGGCAGAACTGATAAAAGTACTTTTCTGTAGTAGCATACATGATTTATTCACTCAGAAATAAGAAGAGAGAAGAAAGAGAAAAACTATGGAATGAAAGAGAGGCCAAAAAGCATAATATTTTCTAACTAGTTTTTTCTAAATGTGTAGATATAGGTAAGAAGAAAGAAGTGACACATTTTGTAACTTGAATCTTGAAAGTATATTTATTTCAGTTCAAATAAAGGCTGAAGTTAACTAAAAAGAGATAAGATTACAGCTGAAACATAATGAAAAAAGGAATCTGAGAAAAATTTTATAGGGCTTCGCCATGTAAAATGGACATTTTACATCTTTCCATCAACAAGCCATAATGCAGGAAATCATGAAGGATACAATGACCAACTCAAACAAAAGTGTTACATCTTAATCGAATACCAAATTCACATTTTCAGGAAGTCTTTTCCAGTTTTTATCAGGAAATATTCAGTAGTGCACAAGTACAGAAACATCAATGATTTGCACAGTCATGAAAAGAAGAGAGAAGATAGTGAAGAAGTAAAGATAGAACTTATATAAAATCATGAGAGTTGCAGGTCAAATGGTCCACTTCTAGTAACTACTATAGGGTGTATGACAAAATAAACAATAAGTCAATCATATGCTACATCACTTCTATAAAGTACAAATACATAATATAAGTCATAAAGAAACAATTTGACTAATGAAGGAACAAAAAAGATAAAGAAAAATCAATTATGTAACAACATCAATGCTCATAGAGAAATATGAAGCATTGTGTTAATCAATTGCCCTTCGAGTGCTACATTGTACATTGTTTAAATGCTTTTAATATGTATTGACTGAAGCATGAACAACAAAGAAAGATGAAGTTGATTTCAAACATTGGCTCATGAACACTAATTCTATAATTCAGAACACTTATGATACAAGATATAAATAACATGAATTGAAGAAGCAAAGCAGATTGCAAGTACTTCAGAACTCAAATAGATCAAGATAACATATTTCAGACATAAGAATTTCTTTGAAAGCATATGATTGAGCTCTTTTTAACTTAGAATACTTATACAAGTTCAATAATATCAAATACAAAGTGCATCAAAGGTACAAAATTTTATGAAGCATTATAGTTACAGATTTCATAGGTTATAAGAAATACTAAAAAATCATGCTTATACAAGAACAGGATGCAACCAAAATAAAAAAATGCTCATAAACAAGGTTAAGTCATGTTGAAGATCTTCCAAATAAATACAATCAAAATGGAGAAAAACCTAGTTCAGAAATAAATCAAGATCTTGAATAAAAGTAATAATGGTGAAAAGAGAATCGAATAACTCAAGCAGACCATGCCACACAAATATTTGTTCATGGCTTAAATCAGCTTCGAGATCAAAATAGAGCTCCTCAGGATAGATAACAGAGCTCAGACAAAGCTACAAGAAACCCAAGCACCGAACATAAAATATCCATATTTACAGTCAAGAATGAATACTCATGCCAATTAAAGTTTCAGATCTAGTGATTAATAAAAAAATGAAAACCTTTATGCATTTTACTATTTCTAAAATGAGATGGAATGAGTTAATCACAGAAAATCTACCAAGGAAATCGATGGAAATGGCCATGGCGAAGACAAAGAGTCTTTTTTCAAAGATATAAGCCGAAGAAAAACTATAAACAATGAACATCAAGGAAACTGGTTTGAGCTTGAAGGATTCAAAATATAGTTATGCTAAAGAAACCATATCTAAAGCTCAACATAGAGCCAAATATCAAGATTTTTAGTAAAATAGATTATACCCACGTCTTTAAAAGACTAGATCTAGAACTTATTTGTTGAAAAATAGGAAACAAAGCTTAAAATCTTACCATGTCATGATCACCAGTCTAATCAAAGAGCTAAAAAAAGATCAAGTGCAGAGTAATCTCGAGGATAATGAACACCGTAAGTATTTTCAAGCTTAGATTCGAAGCCATGCCAGAAATGTAAAGTAAACACAAGGGTTTTTGAAGTGTTAATTCTTTGAGCCAATAATAAAAGAAGAAACATTACAGAGTATACAAACAAGAGGCTCACCTTCTAATTTCCAGGGGCGGCCATTAAAGCTTTCAAGTCCTTTTATAGTGGTAATCAATAGAAAAACATATGTTTCATAGTTTTGAACTCATGCTCATGTATTGGAGGAGTGGCTATGCGAAAATATCAAAGGATAATGAAGTATAAATGCACATAAACCTTATAGAGTGATCTTGAGGTCTCCATTAATGGGGGAGAAGCACAAATTTATGCAATCAAATATACATCAGTTGTCAAAAAATGAAAAATGATCTTGAAGATCAAATTTTCATGGTAGTTGAGACAAAAATTTCTAGGGTTCACCCATTCCCTCATGTAGCATAATCAAAATGACCAAATCATTAGGTTTTGAAATAAATCTATCCAGAAATGAGGGCTGAGTTAGTTAACTCAACAAGAGCTAGAGTACATATGTGGAGCTCATAGGGAAAACCCTAAATTCAACCAGATTACTTGATGCCACTGATAAAGGGAGGGTCAAGTCATCATTGGAGGGGGCAACCACCCAAATAATTTTGTAATTATTTGCTTTAACCTTCTAAGGTCTAAACCATGATGCCAAGAAATATCTCAAAATGCTGACAAAAATTATGATTTTGCAATAATAATCCCAAAAGGGGGTGCAAACAATGATAAGTCCATGTAAATCAAAAAGACCCCACATTATAACCAATGACATTTATGTCCTAAGGTTAAGGTTTTTCTTACCTTAAAAATTGCAAATGAACCTTAATCTAGTCAAATCTCGTGCCAAGGAAGATATGGAGTAAGAGGAGAATATTATTTTTGCATAAAGGTGGTCCCCATAGTGAGAAAATTGAAAGTTAAATGGATTTTATTTGTAGAGGAGTATATTTTCATGTGACCACAAGAAGACAAAGGGAATGTCAACATCAAAGCCTACAGGTGGTCCCCATGCATTGGGTGAATTTTTGCCAAAGTATTGAAATAATGAATTATTTTTACTCACAGGGGGAGATTAAACTTTTGCATGTGCATCCAAGAAAGGGCAATTTTAAATTTTATTTTTGCAATTGCAAGTGGATCAAGTTTGCAGATGCCACATCATCAACTAGAAGACAAAATTGCATGCATTGGAGAAGACTTTCTCATCAAGAAAGGTTTATTATTAGCAAAATTATTCACCCAACTTTATTAAAAATAGAACAGTCAACTGTAGTTTGACTGAGTTGTGATCAAGGCTATTAATGCCTCTTTATATTAGCATGCTTATTTTTATTCCTTTATTTATTAATAAATAAAGGATAAAAATAGGATGCATGGGCGAGTACAATTTTAGTCTATTTTTAGGAAGGGTGGGATGAATAATTTTGCTATATATTGTGTGCATTGGCAAAGCACAAAGGAGGAATTTTTAGACACAGGAGTGCTGAAGCAGATTTTTCCAGTTTTTCCCTTGAATGAGAAGTATATTCTACCTTTCCAATTATTTGCAGTCTTGTGTATGTTTTATTAATTCTTGTGAATGTCAAATTCCACGATTAATCATCTTACCCTATTGCAAATTTAGTAATTTCTGCATGATATTAATGTGCATGTGTAACTTAATAGTATTGTTGTGATACTTTCCCTCAATACATCAAAGTGTTTTCCTTAATATTCTGCAGAAAACTATTGGTTTGTGCATCTAGAATCATTCTCATATCAATTGTGCATGTACTCAGTCAAAGACCTCAATAAAGTTTGGTGTATCACCCTAGTTTTGAATCCATTCACATTCATCTTTTATCCTCAAACCCCAAAAAAATTAGTTTAGGATACATCAATAAGGAACCGGCCTTGATACCAGAGACTCACCTCAAAATAGGTATACCCACAGACCTGAGGTGTTTCCATTGTATCTACGAAAGAGAGAGATTTAGCAAGCTTAGAACACCTACAGTCATCTCTCTACAGGGTGCACTTTCGAGAGATAATAGTTTTTGGCATGCCCGGTGGGACAATGAATCAGATCTGTGAGAAAATTACAACAATTTACAACAGATTCACAGTAAAGAAAAGTTACTTTTGGATCAACAAGCTACAACAATTTATTCTAAAGATTTAAAGATTTATTTGGCAACTCCGTAAAGCTGATTTCAGACCAGTTTTGTAGCATGTTCCATGCCTAAAGTGACTACAAGATCATTGGTAAGAGGAATTCCTTCTGAGTTTATTTCTTTACCTTTGAATTCTGCAAGAAGAAGAAGAGTTGGTAACACCCTACCTTATAATAGGATTGGTTTTAACAACCCTCCTCCTAATATTCCTTCACCACGTATTAATTTCTCTATTCAGATCCCAGTTTTTCCAATGGCTATTCAACCACCTAGGAATTTTGTGACCTTTACTAATGGCAGCCCATTAGTAATTCAAGTTTATCATGATATCCCTAATGCTGCCATGAAAATTTTTACCTTCATTCACTGGTGAAAATTAGGTTACACCTACAGAGCACATCAAATATGTTGCAGCCCTATGTGCAGTCCATAATATTACTCATGAAGATGTGGCTTTAAGACTTTTAGCTGCATCCTTTAAAGGGAAAGCCTTGCAATGGTATAGAAATTTAGAGATTGGAAGCATAAGAACTTGGGATGATTTAGGTGGTAAATTGCTGAAACAATTTCAAGATAATTCAAATCACTTATCCCTCATAGAACAATTGTCTACCATTAGAAGAGCTCCTAATGAATTTATGGTTAGTTTTAATATTCATTTTGCTAGAACTTGGGAAATAATTCCAACAAGTTTCAAGCCTCAAGCTAACCATGCTTTCCTTTATTATTGTAGAGCATTAAATAATGATATTTCAACTATGATTTAGTCTATGGGAGGTGACACTCTTCCGGTAGCTTATGATATTGCTATAAAAGCTAAAAATAGTCTTATTCAAGCTAGAAAATTAGCACCAAGGCCTTCAATGCCTTTTTTAGCAGATTTGGCACCTATCCCACAACCTATCACCATTATAGAACCTGTTATTGCAGCCCCATCAGATGATGTGTTTAAAGCTTTGCAGACTATGGGAAACAAGCTAACTTCGATTGAAAATAGACTTGCATTACCTAGCAGGCCTTATCAGGCTCCTTATCAGCAAAACCAGCAAAATAGGCAGCCTTATCAGCAGAATCAAAATTATAGGCAACCTTATCAGCAAAGGCAGTTTGACCCAAAGGCTCCTAGTTCATCTAATGCTTTAGTCCCAGTTAATATGGCTACAGAAGAATGGTGTCAACCTTGTAATCAACCTCATTCAACTGCAAGTTTCCCAAATGCTTTCTTGAATATAAGTCTTGTTGCACAACCTCAACCTGAGACATTGTTCATGCCTCAAATGGAGGGTGGGCAGCAAGAAACTCATGTTCAGAAAGCACCTGAATAGAACTTGGTCAGTTTTAGTGAGGATGATTTTATTGCAGTTACTACTAGGGCTCAAGAAAAGGCCCAAGAAAGTCAAAAACAACAAAATAGGCTTGTTCTGCCCACAATCACTGATAAAACAACTACAGGCCAAAAATCAGCTAACAATTATGTTGTTCCACAAAAAATAACAGGTGTTTCAGCTAGTAAAGAAGTAGAAAAAATACTACATCCTAATCCAAGAAGATTATTTATACCTCAGATATCAAAAGCAACTGAAGCAGAATCAAGTTTTCTCTAAAGCCTATGCTAAAATAGTAGAGTCTATGTTTCTAAAATGAATTGCTTCTTTTAACATTTTTGATCTAATGCAAAACCATAATATTAATATCTCAATGTGGGATGCTCTAAGTATTCTAGGACAACAAGAATTACTTTCTCATGAACTTGCTAAGTTGCAGATTTCTTCAAAAAAATAGAAAAGGAAGTTCAAAAAACAGACATGGTCCTTGGAACAATGGAACATGACCATATTAAAGAAGTTAAGTGGATGGCTCAAAAGGTTTTAAATGCTCAATACATCAAGAAACCACAACCATTTTATTTGTCACTGATTATTGGAGAGCATCTTGTTCATAACATACATGGTTGACAGTGGTGCAGTAGCAAATTATGCCAAAAGAATTGCAGAAAAGTTTTTATGCAATTGCATCCTCCTGAAAACGTTGGGTTTATTATGAACCTACAGAGAAGAGTGTGCTATAACTTGATGGGAACTGCAACTAATATTAGTTGGTGTCATCATAAATCTGGAGGTAAATTACATGCTTGCCCAAATGTTTCCATTTTGCAAGATGTTACTGTTGTGGATTTACCTCCTTACTTTGCTATATGCTTATCTAGAGATTTCACATAGCAAAAATAGGAGGTTATCTCTCTTCAGATTGGTCTTTTTTGTTCTTCACTACATTATGGGAAAATTACTATCAATTCTGAACCATTAGAATGTTTCATATCGAAGCCTCATGCTTCTAATGCTATTAGCTAATTATGCAGCCTTAAACCAGTCTGATTTTGATAATACAACTCATGTTTCAGCACTAGATGGTGTTTCTAATCTATTTATGGATTAAAAGACACATGAAGAACATGCTCATGATCTTTCAAAAAAGTTGTAGATATTTTCTGTTTTGTGTGTACTAACTTCATGAGGAAAATACACTCCAATTCCCTTGGCCTCTAAGTCCAAAATAGAAAATTGCCTAAGAGCATGAAAGAAGATGATTTGGAATAAAGGATTCAGCCTTGGCACACATGGAGCTGAAAATGAATGTCAAGACAAGGAAAGGTATTAGCGTATTAAAGGTTTTTGGAGCAATATTATTCAAGCTGGAAAATTAGCACCAAGGCCTTCAATGAAGTTGTTAAGCTCACTTTTTTAAAAATGAAAAGATTTCACAACTTTGAGTAAAATATTTCTTGCACCTTAATATCCAGCTGAATAGTGAAGCATTTAATGGCGCAATGTAGCTTATTTTGGGAAAAAAGGATGTATTAGCATGTTACTAAGCCCTTTTTTGCAGATCATGAAAATGGTTATTAATCGACATATAAGAAATTTCAATGTTTGTAAGATTTGGATCGCAATGAATTCTACGCATCTAACATAGAGTTTCAAACTTAATGAAGAGGATTTCAGGATTGTATCCAGTCCATTCACAAAAGAAAACAAGAATAGCAAATAGCATGCTCAATTATGGTGCTATTTTCAAATGGAGGCAAATTAAAAACTGCTGTTTTCAAAAGAACCTAACATAAAGTTGATTGTCAAATATTCAGATGGGGATAACTTATTGAATTGGGAGGGATTTGAAAAGCATAAACAACAAATTTATGGCCTGTTCTAAGTTTCACTTAACAAGAAGTCTACTTTTCAACAGTGAACTTGTTCTAAGTTGAGAACAAATTTCTTAAAGAGAAGAAAAAACAACAGAAAAGGAAGTTCACAGATATGGTCACATTGGAAACAATGAGAACATGACTGCAGTTAAGGAAGTTAAATACAATGGTTCAAAATGTTTTAAATTCTCAAGACATCAAGGAAACCACCACCATTTTATTTCTCACTGATTATTGAGAGCATCTTGTTCATAACTTTGTATGGTTGAAAGTTTTGCAAGTAGCACAGTTATGCCAAAAGCAATTGCAGAAAAATTGGGTTTGCATTATGAACCTACAAACAAGAGTGTGTTATAGCTTGATGGGATTGCAAAAAATACAGTTGGTGTCATCATGAATTTGGAGGTAACATTACATGCTTGTTCGAATGTTTCCATATTGTAAGATATTACTGTTGTGGATTTACCTCCTTACTTTGTTATATGCTTATCTAAGATATTTCACAAAAATAGGAGGTTATCTCTCTTCAGATTGATCTTTTTGTTTTATTTTTCACTACACAGTTATGGAACCAAAGTTACTATCAATTTGAACATGTTGGCCATATTTCACATTGAGCCTCATGCTTCTAATGCATTAGCTAATTATGGCAGCCTTAGACTAGTCTGATTTTGATAATACAACTCATGTTTCAGCATTAGATGGTGTTTCTAACTTGTTTATGGATGAAAATACACATGAAGAACATGCTCATGATCCTTTCAAATAAGTTGAAAAACATCTGTTTGGTGTGTCTTGCATGCATGAGGAAATCACACTAATTTCCTTGTTGTCTAAAATAAAAAATGCAGCAGAAGGGATTTGGAAGCTTCATTTTGATGGAGCTAAGCACAAGAAAGGACATTAGTAGGTTTGATGCTCACTTCCCCCATAAATGAAAGGTATTTCTCAGCTTTGAGTCTTTAATTTTTGTGCACTTGTAATGTAGCTGAATACAAAACATTAATTCATGGCTTACTTTGGGCCAGAAAGAGAGGTATTAGCATGTTACAAATTTTTGGTGATTCTGAGTTGGTTATCAATCAAGTAAGAAATTTCAATGTTTGTAAGAATCCATTAATGAAGTCTTATAGACATAGAGTTTCAAACTTAATGGAAGATTTCAAGGCTATTAATATCCAGTCTATTCCTAGAACAGAAAACAAGCATGCAGATAGAATCACGACAATTGGTGCTAGTTTTGAAGTGCTGGAATAAATTAAAAACAACAAGATTCAGCCTCACATAAAGTTTATTGTCATGCTTTCTATACCCGAAATGATTTGAATTGGTAGGTTTTTGAAAATGAGGAAAAAATTTGCAGGTTTTTACAGTAAGAAGCTGAATTTTCTGTAGTAAATCAAGAGAAATTACACCACTTATATGGTGACCATATTGTTCAATTAAAGATGAATAAACTACCTCAAGGTTTGGTCACATTAGAAGACATTTTCAGCACTGATGATCAGTTAAGGAAAGACAAAACAAAGATGTCAACACATGCAGACAACTATGAAGAGATCTCAGTTGATGAAGGGAAAAATTTATTTCTTGGAAAGGTATCCTCTTTAGTTGAGAAAATTTCTTTTATCAATATTTGTAAGGAATTTAAGGATGTTTTTGCTTGGAAATACCAAGATCTGAAAGGGTTTGATCCAAGTTTGGCACAACATACTATTGAATTATAGCCAAATTCCAAGCCAGTTAGGCAAAAACAGAGGCCTGTAAATCCCAAGATAGAGCCTCTAATGAGAAAAGAGTTATCTAAGTTGATCGAATTAGGTATTATCTTTCTAGTTAAGCATTCAAGTTGGGTAGCCAATCTTGTTCCTGTTTGGAAAAAGAATGGAGAAATCAGATTATGTGTAGATTTTAGAGATCTTAATAAAGCTTCACTAAAAGATCATTACCCACTACCTAATATGGATCAAATTTTAAGAACAATTTCTTGGTTCTGATAGACTATCTCTTCTGGATGGTTATAGTGGATACAATCAGATTCTAGTCTGAGAAGAAGATAGGTACAAAACAACTTTTACCACCAAGTGGGGTACTTATGCTTACAAAAGAATGCCTTTTGGCCTTTCAAATGCTGGTGCAACATTTCAAATGTGCAATGGACATGGATTTTTGTAGCTTGTTAAATAAATGCATACTAGTTTATTTAGATGATGTTACCGTATTTTCAAAAAATTTAGATGAACATCTAATACATCTAAGGTAGAATTTTCAGTTATGCAGACAGTTTGGAATATCTTTGAATCCTAAAAAGTCTATCTTTTCAGTACATCAAGGTAAATTGCTTGGTCATATTGTTTCTAAAAAAGGTTTAGCAATTGACCCTTTCAGAATTGAAGCCATATCACAGCTATCATTACCTCATCACAAGAAGGCATTACAGAGTTTTCTAGGAAAAATCAACTTTGTTAGAAGATTTGTTCCAGATTTTGTAGCATTGGTTAAACCATTGACAACTATGTTAAAGAAAGAGAAGACTTTCTCTTGGACCAGTGAAGGGAGAGAAGGGTTTGAAGCAATTAAAACAGCCATCTCTCAAGCTCCTACTCTTGCAAATCCAAATTTTGATAAAGATTTTACAATGTATGCACTTTACAGGAGCTGAAACAATCTCAGCCATATTAACTCAGGTTAATGATGAAAATATTGAACAACCAATTGCTTTCTTTGGACAAAGTTTGCATGATTACGAAACAAGGTACACATTTCTTGAAAAACAAGTACTTTCAGTAGTCAGAGGACTAAATAATTTTAAGTACATGCTTTCAAACAACAAGATACATGTTCTTGTTTCTCATCCAAGTGTAAAATATTTCTTGTTAAATAAAGAATTGAATGAGAAAAGAGCAGGCTAGATAACGAAAGTCATGGAATACGATGTTGATATCCATGTTGTGAAGACAATTCGAGGTAAAGGTTTGTGTGAGCATCTAATTGCTGATATGGAAAAATAACAGGCTACAGAATCAGAAGATCCAAAACAACATGCTGAAGTTATGTATCAACAATTAGATGTCATGGTGCAACAAAAAAATCAACAACCTGAGCTTTAATCAAGAAGTTCAGGAATCAAGATGGATGACTGATTTAGTTAACTATCTACAACATGACACTTATCTGGAAGGTATGGACAAGAATAAATGAAGGTATTTCAGGTTACAAGTTGTACCTTATGTTTTTATTGATGGTGTGTTATTCAAAAAGATATAAACAGAATCTTGCTGTGATGTGTTGATTATGATAGAATTCAACAATTATTATCTGAATTCCATGAAGGACCTGCAGGAGGTCATTTTTCAGCACGTACCACAACCTTAAAAATTATGAAAGCTGGTTACTATTGGCCCAACATATTCAAATACTATTTCGAATGGATCAGAAAGTGTAAGAAATGTGCTTTCTTTGTTGGAAAAGAATGTTTAGCTTCGCTGCCCTTACAACCTATTTCAGTTGATCAACCTTTCATGCAGTGGGGTCTTGAATTTATTGGCATGATAAACCCACCTTCGTCACAAGGACACAAGTGGATTTTGACTGCTACAGATTATTTTACATACTGGAATGAAGCAATAGCTTTGAAAGATGCTAATGAAACTTCGATACTATCTTTTTATGAAGGTATAGTTTACAGATTTGGTGTTCCAACAACTATCATTTCAGATAATGCCTTTAGCATTTCTTGGTGCAAAGGTAACATATTGGGTTGTCAACCATGGAATTTATTTAAGTTTGTCATCTAATTATTACCCACAAGGTAATGGGTTAGCTGAAAGTACTAACAAGAATCTTTTAAGGATCATCAGAAGAACACTCAAAGATAACCAGAGAGCTTGGCATCTAATGTTGAATTCAACACTTTGGGCTGACAGAGTGACTCCTAAAAGATCAGTTGGCAATTCACCATACAAGCTTGTTTACGGAAGAGAAGCAAGAATGCCTATTTCAGTTGAGTTACCTGCACTAGATTTACTACATCAAATGGAGCTGATTGAGAATGAACCATTGCATATTCGTTATGTAGAATTAATGGAATTACAAGAGCTAAGAGATCAAGCTCATGTGAACATGGAAAAGAATCAGAAGTAGATGAAGAAAACTTTTGATAAGAAGGCTAAGTTCAGAATCTTCAATGAAGGAGACATTGTGTTGAAATGGGATGTTGATCGTGCAAAGCCAGGAAAACACATGAAGTTCGATACAATCTGGAGTGGTCCTTACATGATTTCAGCTTGCAAAGAACACAATGCTTTTCATCTCTCAAGGCTGAATGGAGAGGAACTTCCCATTCCTGTGAATGGTATGTTTCTCAAACACTGTTATTGAAAATCCTATAGTGTTTGTTTAGAGTAGGATTTCCCTTCAATAAGTGTAGTTCCTGCACATTGCAATGTTTTTCAATTCAATAAGTGCATTCATGCACGTGATCTGGTTTACCAGATCCTTCCAGTTTTAGTTCATTTTGGAAGGGTTGGACCTTCAGAAAGGTAGATTTGATTACATGCTTTGGACTCCATGCCCAATGGACAAGAGCAAGGCATTGGTTTACAAGCTAGCAGGCAGCTTTCCCCACAGGATCGCCAGAAATGTTGACAATTTTTGCACTTGTGTAAAAATGGGCAACTTGAAACTTTGTTACGATGGATGGCATTGGTGAAGTGAACCTAAGCTAGGGGAGATTATTTCAGTTCAATATTGTTTATGTTGGATTAATTAATGATTACATGAAATTTGCAGCTATGTGTGCTATTACAAAATGTAACAGATCACATAGTCTACAATTTCATGATTATCTTCAGTAAAAGAACACAAAGCCCTGAAGGATAGATGTGTTATCTTGATGAAGACATGAAGTGTAGAATAGATGAAGTGTTAAGTTTTGGAACAACAATCATAATTGTAGATTGCAGCAGTCAAAGTTCATTGCTAAAAGTTACAGGTATTTTAAAGTTCTTTCCTTCATGATTAAGACATTCAATTATGTTATTGAGTTGTTTAATTCATCATACAATCCATATACAAAGCTGAAATGTAGAAAGAAATACAAAACTCAGTTTTAGAATTTAATTTTTTATTCATAAGGAATTTTAAATGTTCCCACACAAGCCGTGGGATGTAACTACTGAAGAGTAAATTACAACTACTGAAGTAAGAGGTACATATGCATGAAAAAGAAAATAGAGGAGTATGAATGAACCCATCATTGCCTTAAGGTTTCTTTCATTTCAGTTGATGCATTTCCAACTCCGACTTTACTCCATCTTCATTCTCGTTGCTTGGCAAATGGCACTGTACCTGAAAACAGAAAAGGAAAGACTATCCAAATTGAGCTCAGGGTTGATCCATATTCCTATACTATCCAAATTTGTGCAGGTGGATCTCTTAAAAATAGGAGGTATAAATTACATCAGATATCAAAGGCAGAACTGATAAAAGTACTTTTCTGCAGCAACATACATGATTTATTCACTCAGAAATAAGGAGAGAGAAAAAAGAGAAAAAATATGGAATGAAAGATAGGCCAAAAAGCCTAATATTTTCTAACCAGTTTGTCTAAATGTGTAGATACATGTAAGAAGAAAGAAGTGACACATTCTGTAACTTGAATCATGAAAGTATATTTATTTTAGTTCAAATAAAGGCTGAAATTAACTGAAAAAGAGATAAGATTACAGCTGAAACGAAATGAAAAAAGGAATATGAGAAAAATTTGACAGGGTTTTGCCATGTAAAATGGACATTTACATCTTTCCATCAATAAGAAATAATTCAATAGATGAAGGATAAAGTGACCAATTCAAAGAAAATATTTTCAACTTAATCGAATACCGAATTCACATTTTCAAGAATTTTTTTCCAATTTTTATCAAGAAAGATTCAGTAGTCGGAAAATGAGTGGCCAAACAATGTTGAAGGAGATCAAATTTCATGAGGAAGAAAAATGGACAAATGCTCAAAATTTTCAGTTTTTTGCATTTTTGGCACTTCAAAAAAATAGGGCAAGAAATGAGCAGGAAATATCCAAAACCTGAAATCCAAAAAGTCTAAAATTTTGGACTTTTAGATTTCGAGGTTTCAGAAATCTCAGGCACAAAGTTAGAAAATACGCCCCAAATGTCTAAAATCCTGAAGTCTGAAAGTCCAAAATTTCACATTTTCAGGTATTTGGAGAGCTCGGGAAGTGTGCCAGAAATGGAGTGGAAATATCCAAAATCCTGAAAGTCTGAAGTCTAAAATTTTAGAATTTTTTGGTTTCAAGAATTTTGGGAATCATGCCAAGAAATTAGTGAGAAAAATCCTGAAATCCTAAATTTTCAAAGTTTTAAATTTTAGACTTCGGAATTTCAGCGTTTTGGACTTTGGAGTTTCAGAAGTCTTGAGCCCCAAAACATGAAAATCGCACCTAAATGTCTGAAATCCTGAATTCTGAAAGTGTGAAATTTTATACTTTCGGACTTTGAGGTTTCAGACTTTTAGAACTTTGAAGTAAATTTGGTAGATGAACAGTGTTTTGAATTTCAAAATGATCCAAAAGTCCAAAATTTTGGCGTTTTGGAGGTTGCATGCTTTTTGGACTCCAAAGCATTAAGATAAATAGTTGCAGAATGACACTCCGACCTTCAGACAACCATAAATTTTGACTGGAAGCTTGGTTTTGAGCAAGAGAGGACCTTTTGGATTTGAGAAAGAGAGGAATTTACAACTTGTTCTGAAATAAGTTCATACAATATTGTTTTCCATTAATTCCACATTTAAATTCAATTTCTTCCATGACAGACCCTTGATTCATGTTATGCATGTTGTTCCATTGAGAGTTCACCCGTTCGTTAAATTATTACATGATGCTTATGAATATACAATTTTTGCGGACACTGAGCCATTCATGTTTGGTCGTATATATCCTATCACTTCCATGCCTATTCATCCATCTCGGCCAATTCAATATCACAAAATAAGTAGATACGATGTTAATCAATCTAGTGTTCCTACTACTTCTTCTTATCCATGCACTCTGTCTGTTCCTACTCATATTACTAATACCCTGTCACCAACTATGTGCACTGCATGGATTTTTCTTCTTCACCTATCACAACTCCTCACTATTCTAAATATGACTCCACCCCTATAAATATTCTTTATAATGTTATACAACAAGATAATGCTAACACTGATGATTCCGATGATGAGGTTGATGGCGTAGAGCTTACTGATGAAACATTCCACACTCTTAACTTTACTCCTATAAAATTTGATGATCTTATTTCTAAGATAAACTTTTCACTATTGGCCTTGGTGAATATCAATTCAAAAAGCTTCCTCCATCTACAAATGTCATGATACCATTTCGAGGAGCTGTACATACATTAGATATTCTATAACCTCGTACATCTCCTCATATTCCTTTTACTCCATGCTTGAATCGCTTCACATACACTCTCATTAGTTATAATTCTTATTTTCCTCATTTCCCATGTGACCCTACTTTTTCTGAGATAGTTCGCACACATGATGGGTTGGATTGGCTAGGATTTATAATCAACGATCTTATTCCTCCACATCACTCCGCTCACTTATGTCACAGATGTGTATTCATTATTTCTGCTTATGTCCCACATGTCTTCAATTTGAGAGTCTTCCTTGCACACAATCATTGTTCTTTGCCACTCACACTTGGGTAACCTCAGTTTGATTACATTAGTGGCATACTAGATCTCATATTGATATCATATTTCCTATTCCTTTTGGTCACATTTCTATTTGCAATGACTCTTTCCTAGGTTGTTCTCCATATATCACTCATTGGTATGCACATGGTTGTCCATAAAACCCTTTCACAAATGAAGAATATGCAATGGGTATGTATAATTTATGGTGTAAGGGATATTTATATGATCAGCCTCACACTATTGCTTACTAGGTCTTTGATCCAACTGCAATTGGTTATGATCCTGAAAATGACAATCTTCTATACAATTTTACTTGGTTATTTTCCACATCACACACTCGAGGGTGTCATGCTTTATCCAGCTTCAATCATTATCAATGTTTTCTAGTCTCTACACATACATATTATGGTCCATTCTTTCCATGTAGTCACTCTTATACATTTTGATATATAACTTGCATTGTCATTACCCTATGATGCACTATAGTTCCACAGTTCATACTTGACTCTTGAGGGTCTAAATCTGAAATTTACCTCACCATCATTCACTCTTCACACTCTACGCTTCGTGTTCTATTCATTGTAGCACACATTCTATAACCATTTCCCGATGATGAACTTTTCTTCTATTGTTCGTTATTGATTATTGAGGGGTATTTTATAAATGAACCTCATCTCATACACATTTCATACATATACATTGGGGGCACACTGCCCCTTCTATTTTTTACATTCACATTGCATACCATTACATTAAAACTCATTGTATTATAATTACATGTGAACTTTATTTCCCATGCTAGATGGATACTTAGTATGTCAATATATTTTCTATATACACATGAACATTCACTTGGAATTTTGGAGCACTTAATATAGACCTCTTTTAGGACTTTACACATTGTCATGACACTTGGAATTGTACATCTTACTAGTCCCATTGATGATCCTAAGGGAATATATTTCCTCACACATTACAAGTTATATTATTTCATTATTTATTACTTCTTCATAACACAGTACTTTATATTGGTACATACATACTTTGACATACTCTTTATCTTTATAATATGCTAACATGTGCCTCATGTGTAGCTTCTTCTTTCTAGGACTATATGTCACCATGTTTATCTATTACATCTTGTTTGACATTTATTGTTATTATATGCCATTGTTTGCGGGTTATGCCCTATGTCTTATTTGATCATTGCTTCTATACTTCTAGCTGATTGGGCCCTTACTTTCTTTGGACATTGTGAGTGATGCCCCATTTTTAAAACCCTGTCTATACTAGTAGTCATATGATTCCAAATGAAGAAAACTAGTAATTGAATACTTTCTTAGGTCTATTTCCTTTGCTTCTTGTTTTATATTTTGTCTTTTACACCATAAAACCCATTTAATATTTAACGTATTTATCTTTTATGGCTCCAGAAACAAGTACCTAGCTAGGAAAAGAGCACCCAAGTGCCCTTATTGCCTCTAGGGACCCCTTACTCTTCTCCACCTTGCTCTCTTCTTTTGGGTCTCTTTTATCTTTTTCGTACCTTTTCAACTTATAGGTTGGACTTCTAGTTGTCAATTACGAAATTCAAATAAGTAAATCATATAAATACATATTTATGTGTTCAATATAAAGGACTTATCTCTAAGCATCATTATTATCACCTAAGCTTGCACTCAAAAGACATGTGTTATGGTGAAATCATGGAACCTCTGATTTCTCGCAAGTGAATGGTTGTGGCAGTCAGTGTGATTCATCAAACATGGAGTTATCCCAAAGTGTGGGACTTTGCATCGAGATAACCCTCCGGATGAAGGCTGGTTCCTATTCCTCTATTCTAATGCACATATCCAAATTGTAGAGGATCTACTCTAAAATATACTCTATCTTTCCAAAGAGACAAGGTTAAAAATATTACAAGAAATTAAACTTAAACTAACACATGAGATGTACCAAAAGGAATGCTCAACACCTACTTTGCATGGAGATGGAAACCACAATAAAATTAAGGAGGATGAAAACACACCACATATTAATCAACTGATGAGAATCCAATAACCATTAACAATGTAATACAACCACCATGAATAGATAAATAGGAATTTAATGAGATATCAGAAGAAAGCAATGAACACAAGAGAGGGTTGAAATTCGTTCACAAACTTATATTATTGCTCCACAAATTTGATACAATGCATAAAAATGGCCAAGATAAACAAACTAGAATTACAACTTTAATGGGAGTCTTGAACTCAACAAATTCACTTACAAACAAGAGAAGAAGGGATGGTGAAAAGAAAAATTATCCAACATTAGAACAATTCCCCTCCTTACAATATATAGGAAGAATGAGAGAAGGGAGAGAGGGAAGAAACTCAAAATCTTGCTTTAACCACCCTAAAATGCATTGAATTCACCTGTAATAATGATGGGTGTCACTGAAAACCCATACCTCTATGTATTATGCCTTGTTGGGTAAGAAAGGAAGCATATACTTCATCATTTGTGTAGGTGAGAAATCTGGAAGCACCCTCTAAACTGGCAGACTATATTTCATCATTTTGAAATACTTCTTGTGAAAATCCAAGTGTCTACCAAAAATTTATGGCCATCTGAATATAGGGGTGCCATACTACATTACATACGAGTGGTTGGCTCTATTTCTTCAAACTCTGAAATGCATCCCAATGTCTGAAATTCAAAATTTTAGACTTTCAGGCATTTTGACTTTGAAGTTTGATGTTATTGTTAATTCGGATGGGCGCATGAAACCTCTGAAACTCTGAAACCCCAAAGTCTTAAATTCGAATTCAGGTTTTGAACCTTACGCCTTTCCAATCTAAAACAATGTTCATTCCGGCGACCCACCGAAACCTCCGAACCTCTGAAACTCTGAAGTCTGAAATTCAGACTTCAGGTTTTGGACCCTTCTCCTTTCAGGATTCTCCCTACCTCAAGCCCGAAAAAAACCCCTGATACCTGGACCAACAAAATTATGAAATTCCTTTCACGTTGACCTTGAATTCAAGTTTGACCCCAAAACACCGAACCATTTTTGACTTCTGATTTTTGGGATTTTTGGCATTGGCTCGTGCTTTTGCATTTGTTCAGTGAAGACCCTTGAACCTCCAAACATATGAAGTTTGAAATTCAGAAATTGGAGTTCAGACTCCGAAATCCCTGATCCATGGCATCATTGACCCTGAAAATTCTTGATCATTTCAGACTTCAGGATTTTGGGCCTTTTTTCTTGTTTTTTCCCTTCCTGGCTATCAAAAATCTGAAATCAAAAACCTCAGAAGTCTGAAAACTTCATACTTCGGAGTCCCCATTTTTTCACTTAGCTCGACCACGAGCTTCGTTCAAGTTCTTACCTCGAACATTATTTCAATTTCCTAGCTCGCCTGTAACCTACTTGGCCAATTTCAAAATGCAAGCTCGCATAAATGAATCAATCCCTCCATTTTCTTGGTGTGCAAGGTCGTGTTTGTCCATTTTTCCTGAGGGGAAAAATTGGATAACAACACATAAATCACTTCAAAGAATCCATTTGGAATTCAATCAAGGGACAAGGGATTAGAATTTCTGCATACACTACATATGAATAGGAATTTCATTTTTCCATCCACACATTCTATCACATTCGTACATCTAGCTACAACCCGCTACCAAGTGCACTACCACAAGATCATCCTAGGGAACAAGTCTTACACACAATCACTATAACTCCATGGATTCTAAGATGTAGTATAGCACTTGGTCGTAAGTCCACTCTGTTGGGTAACGGACATAGTCAGTTTGACTCCACATATTACATCTTTATTTATTGGATATTATGTGGTATTGTGGTTTTCAGAGGTGGATCTTTGTTTTAAAGGTTAGAGGTACCTAGACGGTCATATTATTACACATAGCTGATCAAAATAGAATATTTGTGACACTTATGTGACACAATAAAGATGAAGTTATTACCATTTTCATAGTCACAAGTGCTTAGTAGAGGTCGTCAACACCTAGGTACACCTATCTTGTTGGGGGTGCCTATGTTTGTCCATATTTGTTCAGTCTATAATTTATCATGAGCATTGACAACATTATTTACCTCTTGTTCAATAGTTTTCACAGTTGAGAAAACTTCAGGATAAAATGCATATTATTTAAGTCATTTTTCTTATATATCTTGCTTAGGGTTTTGTACTTTTCTTACTTATTTCTTGTGTAAAATCAGTATTTTGACATTTATTATCACATGTGACTCTGCAATATTAGATTTAATTAATTCAAATTAAATTCAAATCATTTAGTGAACCTAGTCATTCAAACACTACCTTCCTATAATGTATCAAAATTTATCTCTTTCCTCTCAATTCATGGATCAATCTTCTTATCCTTCTTTTAATCTAACCATAGTTTCTACCATGGCTACTATTGCTTGTAATTTTATGCGAGTTCCTACTCAACATCCTCCTTTCTTTGTTACTTCAATATCTGATCCAATCATAAATGTAGTCACCACCTACTGCACTCATCCTTATACGTCTCCACTTTTTTTTGTCCCACCTTATATCACTTTTGCAATTCCTCTAGCTACCTCTAAGGGTTATGAAATCATAGACAAATGTAGGAATATCCCAACAAAAATTTATGTTTATGATCTATTGCACAACACAACTAATTATTGTAACACATTAGAGGCCACCATTTTTTCCATTCACATTGAAAGCAATAATTCACCTGTTGCATTTTGTCACATCATTCAATCCCTCAAAAATTTACCACATACTATATATTTTATCGATGAGGATATCTCTCCTTTTGATGGTGATGATCCATTTGTCCCTTTCCTTATCACTACTACTTTTGGTGTCATCTAAATTTAGCATGTACTCATTGACAATGGATATGTTATAAAACTATGTTCTCTCTCTCTCTCTCTCTCTCTCTCTCTCTCTCTCTCTCTCTCTCTCTCTCTCTCTCTCCCCCCCCCCCAGGCAACTAGGCATGCCTGAAAATCTAAATAAAAAATATTCCCAAGTCATTTGTAGCTATGATTCCACCACTCGTACATGCATGGGAATATCCACCCTTCCTTTACAATCTGGTCGAAAATAAGTTCATACAACATACTTTTCCATTGATTCCACATTTCAATTCAATTTCTTCTATGACAGACCCTTGATTCATGTTATGTATGTTGTTCCATCAAGATTTCATTAGTTTGTTAAATTATTACATGATGGTTATGAATATACACTTACTGCGGACACCGAGCCATTCAAGTTTTATCGTATAGATAATGTACATTCCATGCCTATTCATCCATATCATCTAATTCAATATCACAAAATCAGTACATACAATGTTAATCAATCTAGTGTTCCTATTACTTCTTTTTCTTATCCATGCACTCCGTCCATTCCTACTCATATTACTGATACCCTGTCACCCACTATGTCCACCCCATGGATGTTTCTTCTTCACCTATCACAACTCCTCACTTTTATACATATGACTTCACCCCTACACATATTCTTGATAATTTTATACAACAAGATAATGCTAACATTGATGATTTCGATTATGAGGTTGATGGCATAGAGCTTACTGATGACACATTACACAATCTTAACTTTACTCCTATAGAATTTGATGAGTCTTATTTCCAAGATAAAATTTCCTCTATTGGCCCTGGTGAATATTAATTCACAAAGCTTCCTCCATCTACTAATGCCATGATACCTTTTCAAGGAACTGTACATACATTAGATATTCTAAAACCGGTTACACCTCCTCATGTTCCTTTTACTCCATGCTTGAATCCCTTCACAATTATTGCGGACACCAAGCCATTCAAGTTTTTTCATATAGATCCTGTACATTCCATGCCTATTCATCCATATCATCCAATTCAATATCACAAAATCATTACATACAATGTTAATCAATCTAGTGTTCCTACTACTTCTTTTGCTTATCCATGCACTGTGTCCATTCCTACTCATATTGTTGATACCCTATCACCCACTATGTCCACCCCATGGATGTTTCATCTTCACCTATCACAACTCCTTGCTATTCTACATATGACTCCACCCCTACAAATATTCTTGATAATTTTATACAACAAGATAATGCTGACATTGATGATTTCGATTATGAGGTTGATGGCGTAGAGCTTAGTAATGACACATTGCACAATCTTAACTTTACTCCTATAGAATTTGATGAGTCTTATTTCCAAGATAAATTTTTCTCTATTGGCCCTGGTGAATATCAATTCACAAAGCTTCCTTCATCTACTAATGCCATGATACCTTTTCAAGGAATTGTACATACATTAGATATTCTATAACCTATAACATCTCCTCATGTTCCGTTTACTCCATGCTTGAATCCCTTCACATACATGCTCTTCATTTATAATTCTTATTGGCCTCATTTCCCATGTGACCCTACTTTTTCTTAGATAGTTTGCACACATGATGGGTTAGATCGGATAGGATTTATAATCATTGATCTTATTCCTCCACCTCACTCCACTCACTTATGTCACATATGTGTATTCATTATTTCTACTTATGTCCCACATGTCTTCAATTTGAGATTCTTCCTTACACACAATCATCATTCTTCACCACTCACACTTGGGCAACCTCGGTTTGATTACATCAATGGCACACTAGATCCAAATCATATTGATATTACATTTCCTATTCCTTTTGGTCACATTTCTAGCTGCAATGAATCTTTTCTAGGTTGTTCTTCAAATATCACTCATTGGTATGCACATGGTTGTCCACAAAACCCTTTCACAAATGAAGAATATGCAATGGGCATGTGAAATTTATGCTGCAAGGGATATTTATATGATCAACCTCACACTATTTCTTACTAGGTCTTTGATCCAACTCTAATTGGCTATGATCCTAAAAATGACAACCTTCTCTACAATTTTACTTGATTATTTTCCACGTCACACACTTGAGTGTTTCATGCTTTATCCCCCTTCAATCATTATCAATGTTTTCCAGTATCTACATATACATATTATGGTCCATGCTTTCCACGTACTCACTCTTATACATTTTTATACATAGCTTGTATCGTCATTACCCTATGATGCACTATAGTTCCATGGTTCATACTTGACTCTTGAGGGTCTAAATTTGAAATGTACCTCACCATCATTCACTCTTCATGCTCTACAGTTCATGTTCTATTCATTGTAGCACACATTTTAAAACCATTTCCTGATGAAGAACTTTTTTTCTATTGTTCATTATTGATTGTTGAGGGGTATTTTTTAAATGAACCTCACCTCATACACATTTCATACACAAATGCTTAAGGCACACCGTCCCTTCTATTTTTCTCATTCACGTTGCATACCATTACATTCAAACTCATTATATTATAATTACATGTGAACTTTATTTCCTATACTAGACAGATATTTGGTATGTCAATATATATTTTATATACACATGAACATTGACTTGGAATTTTGGAGCACTGAATATAGACCTCTTTCAGGACTTTACACGTTGTCATGAAATTTGGAATTGTACATCTTACCAATCCCATTGATGATCCTAGGGGCATATACTTCGTCACACATTACAAGTTCTATTATTTCATTATTTATTACTTCTTCTTCCTAACACACTACTTTCTATTGGTACATACATACTTTGACATACTCTTTATCTTTATAATATGCTAACATGTGCTTCATGTGTAGCTTCTTATTTTTAGGACTATATGCCACCATGTCTATCTGTTACATCTTGTTTGACATTTATTGTTATTATATGCCATTGTTTGCGGGCTATGCCCTATGTCTTATTTGATCATTGCTTCTATACTTCTAGCTGATTTGGCCCTTATTGTCTTTTGACATTGTGAGTGATGTTCCTTGTTTAAAACCCTCTTTTATGATCTATATTTGTTTACATAATTGCTTGTTACATTATTCTTCTATTACATGCTTGCAAGTTTTTCTAGTGACACATGTATCTAGCCATTGTTGTTTGCACGTCTCTTGGTTTTTACCATGCACATACCCTACCCTGCAGGGATACATTTTAAATTAGCATCAAGTCCTCCCTTTTCAGCCGCATACACCTACCAATGTCACATGCACCCCAAACGAGAGGGCACTACATTGTGTGAAAA